>CADDXX010000055.1:1034539-1187294 GCA_902810485.1 Alauda arvensis | reverse complement strand
AACACCTTATCTTAAATGCCTTATCTCTGATACTTTTAAGTTTAAGAAGTAATAATGGCAGCAAATCCTAGCTAGGCTCTAAATCTGTTATTTCAGAACTAGAAGTCAAGTTGCTTTTATCTTAATGGAAATAGTGATTTAGAATAACAATATGGTGAATACCAAAAAACTTCATTCTTGAACTATATTGAGATTCTTACTAAAACATCAACAAAAATAATAATGAAACCTGAATTTTTTTTTTTTTAGATTTAAGAAATTTGCTGCAAATAAAATTAACCATGTATTTTTTCTCAGTAGTGTAARAGGGATCAATGTCAAAGTTTAATACTGTATTTCAATGTATTTTAAACTACGTCTGTGATTAATAATCCCAATAGGATGTGTGTTTTGGGTTTGGTTTTATTTTTTAATTACATGGATTTCTCTTTTGTTCCTGAGAAATACTGCACTAAGTTTAATATTTTAGGTTGAATGGGTCAAATTTTATTCAGAGAAACAAAAAAGAAAGAAACAAAAGARATAAAAAATAAACAAAAAATCCTCCCCAAAGCTCCTGCCACAATCCTCGAGAGGAACAGAGTACTTAACAAGCACAGAAATCTGAATGAAAATAAAAATGCTTGACATTCTTCAAGTAGCTTAATTGTATCATCAAAAGGACTGTGGTGTTTAAAACAGCAGGAACTGCTGTAGAATATTACTTAGGTACAATACTGCAGTGAAATGATGAAGGGCAAGAATTAAACCAGAAAGTTAACAAGTTCTGTTTAATGTATCTTGCATGACAATTGCAATGACTGGAAGTGAGCCAGGAAATGTCAGCATTGTATAATTGCTTAAGCTCTGAACTAATTCAAGAGGGATCAAAGCCAAAATCATGGGTCAACATGCATCAATAGGTACAGAAAAAAGTGAGAACAATTTGATCGTCCACCTATTTAACACTTTAGTTCCTTATACGTGCCCAAAGCTGCCTATTAAAAAGCTCCAAATCAATACAAGCTTACTGAGATGCTGTGCAAAACAAGAGAACAATTGTGCAGGTATCTGAAAACGGCAGAGGGTAGGTAGTCTATTCTATTGTTTAAGGAATGGGTGGTGATGGTGACACGTAGCCACATGGTGGTACCCAGCCACATGAGCACAGAAGAAGGCATCACAGACTGTCATTACACAAAAATAACAGGACCAGACACCAGATTCCCTGTTCTACTCTCTCCTAAATATAGTCAAATTTTGTCTTCCCTCTAGAAAAAAGACTAATGATTCTTATGCTTCTGGATACTTAGTCTGACTTGCACTATACAGTTGTATGGTTACCACAGTGTTTGTTGGTYTAGGCAAGATTAGCTAATAATCAAAAAGCTGAAGAACTCTAAATTCCCCTGGATATAATGGAAGCTCAGGACAGCTAACTTCAGTCCTTCCAAACTTTCTTAAGACCTGATAAGAATTCACTATGATATCAAATGAAAATGAAGATAAAGGAAGAAAGTGATGGACTGAGTAAAGTGCCCAGGCAGAGCAGAACAGAGCATCTGTCCTCTTCAGAGACATGCACACTGTTGATTGAGAGGCAATGCATATGACTGTGTTTGAAATAAAAGATAAGAGCCAGACTTCTTCACATCAATCCAGTTTTCCAGTGAGTTTGCATTTAAGTTAAATTGCCTACTTACATGCAGTAGGTGCTGGACTGAGTTATTTCATATTCTTGATTAATATGTAGTGTTGATACAGCAACTTGTGAAATAAAAACAAACAAACCCATGTTGATATTCTGTCCCATGGAATATGGCTGCAAAATCATTGAGCAAATGAACATTTTGGTACATGATGAAACTAGCCCATAGGTTACCTTTCGTGTCTTTGATGATGTAAATGRCTTAGGGAGTCTAATCTACTATTTTTATGTCTGTTCCTTGAAATTTTTTGCCACCTCTGAATAATAACTATTTTGGCTTCAAGAAATAARCAACCACTCCAACATGGTAAGAATGGTGCAGCACATCTTCACTCATGTATTTACTGAATTTAGTATTTTTCTTCATTATATGAATTGGTTGTCCAAGAATTGTGACTGTTACTTATTTTGACTCATGTTGTTTATTGACTCAAACACTGCAGAGATAAGTGCAAGAGTTCTTCCTGTGGCACCTTGACCAGATAAGGAACTCATGCTGAAGATTTTGTGATAAATGAATTTAGTAAGCAGATGATCCAGAAAATAATATTTCTGATGCATTTAATCAGACTATTAATGCATTAGTTTTTCTTAGTGCCAGGGAAAGACTGWAAAGTTTTGGAAAGGAATGTCAGGATAAGTGAATTTAAATATTAATATTGTAATTCTTTAATATTGTACATAGTAAATAATTTCTGCAAGACCTCCCTCCCTATAAAAGCTTTTGTTTTGATTTTCATAGAAAACTGACACTTGTTATATGTTTTTGTTTTGAGACAGAATGTCTGTTTGAAGAAATTGTGGAATACTTGGGAACTGTATGAAAAACTATGGGATATTTCCCAAAATCATAATCAGATAAAACTTCCAAAGAGACAACCTCCTGAGGCAGTTGCCTGGACTAAGCTGAAAGGAACTGACACAAAGGGGAAAAAAATTTCAGTGAKGCTGAGAATTTCCTGAGGAATATCCTTGTTGTTTGGACACAAGGATAGCTTCCAAAGAACAATACCTTCCATGTCCTATTGYTTGTTGTTTCATGGCTGAGGTATTTTGCTCAAGATGAAAGAAAAAGCATTTTCTAAAGATCTGGACTCAAAATGATGGTACAGGTAATGAATCCAGAGAATCCTGATCTTACAAACTTCCTGTATGTAAGTAGCAGGAGCATTCTGTTTCCATCTTCGTTTTTCCTCCTTTTTGTGATATGAAAAGAAGAGAAATATTATCTGCAAACCAATAATAATTATGGTCAGAAGTTTTGGTGTGTGTCCTGTTGCATAGTTTTGCAAAGCACTCTCTGAGACAATGCAGGCTAGAGCAATTTTTGAAATAGAGATGTCACACAAACTTTAGAACCAGAGTTTCATTATTTGAATGTCAGGACCTGTATCATGAAAAGYCTTTTGCAGAAAATTTGTTTCTTCCCACAGAGCTGAGGATTTTACTTTTGTCTTGCATTTCTGAGCRAAGATTTACTTAACTAGGGAAGAGAAGCACTAGATTGTTCTATAGAATTGGAGAACCACACTGTTAACATGCTAAGCATAGCTTCAGTTTTTCAAGCAAATGAGCTAATTAAAGGTGCAAAGCTCTCCACTTGACAGATGTTCAACTGTTTAGTGTGCTTGAACTCTTATTTCAGGTTAGCATTTGTTTGATGAAACAGACTGCATTATGAAAGATTTAAAGGATTTTAAAAACGTCCATTCTCTYACTTCCAAGTAACTCAGGTATATGAAAATGAGGATGAAAATGAGGGTCATATTGATTAAGAAGATTTATTTTTTCAKGATGTTGAACCTAGCTTGCCTCAGCAGAGTTCCAACAGTTACACATTGCCAGTTGCAAGAGTGCTTTCACTTTTCATTTAACTGAGGGCATGATTCTCCATGAATATATTAGAATAAGCAGCAAACTGGAAAGAGACTGCAGGTTTTGTAATCTACCAGATGATTGTCTCCCAAGATAATGTAGATCCTCCCCACCATGTAATAAAGCTTAGGTGACACATCAGCATGTTTATCTCCTCTGTACTGATTCCAGGTGCTTTGTTCAAGGAAGATGGAATGGGTGATRGTTTCCTGCCCTGAGAAAAATATATTCCCATTGCCATTTTGCAGGGATCTAGCTTTTCCCTACCATTGAAAATTATAAAAAATTGTTCAGAAGTGTTCAGAACATTTGAAAAGTTCTTGTGGTTTAGAAAGAAAAAAAAATTAATTTCTACCTAAATGCACAAGGGCATTTATCTTTAATACAGTAACCCTTGGCCAATTCTTCTTAACAATAAACTGGTCCAGATTTATCCTACCATGCTAGATGCCAACCTAATTTCCACTCCCTACTTCTAATATGACATGATCAGAGCCATTCTGGTTCACAGAATGATAATGATCACAGCCTCCATTAGGAAATTTTATCAAGTCTAAGGTAGATTGATACCAAAATAATGTGGTTTGATAGCATTCTGTGGGCAGACAATCTGCAGGCRGGAATGCAACAGGAGAAAGTTACTGAAGAACTATTACTGGAGATGAAAATTTATATGTGTCTGCATGGCAGAGAAAATGACAGGCTATTTTGAGTTTGGACTCAAACTGGTTTAATGGGRCAAAATCATAACGGGGATGCTGATAATACCCAGGTCATGGTTTTGGTACTGATTGCTATATCTATAGAAATAATTACTCTCCATTTGATAAATATTTGTGTTAACTATTTCTCCTCTTTGAGTAATTTTGAAGAAACTATATTGAAAGTACAAAGTCTTCTCCATTTATATTCTTTCTGACCTAAATTTATTGAAGTCAGTGTTCAGAATATTATTTGATTTAATATAGTTATACTGGTCTGGACCAAAAGCTATTTAAATCAAAGTAACATGCTACTTAGTTTAGTGACTTTGAGACTGAGTTTATACATTCAGATTCAAAGTAATTATCTTTTAATTCAAGTACCCCAGCTTGTAGTATTGCCTTGAACCAGGAAAGCATCTCTGTTTTGAATAAATAAAGTTCAAAGTTGCAAGTCAATATTAACAAGGTCCTTGACTTTCTGTCAGAAATAAAATCACTCACTGTATCTCTAAGCTGAAAATAATAAAAAACCCACCCTCCTTCTGTTATGTAATAATGGAAGTTAAGATCCTTGATCCTGATGATTTTRAATTAAAGTTGTATTCTTTCTACCAAATTAGTATTCTCTTCTGTTAAGGAAAAGGTTCTCAAGCAAAGTCTTAACTAGAGAAAAATACATTGTAGATTATATAAAGATAAAACTAATTTATTTTTCTTTTAATTTATCTAGCTATGTTGAAGTAAAAAGATATGTTTGAGGGAAAGAAATAAGAGGAACAGTTTTTCCTTGATTTGATTTTTATTTWAAAAAGTAGATAATGTGTTTTCATTGAGTGCTTCAAAATAGTGACATCATATAAACGAAAATGGAGCTGAGGTTATGAACCTCTTCAGTGGAACATGTGGAGTCCAATARCACTGGTATTTAAAGAGATGTTTTGATAGAATGGTAGAAATATATAAATACTTTGTTCTTTACCTCTGAATTTTTMAATGTTAAATAGTTGAATGAATATGGCTTTGATCAAACTGTTCCATCTGTAAATGTATCTAACAGTAYACATTGATTAATTTATATATATTTATGATGCAGTCAAACATTTGTTTACTTCTTTATTGTATATCTATTGCAGCATTACCAACAGAGGGTTTAATTGTGTTTACTGATCTTGGATCATTACAAAAATAGTCAGCCCTGATTTTTAGAGCTAGGAATCAAAGAAGCAAAGAGAGSAAAAATGGCAATCCTATACAGTACACAATCCTATTTTTTTTTAAGAGTGGATGGATAAAGAGTCTGTTAACAAAAGTATGTATTCTCCTGCTGAAGAATTCAGATAGTATGTATTTATAAGCAGATTTATAAGTATGTATTTATTAGCAGATAAAGAGCACTCAGAAAGCTTTATCTTTTAGGAGCAGCACAATCCATTAAGAAGGATCGCTGAAGATATTGGCTCACATTGYGTGTAGTAATAAGTAATTATTTCCCTGAAAGTATAGAGGCTACTTTACAAAAAATATTTAACCCTCTCCTTCCATTGTTAGTATTGTTTCTTATTTTATAAGATCATAGATATTAGGCAAAGAAAAGAAAATATGGAATCATATTGCCCCTTAAAAATATAATTTTCAGGCTTATTTTCTGAAGTTTATCCTAATAATATTTTAATTAATTGTATGTATATTTTCACATTACCACTGTAATAACTCATGGAATAATGTGACATTTTTGTGAATGCTGAATATATTTAAATAATGTGCTAAAAYATCTTCTTGTCAGTTATTTGGTGTTTCCTAGACTGCTGGTACTATCCACATTGCTGACTTYCAAAATTGYCTGTATTAAATGGTGTTCAAGGAACAACATTTGGCTGTCAAATGACAGCACATGAAGTTGGAAAGCAGCAGTAACAGATTTATGGAGAGAGTAAACTTACCTACACAGCATGACTAATCTAAAGCTCAGCTAGCAGTGATGTGAGCAGCAGATGTGATCAATGTGTCCACTCTTCAGGCTTATACACATAATTTTCACTGTTGTAAGTATATCACATAAATCTCTACAGCACAGTAGAAACCCTGCTATCTACCTGGCCAAAGAAACACAGTGATGGTACCACTGCCCCATCCCCCAAAACAGCCTGTTGTGGTAAAGCCAGGGCAGGTGACATCCAAAGATAAGTTGCGTCTTGTGGAGTGTAGTTCAGTCATAAATATTTCTCAGTAAAATTTCTTGGGCTGTTTCTTCTCATGACTCTTCAGACTGGCTTGCCAGAAAGAACCAGGCTGGATTTCAGTATATTCTTTTGAATTGTTCTTATTCAATGATGGTTCATATTCCAACATGTACTTCTGACTTTTACAAATGTTGTCATTTGGATCAATTTTTGGYTTCATTAGGATCTTCAGGCCAATCCCCCTGACAACAGAGTCTTTAGTAACCAAACTTGGGTGTTTGGAATTTGCCATATAAAATAACATCTTTTTTTGTATATTTTTACCTCACAGTTTTTATTCTGCCAAAACACTTGTCAAGAGCCCTGCCTTCAGGCTGTACTTCCTACCACCTGTCATGGCCTTTGTGATAGATTGCCTAGGTGGGCTGCAGCCATCCCRAAACAGAAACAGATCTTCCTATCAGATTATCTGTTTGCCAAAAGATATGTATATATTGTGAAATTTTACTTTGGAGTGAGGATGTCTTTCCTCATTATATATTAACATTCCCAGTGGTATTTCGTTGTTGAGCATAAAACCCAGCCAGTTATTTATTCAACCATGTTTATATATAAAATATTCTAGAAATTAAAATTTTAATGTAATTTAGTTTTGAATTACCATCATACAAACTAAACAATTAGCCCTCCTTAAGTGTGTAGTTAAACACCTGTTCATGTTTAACTATATATATGTAATATATAAATAACTTTCTGTTCTCAAAGAAAAGAATCAAGGTGCCTGTTCTGTTACAAATATCTAGAAAAAGAAAGATCTGTCCTGGAGGATTTTCAATGCTAGATGCTTAAATTTACATAGTTGCAATAGGAAAGAAGTTTAGCTATTCAGGAGTTTAACTACTGAGGTTAAACTTTAGATTAGAAACAAGAAATGATTGAAAGAAATAATGAGGAGGACCTGGGGGAGGGGRGAGAAGGGGAAGGGAGGGGGTGCTGTAACTGCTAGACTGCCTAGCTGTTCAAAACATCTGACCATTTCCACCAAAGTCACCTCTCTAGAGTTACTGATCCTCAGCAGGAATGGGATTTGAGAGAATTAAAGAAAMAAGAGGGCAGACCTCAATGAACAAATGAAATACAGCTCTGTATGTTAGCTGTGACTTATGTCGCCTATCTTCATTGGCCTTAAAAAAAGAGATTCTCACCCTGAGTTTGGGATTTAGAGTTTCTTGGTAAATATTAAAAAAAAAGAAGGATTTCCAAAGAAGAATTCCTTTTATGCTAAACTAGACATCTAGGAGTAATTGCTTACTGGAGCTTCTGTTTTTACTTCCATTTACTGTAATTTACATGATAATTTTACATTATATACTTCACTTCTAGATCTACAGCATTCAATGAATGATCTCAAACCAAGGTGAAGCAATTAGTATCTGGCAAGAGTGTTAGCTGCTCAGAAACTTTCCACGGTGTCAGAACTAAAAGAAGAGTGGCAATCCCATGAAATACTACAGATCTTTTACCTGTGATGAGATTTTTATGGACTTTTTTAGTGCAGCAGGGTCTAGTCACTGCTTAGGTACAAAAATAATTTCATAATTTCCAAATATTTTCTCTGATTATAAAGTAATTAAGTGCATGTGTCTATCTATCTATCTATCTATCTATCTATCTATCTATCTATCTATCTATCTATCTATCTATCTATTCCTATTATATATATATATATATATATATATATATATATATATATATCCCTGTATCTTAATATTTCAAAGCTCTTGGAGCCAAGTTGTGCATATGCAATTTTTCTACTCTTAGACATTTGAAAAAAAAACCTGATATTCTACAGAGTCTCATTTGCTCCTGGAATTGTTCTCATGGGAATCATGAGAACACTAAACACACTGCTGGCTGCAATCATAAWGAGAAACAGACTGGAAGCAGTTGAAAACTACATTCATTTCAGATAAGATTGATGTTGTCTGTCCTAGCAAAGTTGTGACATATGATTAAACTAATTATATACTGTTTAATGGGAAGAAGAAAATCCAAATCTTAAACTTCAGCTATATCCATTCACAGTATTCCCTATGTGTTTGCAGAATAAAAAGGTATGGCATAACTCAGATACTAAAGGTGTTTAATTCCTATTGCTAGTGATGACTCCACTGTACAGAAGAATGTTTCACCAGTCACTTCTACACCTTACACATAAGGAACTGGGCTGRCAAGTAAGTTACAGACAGTACAGAGAAGTGAGCCTTGGAAGAAGACAAAAGAAAAATCCTTTTGCTGGTGTCTCCTAATCTAATTAGAAACACCTGTGAGCTCTAATGAATTGCAGAGGGAAGAAAAGAAATTTTATTAAGAAATGAAAGCTTTTATAAACATATTTTGTTTCCAAATAACTTATTCTGAAAAACATATGTTTTTCAGTAAAGTAGTTAGGAAAAAGTTCAATAGTCATGAGAATATAATAAAATATAATATGATATATAAAGTAGGATATAGTATATAGAAGGATATAAAGATGATCCTGTAACTTGGTGACAACAGTCAAAATGCACTTTTCTTAAATAAAACTGTAATTTGAATATGAAAATATTGAATAGCAAATTATTGTTTACATATTGCAAACTGGAATATGAAATAGAGTACTAAAGTGGGGGCAAGGAAATTAATTTTATAGTAAGATAAAAATTATTTGATTAAGTAAGATTAAGTCTCTAATGAGTTACTGTGGAATAGCAGCCCCTTTTATTTGACTGCAGAATRAGTACAGCTGTAGAAAAAATGATGCATAGCAAGAGAGATTTGAAATTCTCTCTGAAAGTTATAATTTTGACTGGATAAAGCATTATAATGGGCTTTATTATGGGAGATAATAGGAAGTAAAACATTTGTTCCTGATCTGTGACTAGCTTGAAGGAGTGTAAGCAAAACACAACTCTCTTGTTTTCCCAGTAGAGATAATGAGGGTTTTGTCACGTATAAATACTTTGGGAGAGATTTTACTGCTAGGTGAAAGCTAAATTGGTCCTTTGCCTCTGAGAGGAGGAAGTATGAGACACCTTCCTGAGATTTTTTTTGCAAAACTGACAGAAAGTTATGCCTTTGCTAGTAAAAGAATGAAAAAAGAAATTGAAACAGGATATTCCTTTTGGTTCATTTGTCCTTTCCCTTCCACATTCATTTTTAAAAGACCAAGACTCTGTAGTTGAAAAATATTTTTTCTTGTTGCTTGCAATTTCAGTTTTCTTATAAAGAAGATGGTGATTGAGCTTAAGGCAATGCACTGTAAGTGCAAGCATTTATTTTCTCACTATTGAAAAGATTCAACAGTCTCTGTTCTCTTGAACAAAAGAGAAGTCAAATACTTGCAAAGAACAGATCTGTGCTGAATGCATCAATTTTATCTATGGTCTAGAACTTTGGAAACAGAAGGAACTTCACTGTGATCACATAAATTTTGTTTTGAATGTCCAGTGAGGTGTCTGTAAAACACCCTAGCTGAGAAATAAATGTGAAACCATCACACAAAATAGTTGTATTTTATGTGTGCCTCTGTGGCAGTAAGCTGCTGTCACACTGGCTGATGAATCAGGCTTTTGCAGTCCTTCATCAACCTGTGCCGGCAAGCGGGAGGGAAGCGCTCTTGCTAAATTGTTTCCGTGTGAAGTTTCATCCATTCATCTCCTTCAGAGATGTGTGGGAAGGACCCAGAGCACGGGACATAGTTACAGCTGCACTGACAGGACTGGAAGAGCTGACAGCAGCACGGATTTTTGGTGGTGCTCCTGAGAGWGGCTGCACTATCGCTGCGGTGCCCCGAGTGACCCACCCGGGCTGCAGCTGGAGCGTGGCTGCGTGCACTGCGCTGGCAGAGAGGCAAGCAGGTTGTCAGGGCAGCAAGACCTGTTAGTTTTCAAGGGAKACAGAGGTTTTGGCTAATGGAACACTTCAGTTCAACACCTGCTAGATTATGGGATTTTAAACACTTTTCTTTCCCGTGGGCATTCAGAGTTCTCAGCCCACGGGAACACACAAAGAGTTACAGTGCCCCTCTGTTTGGACAGCACCAGCAGTAAGAAGCACAAAAGAAGGAGGAAGGGAAAAAGCAAATGGGTTAAAATACACCTGGGGAAAGTAGTGTCCCACTATATATTAATGTACAATGTTTGTGCCAAGAAAGAAGGTCTCAGGATTGCAAAGTTAACATTCTGAAGAWAGCATAAGGTTTTGACCCCATATCAGGCCAGTTTTACCTCCAATTTGAGAATAAATTATTTACAATAATACTTCAAGGGCTGACTGAGACTGTGATAAAATCTCAAATCACAACCTTGAATAAAAATGAAAACATCCCAAATGATGTATTCTGGAATTTGATCCGTGTGATTCCTGTGACGTATATTAGTTAATAAGGGATGATATTTACTATTACTACCTTTGTGGTTTTCTGTATGGGCGCTAAATCAATGGTGGTTGTGAGRTCTTTCTAACTTTTACCCATCATGCTTAAAGTCTGCTGTTTATATCTTGTGATTCTGATGTGTATTTCAGATTTCAATTTTTAGCATAGATGTCTGTTTCTACCTGTGTTACTTCACAGTAATAGCTCTGTGGACAAATACTTTGAAGTTTTTAAAATATTCATACTGCAGTATGCAATTCTGGGSCCAGTCATCTCTTCTTGGAATTCCCAAGCTTTCTCCCAGTGTATGAAGTCCTTGCCACCAAACCTTGCATGGCATGACAGGAGRAGGACCTCAGCTGCCTCACTCCTTTTAGGAACCTGTTGGCTTRCCAGGGATCCTACCTGGGGTCCTTCCCACTGGGAGACTGTGAAGAGTGCTCACTTTGTCAGCTTGTGGGTGTTATCTACTTATACCAGAGAACTGGGTGTGTCATGAAAGAAACAAAAGAAAAAGAATTATGTTGGAAGAAATGAATGCAAGTTATTTGTTTCTAAATCTTAGACTTTKTGCTAACTTGTCTTAATGTTATTTAATCTATTTCTGTTTCTTCCTCTGGATCTTTATAAATGCAGGTAGGATACTTTGTCACCTCTCCCTGGYGGATCATCTTTGTGTCCCAGAAAGGTCCAGAATGCAGTATCAAGGTAGTTAGTCTGATAAACAAYGTCCTTCTTTCCTGGAGGCACTTCTCACCAATCCCTTCACTGCATTAATAAAATATATGAAAATGGCGAGTAACATATGAAGGACGTAATGTTTAAATTAGTTACATCGTGGCACTGCCTCTGCTGCAACCAATSTAATTGCAYCAGATTTTAACACCCCAGGAATGTRAACATTTATGTATTTTCCTTTCTCTCTTTCTCCCCTGACTTCTATAAATGTCCCAGATTAATGAAATAGGAGGTAGCTTGTCTTGTAATCTGTATTGTGGYTGTCACCATTATTATGTTATTCTTAAGAACAGCAGGACAGATCTTCCTGTAATTTTTAAATKTACCCAGTATGCTGAATGTGAGAAATTTAATAACTGAATTCCTCCTCAATAAACAAAGTACTTTCAAGAAACAGTTTTATATGTTGAAGAGTTTTATTGGTGGAAGTTTTAAAAATGTAAATAATTTATTAAAAGTAAATGCAGTATAAACCAAGGCAATCAGTATTGGAAGCATTGGAAGCATTTAGCTTAGTGCAGCTCTGTAGATGTAGACTTTGTTAAGTTATTCACCCTATTAAAATTTAATTTACACATTAATGTTTTAATTTTTTTAAAATAATGGTATGTAGATAAGCATGTAGGAATCTCTGCTCAGATCTATACAGCCTTTTTTCATGGAATAATATTAGAGATGTGTCACTGAAATTGACTGACAGCTATAACTGAACACATAAACGGGAATAAAAKCACTACATATAGCAGAAATATAACTCCTTTATCATTCTTAACACCTGCAGAAAGTAGATGGCATTCCAWTAACTTAGGAATAGTGGGGTTTCAAAATGAGTTGCTTCTCTGTCTTCTTTGTCAGCATTAGAGGTGATATAATTAGTCTAGAAGAAAATTTTCATCTCTGGCTGATAGAAATATGAATTTACAAATGTCAGATTTACAAACAGATTTCAGTATGTCAATATAAAGCAATGAAAGAACTAATCGACATTTAGCTCACCATAAAAAAGCAAGGCAAGAGTGATGTGACTGACACTAACAAAAATTCATAGAGTTAATACTTACCTCTGAGTACATCATGATATTTTTATTCTTCATGGTATAGTATTTGATAAACAGATGCCACAAAAGAAAAATATATAGATTAATCAAATTTGTTTTAAAAATATCTTTTAATTGGTTCATATATGCAGAAATTCTTCTGAATACTCTGGACATTTTTTGTAATACCATGATASATTAACTTGCATAATTGGCATATTTCTTACAAAGTAATATTTTTTTTCAGCTAAACTCAAACTATGAACTCAATGACACCAAGTGCTCCTGTTGCATTTGCCTGTTGCAATATATTTTTGAGATACTTAGTAGAATTTTTAAGGAGTCCACAGCTAGAGTTCAATAACRTCAATTTTGTAATGATTCCTTAACAGCAGATATTAAAAGCTTTCAATTCATTATGAACTAGCTAATATTGTAAGCTTTCAGGTGGTAGGATTTATAGAAATATTAGAAAATACAAGAAAATATAAATGGGAGTTTGTGCTTAGAAACAAAATGTTAAATGCTCAGCCTTAACTCTGTGAAGACATGCTTCTTTTCATTCTGCTAATCTTGATAAAATTGTAAATCTATTCTTGTCCTGGTACACATCAGACAAAATATTCAGTATGTGTTCTGCACTTTCATTTATAAGTGGTTGAGGATGATACCTTCTTTACAAACTGCCCAATAATCTATTTTCCTTCATCTCTAACTATTTCCATTTAATTACTCAGAGGYGGTTACTTCAGAACTTCTGAAAAGATGGGCAGGCTGAATACAGTAAGCCTACTCACTTGCTAATATTTTGCTAGATTATATTTAATTAAATACCTTCTAAAGAAACTCCTATTTTTTAGCACTTGCTTCAGATCAGTGCCTGAGACCGTGTGCTTGTCCTACCAAAAATATATGCACTTCAGAGGACAGAATTGAGATGTCTAGGRAGAACCTGAAATCAAAACTGCTGCTGAAAATTGGCTTGTGAATTGGCTGCTGAAAATTGAGTGTGTCMGGATTTAAGATGACACTAACGGTTTATTTAATTTAATCATAAATACATTCCTAGAAATGCTGACAGGGCTCTGTAGCTTAGATCCACACTGTCACTCCTTCAAGGCAGCCTGCCTTGAATGTCTCAGCTGCAGTTGATAGGGCTAATGCAACTCAGAGGGCTTGGGCTCAAGTAAGCATTAGCGGTATCGATAGGAAACAGCTGTGAGAGCGGCCAGCAGCAAACTGCTCTTTGAAAAGACAACAAGTTACAAGGAACCTCAATTACACTTAGCACTCATTTAATCATCTCTRTCTCATGTAAGATTCCCCTGCATTGCTGGGGTATTTCTGAACAGAAAAGGAAAAAAAAATGCAAAATTGACTCGAATTATTTTTTTATCTTTTTAAATTGGGCTTTGTGCTGCAGCTGTGAAACAACTTCGCTCAGAGTAAATTCTGATTATTTCCCTGTGTAGCTCTTGGTGCATTTCAATATGTTAGAAATTAAATTCTGATCCTYGATTTTCACTGACCCTAGGTATTCTGAATAATCATACTCTTTTGGACTCTTTGGGCAATTTTTGACTTGTTTTCACTTGTTCCCTCAGCTGTGCTGGTTTGTCRAGATAGTGCTAACTAAATGCTTTTTTTTCCACCCATGTTTATTCTTAGACATTCCAGAACACCTTATGTTCTGTATTAGTGCCTCTGATTTTCAACAGCCTTTAAGAGATTTACTTACCTTTTTCTAATTTCAGTATCAATGTGGCATATTATGTCTACTGTCACTAGTATTCCTTTCTCCTATCTATTCTCTAGGCTTGAATCAGGATGATGAGGGCTGAATTCCTCTGAAGGGGATTATTTGACAATAAATGCCCATTAATAATATTATATTTACCTGTGCATTATACGTCTATTCCTTTTGTTGCAACCACAGTGGCCATTTCATTGTCCCAGCACATTGCTTGAGATCCATACCTCTGTTTTTCTAATGTGTTGGTTTTCTAACAGGCCGCGKTTTTTTTGGAATGGGATAAATGTAACTCCATGTTGTAGCCTCTTATTCTTATAAAACAGATAGCTACTATTTTCCTGTTGTACAACCAACACTTATCAATGATAACTGCAGTAATTTACAACGTGGTGGTACTTCCCCACTAGCGTGAGATTGTGACTTATTAACTTAGGTGGTGGTTCTGTTTGCAATGAGCCCTACATACTGGATACACAGGAATAAGAATGTCTCTCAGGAACATTTTAGTGTCAGTTAAATTGTTCGTGATCAGGACAGATTTCTCTGCCTCCTTCACTTGATGAGAAAACCTAATCAAGGCATGAAAAGGAAAGGATCAGAGAGAAAGGTCCCAGTCTTCAGGACGTCTGAAAAGTAAAAGGATGTTCAGAGTTTAACCTGAAATTAATCCACCTTTGCAGGACCTGCTGAGAAAGTTAGTGCTAGTCTTCTAACTACAGAAGGATTTAATTCAGTGTGTTGCTTTGAGCTTGACTGGCCACCAGGTACCCACCAAGTCAATTAATCTCTCCCTCTTCAACAGGACAGGCAATGAAAAATTAATGGTTTAAGATAAACACATACACCATGTGTATTTCAGAGATCTGGATATCTTTGTTGCTCTATTTGTAAGCTGTTCCATTGTACTTCCTCTGTTYCTGGAGTTAGATTGTAAAACAGATAAAAATATTCTGGATTAAAAATGATCTTCCAATGATAAACTTGTACTTCTTCTCCTGCATATTGACTTGAAAATATTTTTTCATGATGATATAACAGTAATTTCAAAGCAATTTTCCTGAAATGGATGAAGTCTAGACACAGTGGCAACATTTYCTCTTCAAAACAAACATGTCAAGCACATTTATTCTAATTTATTGTAAAGTTTACATTGATTTTCTGTTAGAGTGTTTTACACCACAAACCACTAGGCAGAAAAATGCTTTGTAGTCCTGGACTTCCATGGTTTCAGTGGCCTTGGTTTTGCTGTGTTGTGTGAAGAAGTCAGATGATCACAAATTTTTGATAAGTGCAACCTCTCAATTTGAGATGTAGTTTTACAGCTTTTGGATCAAATTACTCCTGTCACGGAATTTTATGACAAAGTTCAAACTTGTTACTTTCAAAATATGGATGATGGTATTTAGTTTAGCCTGTAGGTACTTTTTTTTCCTCTGTGTGTTCAGGGAAGAGTGAGAGGCAGTTTTCCTGAATTTCTTCATGTAAACAAGAAAACAGTAGGAATAATGTCATGACCACATACCAGTAACAAAACTAGGAATTTGCAGGTTTTTTAGAAAAGTGTTGAAAACCATGACTCTGAAGTTACAGGAGGTACTCAGGTTCCACAGATACCTGCTGGGAAATGACTAAAGTAGATGATGAATGTTTTGAAATGTATGAGGCATGAAACCTATCAGGAGAAAATTTCTTGAAGAGAATCTGTACTAATGAGAGGAAAAAAACCCTCAGAAAATCTAACAATGGAAATTATGAAGACTTGATGTCTTTGAGTGTTGAGCAGTTAATATCTTTCTGTTTTCACTGGGAAAACAAGTTGTGAGAGCTGTAGAATAAGGATTAAATATTTAAGAAAAATGAACTGACAAGTAGAACCCCTTGAAAAATAAGTCAAAGCATAGAATTGTTGGGAGAATAATATGCTGCAGAAAATTAAGTCAAAAAATTCTGTTTTTAAAGGTACATTGGGAACATAAAGAGAGACTTATGAATGCCTCAGGATGTCTTCCTGAAACTGAATCTCAAGAATAACACCATAGTGGAAACAAATAGGTTAATAGATGAATTTAAGGAATAGCAAGCAATAATTAGACTTAAAAGAAAGTAAATACTAACATAAATAACATTTATGAAACAGTAAAAAACCCAAGAAATTATTGTAAGAAGAGGTAAAAGGAATTCAAAGGAAATTTATGTGACTAAAAGCAAAGAAGAGCAAATTCTTGTCGATTCAAACACACAAGATAATAAATATCTTTCTTCAAATTCTTTTACAAAAATGGAAAATATTAAAGTATATTGAAATAATGATAAAGAAAGAGATGTTGCTGTTTAGAGTAGGGGATTTTAGGTTTATGACTTTGTAGAGAATTCAAAGGTAGTCCACTGGTGGCCTACAGTGAAATTCCTGTTATGTTACTGGTATAAGAAAGAGGCACTTCTTCCAAATCTATAGGTCCAGAAGCAATAACTGAAAATATGAACTAACGAAGAAACAATTTTCAGATATCTAGAAAACCTTAACTAAAAAAAAAAAAAAAAGAAGACTAGTTTTGATTAGTTTTGAAAATGATAAAGGAAAATAAAGTTTGGCCTGGAGATGCAATAGAAGCAATACAAAGAAAAAATTATTTTAGGGAATAGATAAGTTTTATTTGAATTGTGGTTGGGAGAATTTCAAATATGGACATAATTTCTTTGGAAAACTGATGACTGAATTACAATTACAGTTTTATCAAATTTTTTGTAGATGATGTGATGGAGACACAGTTGCATCATTATGAAGGTAAATATTAAAAATGAAAGTTCTAGACACAGAAGCATGATTAACTAAATTTTGTACGTACTTTTCCAAAGAATGAGAGTCAAATGCAAAAAATGTTATATGGGCATCTTTCCTGTTTTTTTCTGAATAAAAAYAACCTGATATGTCTCTCCAAACACTTTTATACTCATATAACTGATAAATGGTAGTGATAGTTAGGAATCATAAAACCTGGAATATTCTACACTCCTTTCTCATTCTCCTGTAGCAGATTATAATCTCAAGGTAGGCCTCTTATGTAGAATAATAACATGTTAAAAAAATGTGGGGCATTCAAGGGGAATATTGACAGAATCTCTGTTTTCCATGGCTTACATGATGCCTTTCTTTCCTATTAACTGAAATTTAAATTCATTATCTAATTTAAACTATCTGTTAAATCGTGCTGTTCCTTCTTGCATCAAATTAGGTTYTATGCATTTACTTTGTTATATTTTCCCAGGAACCTACAAAGTAAAATAAAGTTACGAAGTAAAACAACTGTAACTTAAAATTATTTTTGTAAACCATTACTGATTTTGTTTTTCTGCATTCTCTCTGTTTAATGTCTCATTTCACTATTCATTTTACTTGTAAGTGTAGTGTAACCAATGAGTTCTGTAGCCATACTCCATAGCCAAAGTTTGGAAATTATTCCAAATAATTACGTCTGCAAAACAGAAACTTTGCTAGGTTTTTTCAACCCTACAAAAAGCACATTAGAGAGAGAGGAGTCTCTGTTTCATTTAACATGGTTTTAGGTCTTGAATAAAGTGGTTTGCTATTAAACACCATTCATCATAAACAAGAAAATACACTAAACTTTCACATATTCGCAGATATTTATTGGGCCATTATGTTTTGTTGCCTTTTTCTTGTCTCTTTAATCCCACRCTGTACTTTCATCTGAGTCACAGATCTAGATTTCTGCTGCATCTCTCCCATTTAGCATSTCCCAATCAAGGCTTTTTGGTTCAGTTACTGAAGCAAATTCAGATTTTCTTTTTTATAATATGTACAGTTACTGACAGTTAACTCTTCTTTCTCACTCATGTCTGAACTGCACTTAGAGATTTCACAGCTTTGAAAGCATTAGGAAATACTCACCAAATAACTGCTGGAGTTCTGATGCTTTCCTCAGAGGCCTCTCTATCAAATCCCTGGTCAATGACAGAGCTAAGTTATAAATGTCACACTCCTCAGGCAGATGATATTTATGTACTCCTCTGCACCAAAAAGTGCACATTCTTTTRTGTAGAAATACTTTCAAACACACCATACCACAGTAAAAGTACAAATCCTACCATCTTTAGGAAACAGTCATACAAATACTTCCATATTAATATGTTAATACTATGTCCAATAATCTTGCTTTATTGTCCGAGTAGATCCTGTGACCTTTCTAGCTGTAAAATACATTTCAGTACTGATTTTTTAGAATATTTTTCAAGGAAATCTTAGTGCTAAAGAAAACTTCCCAAAGCAAGATCAGAGGATAGATGTGAAGACAAGATTAATCTGACTGATTATTCCAAACCAAGAAAACTGGATGTTCCACAGAAAAGACGAAAGTAAAAAGGTCTTCTACTGAGTAATGTAATGAATTGCCTAGAAGAGAGCGTGTGATAAGGCCAGCAGAGGTGACCTTCAGAAATGTATCTGTCTCCCCACTATTGATGATGTTCACAAATTGATGAATGTGCTCTTGCAGTTGGAGCAGGCTGGTTCCTGGAGGCGCTCACAAGCCCCCAGCAATCTTACTGCAGAAGTAAAACCACCTGTGTTGTTAAATGAGTGCACCATGGTYAGAACAAATATAGAATTATGAAAGTTATAATTGCAAGCCATAMARTAAGATAAAAATAAAATAAAAAATAACAGTAAATATCAGACTTTTAATAAAATTATATTGTCATAATAACTTTTATAACTTAGACACACAATCTATGAGAAAATATCTACATTAAACTTGTAGCTAAACAGCAATGCGGTCTCATTGCCAAATACCGTTTCTTTATCTCTGATTTCTGCGTGTTTTACTTGTACTTCAGTTTTTTAAATTCTTCCATTATTCTGTTGGCATCTGGGTCATTTCATTTAAAACTTTCTTCATAACTGTCTGCCTTTTGAGGATAAGTCCTGGTACTGCAACAAGTAATAATTTCTTACTTTTTAAATATCTGGCATATAAACTAATAATTATAATTTGGCTGCTTTCTATCATGCAAATAATATGAATGCCACAGAATTGATGAAGTGGTTAGAAGCAAATAAAATTACACATTTTATCACTTTTAGATCCAGTTATAATTATCCATGATCCCTTTTTGGGGTTTACAGTAAATTTAAAATCAAAATGCAAGTAGTCTCTGTTTGCATTTTAATTATAGGAAGAAATAACAAAAGGCATTTGGAGACCCATGAACACAAAATACATCCAGAGAAATAATGCCAGTTAAATGAGTCGGTTATGATACCTTCACCATTTGTGTAGTCTTTATGTGTGTGTTTCACTTTATTAAATTTATCTAAGGGCCACATTAACAATTTGCTCACAAAGTGGATAGCATTCCACAGAAACACCTCCATACAGACAGTGATCCTGTGGCAGAAATTCTTTGGTGTTGTTCATAGTCTGTGAGCTGAAAAGACCACAATATATATAAAAAAGTCTGTTTCACATTAATAGGTCTCATAACCTACTTTGTACTTTGTCTCATGTACTTTGTGGTAGATTATGATTTCTGGAAATGTAGATAGGTACTCCATGTAGCTAGAACATATGCATGGTTTAGGTTATTGGTCAGTTTTGAAGTCAGTGACCTAGGCATTCCATATGTAACACTAAGTATTAATTTTTTTTTCCATACACTATTTGATCTAATAATCTTCTAGTATCTTTTCCATAAAAAACCAAAAAACCCAGAACATTGCSTAATTTTAAATAGTATAGGAAAAGAAATGTGAAAAATGTGTATGCTGTTGAAAACTACCCTGTAGTTACACAAGCAGCAAAACGATCCATAATCAATACAGTATTCATGTCTGGAAATAGAACAAAAATTTTTCCAGACAATGCTAGAATGATAATGTAAAAACAAATCTTTACTTGAAAGACRTCAGGTACAGAATATATGATAGAAATAAAGAACCCTACATTGATGGTAGATATTTATACTGATGTAATTCTTCCATGTCTTACYCCAAAAAGTACTTAATATCCCATCAAGATGAGATAACTACCAAAATATCCCCATTTTGATATTAGCATTATGACCTTTTTTGTGGTCAGACATTGAAAGAAAGGCATTATTTTTCACCTTAATAATCAAAATCATGTGAAAAGAAAACATTAAGCTTGCTATTTATTTTAAAATGGTAAGTGTAGTGGGTATGTGTTACATGCCTTTTACATGTGCTGCACATACAAAATATCTCCAAGCRGTAAATTGTGTGCAGATGCATCTAGTTTTGATGTATACAGATATACTSTAGAGGAGGCTGCAACAGAAGAAAATTAAACTTCCAGAATGGAGACAAACGGGAAGCATCCATTTCTTCTCTTTAGGGGTTCTTGTTGTGGTCTGAAAACAGATCTCATTTGTTGTTTGTGGATAATTTTTAATTGTTCTAGATTTTCTGACTGTTTCTTTTCTAAATCAAATACTGAAAGCAACAAGGAATTTGGGGAAAAAAAAAACAAAACCAAAAAGACTGATTTGGCAGCTGTAGCCTAGTTCTCTGGTTGGATAATTTCACTGACACCTGGAGAGCAATGCTGGGCACCACTTGGTGATATATATGTCTTACAGGTGATTTTATTGCTGTCACAGCTGTGCAAAAATTTCCTTTTATTAGTATGACATTGAAGCTCTTGCAAGCCACCAAAGAATACAGATGGCACTTACAGTCATAAAGATTTTTTTTCAGGGACTGAGCATGCTGAGATATTAGTGATGTCATAAATACACATTAAAAAAATAAAGTCTCACTTCGGAAGGCACCTTGACCATCAAAAGTACTGGAAAAAATCAGGCAGGAGAACCAAAATATGCTACTGTTGGAAAACAGCATTCTGACTAGTAGGAACCATTGAAAGGAGCACTCTGAACTGAGTACTAAGGATCTGCAGTTAAATTTGGATGTTCTTGGAATAGCACTGTAAAATTCAACCTCAGCAGTAAGACCTAATCTGAAAACAATCTTGAAAGGGATTTTGACTAGGCTGAGTTAAAATTAATTTTAGAAATTCAACAAAAAATTCCATTCTGACATTGTAGTTTCCATTTATGTCATATCATCATAATTTCTTCAAGAAAGAACCTGTTACATCCTGGAAGGGGAAAAAAATCAGGAAACTGAAAATTGAATAAATGGTTTTCTGCTTTTATGTAATGCACCAAAATAACCAACAGACCAATTTGTAAACTMAAAAAACAGTAGTGCAAATGCTTCTGTATACTCAGTAAGGACATGTAATCTTTGTGCCTGATGAAGAAAGTTCCTCTACGAAAATGATGGCAGACCCTCAGGATTTGGGCAGTGAGAGCAGCAAGAGAAACCAATTTCCCTTCTAACAAGAAAAGTAAGTGAACAAGCTTGGTTTCAAAATAAAAAAACTCAGAAAATACATGCAGCATTTGGGTTCTTTTTTTTCCCTTCTGCATARTGGCAGTTTGTAGAGCAATGTAGTAGCCTGTAAATTATTTATTTTTATCAGTGTTAAGAAATTTTACGCTCATTCTGACAAATGTGGTTTCAGCCTTAGTGACCACTTTTACTAAAAGCTGAGTGCATGAGGATTAGGAGAAAGCAGATGTTAGGAATCTGAAACCATATGAGGATCAGCAAGGAAATGAAGACTCTCTCTGAGTTCCAGATCATTACCTCTAGAGAGGGAGGAGGGGGTCGGGGGAAGGGCTGATGTAACTGATTAAAGAATGGTTTCTGTTGCTAAAASCAGCATGAAGAGCCAGGGAGTAAGCATGGAAGTTTTAGCCCCCAATGGTAAAGGCTGGCAAAATTCTGAACAGCAATAAACAAATTGTTAAACAGAAATTAACTATTAGAAATAGCAAGAATAAAGGCCATGACATTAAATGAACAATATTTTAACATAAGCCTAACACATCACATAATTTCTTATCACACTTGAGTAAATAAATTWAAAAACCCATTAAAATTTATCAATTAGAGCAACATCTAGGTCAGATCTTATGGATACATTGATTTTGGAGTTTTACAAAATTGACTGAGTTTCAAATRTCATAAATTCAAAACTTCTGCAGAGGGATAAACCTTTTCCTCCTCTTTATACTAATTACCTTGGAGGTCAAGTTGTCTAGTTTCCTGGTGCAGCAAAATAATTATCAACCACTGAGACTTTTAAAATTCCAAATAATCAGTTTCTGCTGAGCATTAAAATACATGACTTGTTTCATTTACTTTTCTAAAGAGTTCTATATGGACCTCATTTTGCAGTTGTTTCTAAATAATCCACCACAGAAGAACACTTGTAGCCTGATGTATAGTTTTAGAAAGAGAGATCTATATTTCAAATCAAAAAGGTTTTGATTTTCTTCTTCATAAATATTACCCAAATTCCTGCCTTTCCAGAGCAGTCTAGGAAACTATTTCTTAACTGCTGCAGTTAAGAACTGTTAAGAAARCACTTGGCTGAGCTCCAAAAATAGGAGCAAATGAGAAAAAGAGAAGAGGTACAGTGTATGGACTACGTTTTGCAAATTACTTCCAAAATATCACTAAAGGTCATTTGCATAACTTATTCCATCAGAATTGCCTCATCATGCATCACCATGAAGCTTGTGCTAAATTGATTCATGCACTTTTACGTATTAGAGAAGCTTTCACAGAATTTATTTCCTATTCTTTTTCCACAGTTAATGTTCCTGGTGCTTTGGAAAAATATTAAAATACTTTCTACTACACTATTCCAAAAAAATCCATAATCTCCATAGAAACCAAATGAAAAAAAAATAAATTTATAGAAAAGAAATTTCTCCTTTGCAGTAATGAAAAGAGATCAGAAATTGAACATATATGAGCAGATATGGTTATGTCACATTTTTTCTTCCTTGCAGTTTTTCAAGTGGTCCTGTGGGAAAAGGAAAATCTTTTTGAAAGAGCACAGATTTTAGGCATATTTTTGGGAAAGAATCATGTAGCTCTATCATATTTGATCTTTGCCCAGTCCTTTGGCTTTTTGTTTTACTTACACTCATATAAAATAATTGTTATTAGGTTTTTAATGTCCATTTAATGATGGACTGATTTAGTGTATCAGTCCATCATTAAATGAGTAAAAAATGAAATTCTAATTTTACATAAAATATCAAAGACTGAAATTGTGCAAGAATTTTTGAATTGTCTGTTATCTCGCTAATCTGTCTTTTTCAGGCCTTTTCTCTCAGTCTGGACTCAAATGATTTATCTGCTTCAGCTGGATCGAGAAATGGCCTGGCTTAAGTATTGCTATTTTTCACTTATGATTTCTGGGTCCCTGGTGCTGCTGTCTGCAGTCCGTTTCTGTGTTGGAGAMTATGAAACCGATGGGATGGAAACACTCCTTTCTTTTTTTATTATTTTTTTTYYTTYYTTYYTTYCYTCCTTCTTTTCTGTCTRAATCTCTAAAGCTGTCTAACTGTCAGGGTCCCAAAAAGGATTTTATAGGTGGAGACAATAAGCTGAAAAGGTAAGTGTATCCCAAGGTAGGAGTGCTGCTGGAGATGGACCTTCACCTTTAGATTTGAGACTGTAGAAGTCACCACGATATCCTGTGTTTACTGAATTTGTCACATGGGTCCTTGACTACGTCTAGAGATGGAGGTTTCCAAATTTCCACTGATCTTAGGTCGTGAGTGATCTACTGCTTCTATTTGCAGGTGTTAAATATTCATGGCTTTGGTCTTAGCTAGAGGCAACTTGAGTTACTGAAGGCTGAAAGCAGATGGTACTGCAAGTTTGGCAGCTARAAAGAGAGGCACGTAAAGTGAGTGAATGAATTTCAAACAAGAGTCATGACTCACCACTTGCTATTCTTGTCAATGATGAATAAAACAGTGCCCTTGAGCTTAARAGTTGCTTTTAAATTATTTTAAAATGCCATACCCCTTTTGGCAGCATTTATTTCCCCTTTTCCTTAAAAGAATGGTTGTGCAGTATTGAAAACATTGGCAAGTGTGACTGGTATTCTTTTCTATGTTTCTATTAAGAACTAAATATGTGTATTAAAAAAAATGAATATTATGCCAAAATTATTTTCTTGACAAAAACCTGAAAATTAATATTGCCTTGCTTAAAGTTGTCTTAAGTCTGAGAAGGTCAACATTTTTTGTAATAGTACTGCAGTACCACAGAAATTAGTTTCATTTGYTAATGTTCACAATCCCATTGCAATAATAGAATTACACTAAAAAATATGCCTGGAAGACCACACAACTGATATTGKTTTTGTGACAAGGTCTGAGCTTCTAATTATTCAAAGATAAAATTCAAAATCTTTTTTTTGATACAGTGCTGAAGCACACAACTGCATAAACACTTTTCTATTCTCATATATGTGACCTCAAAGTAATATTAGTAATTCTATTTGTCGCTGATTATTTTCAGGATTACTGACAAGGCTCTAAATAGCTCAAATTTACTTTTAAAAAAAAGTGCTTTTCTTTTTTTTTCCCTTTATCTTTTCTTAGGAAAACTATTAAACATTAAATGATGTTTCAGATTTCTTATGGGATTGCAACAGATAAAAATCAAATATCAAGATAAAATCTTCAAGATAGAAGATTTTAAGCATTAATTCAATGGAGAACACTTCACTGACATTTAATTCTATATTGGAGTAATTGGAAGATTGTGATTCTCTTCTAATCAAGATCAGTTAACTCTTTGTYATAATTAGTTAAAAAGGATATTCTTCAGTTTTAGAATTCCTAGAAGAAAGATTTTGAGGCTGATAGTAAATTTTTTTTTTCCTAACCCCCAACATCACATGCGGTGACAAGGGATCYTGGTACTCTGACACCTTAGGGTTTACCATGCACGTGCATTCACAGTGACTGTGGTGGGAAACTGCAAGAACAGCAGAATATGGTGCAAGCTGGGATATTAAGAAGGATGTGACATCTTTTCTCAGCTGCCTGGTTACAAAGGCCTTGAATAGTCTTGTTATAGACGGGTAATGTGGTGGTTGGCCCTTGCAATTAAGGGATGAATATTAAGAGAAGTTTCATGGATGCAYAGTTATGTTATTGTGATTTGTTCTCCCCAAAGTCCCCTTTCCCCTGCCACTATTGCTGTCCCTGCACAGCCTTGGTAGCCGGGGCACTTGGGAGGATTTGGTGGCTYGTTACTGGGGGGCGGGGCATGGCAACGCCAGACCTCCAATCAGATTGTGAGAGGGCAGCCTCCACCAATAGGAGGTGAAGAGGAGTTGATTGGCAGACGGTGGGAGGGACCAGGGTTACCTGTGGCAACACCAGGGGTATAAAAGGCRGAGCAGCCATTTTGTGGGTGAATATGTGGCGGTTTAGTTCTGCGCTCCCAGTGCTGCTCTTTGTCCTCATTCAGTCATTTGGTGTATTTGTTAAGGTTTAATAAACCTTTGAAATTTTAAAGGGAGTGGTTTGTTTCTCACAGTCTGAAAAAACTCTTGTTTCAATTGATATGGTTTGTTTTTGAGGTTGTTTTGTTGTTTTATGTATTTATTTGTTTGTTWKGGTTTTCCTGTTTGTTAGGTTTTGCTTTATTTTGTTTTTAACAAAGCAAGACCTAAGGAAAACATTACACAGTGATGTGTGCCTCCGATTTATAAATTTYCTTTTCTGGTTGTTGGCTTTGTATACTGGCCTAGAAAAATCATTCATTCAAATCCTTGGATAATAATTTTCCGTGTTATTCAACTACACATATACAAAGTAATGGTTGTTTACCTTGAAATTAGTTTCCTCAATAAATTTTTAAAAAACTTTGGAAARGTTACATATTTGTATAAATGTAAAAAATATAAAAAACATACAATAAAAATTTCCAAAAAAAAATTTCTTCTCATTCATTCCAGTAAAAGTCTGGCCAAATTGAAAGAACAGAACAAATAGTGCCAAAAGAACAAACATTTCATGTTTATTTCCTAGTAGCTAAATGGRAATCCATAAAAATAGCCAAACTGCACCTATGCAAAGATTGATTTATTCAAGGTAGCTGACTTCACCAGTGGCCACAAGCAGAAGTCATAAATGCAGCTCAGGAAGACAGTGCAATTCCTTCCAGATCTCCTCTATTTTCAGCTCAGTAGACTTCCTCCTTCAAATGTAAGTGCTGTCTCTTTGATAATCAAATGCAGCAATATTTCCAAGAGTTTATGAAATTTCTTGACTTTGGCACACATAATATTTTTTACTTCAAATTTCATGGCTTCTGTGTGAAACACACTTGTATTTTTATTATGTTGAGCCTGATTGCCAGATGACACGTCTTGGTGCTCGTAGTTATGTTGTTGACTGCTTCTATAACCCTAGGGATTTAAGTGGTTTGTGCATAATTTTTTRTTTAGTTTTGTTCAGCCATAAGTAGAAAGAATCTCAAGCTTTAGATGCTTTTCATTCTACCTTCCTTTCTTTTATTCTTTTATTTTTTTTCCTAGTTAATGACCAGGTAACATTTTGTAGCCCAGCAAAGCAAATTGTGAAGGAAGCTGATGACTCATATATTTTWMTGAGGAATTCAAGTGCCAAGTTTATATAACTGGAAATAAATGTGACACAGGAAGTAGCCTTTCCTCTGACAAATAATTCTTCTGCTATAGTTATGGYTTAGGAACATTAAATATTTATTTCATCATTTCAGGAAAAGCATTTTAAATTTAAAAATGAGAACTGATAGAGTATTTGTGATTTTTTCATCCTATGTATTCTTTTCTATCAAGATTCTTCCAACCTAAACATCTTCTTTTTAAAAAGTTTTGTTGGCAATCTTCCTTAAGTGTTGCTAACTGAGATCCTCTAAAGCTTGGGCTAATACACAAATGAAGACCTCATCAGTTTGTTTCAGTTTTATGAACAATTCTTTTTGGCAGTTCAAATTCCTGGCAAAAAATCAGACATGTTGGAAAAACATCATTATGCTGGGAAATTCCACAAATTTCTTATTACCCCCTATCTAAAAGGAGCCCAGATTAAATATGTGAAGGCATGGACATCTTGGCTATTATATCAGCAATCACTGTGATACCCAAGCATAATACAAATGTTCAATTGCAATGAATTTAATTTGGTTTTAATAAACGAGATTTTTCTCTTTCTATGTCTTTATATTCCTGATATAGTTCCATGATCCATCTCTTCTGACTAAATAGTCAGTGCACTATGTAGGCAATAGGAGTCTTCAGTAAAATCTGATTCAATTTTTTTTTCTGGTGCTTACCAGTACACAGAACAGAAATAGTAAAGAAAGAGTGTGAAAACTGTATTAATTTTTATTTCCYGAAAGAAATAATCTAGAACTTGCTAAGATGTCTTGTGTCCCACATAACAGGTCTTTAATTTGCCTGTACAAAATGTAACTGCAGTGGATAGAGTACACTGAAATAACAAATTTAATTCTGAGACATTAGGGAGTCTTAGTATGAGCTGACTCACCAAAGAAAAAAATAGTACTTCATTTCTCTTGACTGATTCTTTAAAAATGTTGGCAAGTTTTGGTTTTCCTGTGTGAAATTTTGAGTAGTTGGAACATTTGACCATTAAAAACATAGMTGATCAGTTCTCTTTATGTGGTTATTGACAATCCAGCCCTTGCTTTCCTCCTCTACTAGACTAAGATAACTAATTAGGGGGAAATCACTCAGTGCTGAAGATTTCTTGATTGTGTTGGAATAATAATTTATACTTTAGAATGATCATCCATATTTCATACCCTATACATAGAAATGTGAAAGGGGCATGAAAAGTCTTTACAAAGTAGTTAATGGTTTTAGGTTTTACTGCTTTTTATTTTTCTCTTGCTATGCTACTTTTTATTTACATSATACTGTATTTTGTGGTAATAGTTAAATATGGTGACAATTGAACATTTTTTATTAATTTAAACAGCAAATGTTGGCGTTTAAAAAACAAAATACGAACAGCAAAATAATTTATGACATTATAACTTTCACCCATCTTACATACAAGGGAAGTTTTATCACTAAATATACCYTAACAGTGTGCTATTTCCACTTGAAGATAGAGCTTTACAAGTCTCAATTTGCTCAGTGGAAGAGATATCTTGAAAAATGAAGTCTTAAAATATTCAGTATTCAGTTTCAGATCTATCTAGGGAACAAAATTAATGTCTGTCAGATGGCCACAACTTTTGAATTGACCATAAATTTTTCACCACTTTAGAGTGGAACATCAGGACTACCTCAAGAACTATCAAACAAAAYTGGGGAAGACCAGTTTGTGGTCTGCATGAATGCTGTGCATATACAACTKAGCAGCTGATATACTTTGATGGGTTTTGGTCTGTCTGTGGCATTTCCTTTGGGATTACAAAGCTGATGATACAACGTAAATTCAAATCTGAGGTACACTTTAGGAGTATGACACTGTAGATAATAGTTTGTATTGCTTAGCTGCCTTTAGGAAGTTGCTAGAGAGCATCTCGCACTGTGTAACAGCATAATAAAAAAATTTAAAGAAATATACACTATATATATGCACTATATATATGCACTATATATATATATCATATTTATATAAAATAAATGCAGACTGTAAATACCTCAACTAGATATAACTAATATAAAACAGAAATACTCAAAGAAAGTCTATATTGTTTCTTTAGGTTAAAAAATTACATGCTCCATTTGTACTTCTGCAGAAACAAATTAATTTAAAATAATAGTGTCTGTGTGAGGCCTTTCATTTACAGAACTGAAGGAGTGCAACTGAAACACTCACTGATAGTTTTCTATTAATTTSTTAACTGCTTGTTTCCCTGGGCTTTACAGTTGTGTAGAATTATATTTGGATTTATCTTCTATATCAACAGAGAAACTGAGCTGCACATGCAACATTCTGTTACTCTGAAACAAAAAAGCTGTGGTGCCTTTATCTTATTCTTTCAAAGAAAACCACAAAACTGCATAAGCTCTTCTCTAATGGCTATGTTTTTTATTTATATTCTTATCTTCCATTCATAGTTCAACACATAATCTTTATTTAATACATTATTTCATCTTCTTCTTTTATGATATTGAGTGATAACTTTACTTTGGACTCAATCTTAAATATATCTGTACTTTGCCTTTAGTTTTATTTATCATCAGCATCTGTCAGTATCAATACTCTTTTACTCCCAGAACTCAGTAWTTTACATCTTCCTTCTTCCATCTTGTAATAAAAATATTGTTAAGATAAATATTCTAAAAACAGATGAATACTGTCAGAGTGGATCTAGATGGAACATGGTAGTGTTTATCTTGCTGACTATTTGCAGAATAATGTATATATTCATAGGAGTAGAGTGTTTATCAGTAGGTATGTCTGAGGGAGACTGACTTACAGAACTGTTCTGGAGCCTATCATTTTTATTATGAAAATGGAATATTTCCAAAGCAGACTAATTTAYGAAGTAATTTTGAAAAAGAATTCCTAAATTTTCTATAATAATATCGTTTCGTGTTAATATTAACATTGTGTAAACCTTCTGTTATTGCTGAGCCAGTTGCAATAGCTGGCTGATCAGCATCTCTTAGAAATTGCTGTCACATCACAGTTATATTTATATATAAGGTAGAAAATATTAATGCCAACAGGAACAAATAAATAAAACAATAAGCCAAATTGTGCTTTTGATAGSTCAGACAAGTCACCATTGTTCAAATATATGTTCACATAATTCTATAAGAAAAAGGYTGTAGGGTTAAAAACCTTTCAATCTCTTCTTAAAAAAACCAAAAATCTAAGAACTTTAAAGAGCTACAACTGTGTGTTTTTCTTACTCATTGGAGAAARCATAAAAAAGAGGTAATGGAATCTGTTCACAGTTTGATAAAACATACAAACAAAAATTCCCCAGTATGAAGCAACAAAAAGCCAGATTCTCCTGAGGCCTTCAGGAACTTTCAAGTCCCTTAAATCTAGAAAATTGTTCACATTGTGAGAAGGGGGGAAATTTAACAAAATTGTTTTCTTTGATAGATTTTTGGAGAGAAGAGGGGGAGATGGGTACAAAAATCAAGGCATAAAGAGAAGGTAATTTTAAATCAAATTTCCCTGTTGACTCTTAAGTTTTCAAAACTGGGAGTCATACAAAATGCAGACATTTTGAATGAGTTACAGAGCAAAATATGTCAGTTTGTACAACTTACTCTTCAATGGTAGAAAACAAAATCTTCCTCAAGAGGGCAATTTTATTTCAATGCTGCAAAAAGTGCCTTTTTGATGCAGTATTCAAACTTTAAGTTAATAGCAAGAGCAAATTATTAACTCACTTATTCTRTTGATATAATGTTAGTCCCAAGCAGTAGTCAATGGTTGTGTTCAAAAATTGATTGATGAGGCAGAAACCCATGCTCTGTGATTTGGTTAGGTCTTATGTTGATACATCTTTTAAATCWTCTTTTCACAAAAATCTGTGACAAAAGTTCCCSAGTTCAGTTTCAGACTGTAAAAGTAAACAYTTCAGCATGGTTCAATTTGGTAGAACCCCTCAAAAGTTTAACTTTGAGTTTGCTGTCAGGTAAACTTTAATGGAAATGCACAACATGGATTAGCATTTGTAACATAGAGAAGAAAATCAAGGAATCCCAAAGTGCTAAGCATGATTCCATGCTTTCAAGTTTTATTTCAGCCCTACTTTATTTAGATTTCGACCAAGTAATTGGGTGTGCTCTACAAGCATTCTTGTGGATAAAGGTACTTCATTTGTGAGCATTCATGGGTAGGGTTTAAGGATCATATATGTCAGACCTAAAATGAAGGATTCTAATTTTCAGGTACTTAGTATAGATACTCAATATTTACTTGTCTCTTAGTACTGTAATTAGAAAAGTCAAAAGTTCCATTCTTAAGTGCTGTACTGCTACATTTTGAACACTTCATCTTCAATTTTTGGTGTTTGCCTGTAATTGGTAACTCAATGTAATCCAGTATTCTGAGTATATTTTTACAAAAACTCGAAAAAGATCAACCAACTAACCCACAAAACATAAAACCCCTGAAAATAAAACACAACAAAGAARCAAATGCAAATTAGGGACATGAAAATGAGAGTTCAGAAAGGAAACAAGTCCAGGAGGCAGGAATTCCCACTTTTGCTTGCAGATGTTTAGYACGTGCAAAGGCTGAAGGCTGAAGATGGGATTTGAAAGATTCTAAACATTTGAAAGAATGAGAATAACTGGGTGAACAAAAACTCCTAAGGAGATGTAAACTAAAACATTACGTTTGTTTTTGTGTCCTGTTTCCAGGCAATTAGATATATCAAATATATCAAATCCTGCAAGATTTGATACTTGCAGGCATTCAGAGATTAGATCTGCTGGAATCATATATGTTAACATATGAGTTAATACCTAGACATCATACCTCTAAAWTTGTACCTATGTAAGTCTTCACACATTACAAAGGAGAACTCCTGAATTTAGAATCAAATTTAATTACTAAACATTAAAAGTTGAAAATGCCACACTGAATGTTTGCGTAAATGGAGGTGTATGGGGGAGGAGCARGAAATTCCAAACATTAAAGCTGTGAATGAAGCCACAAASTGGTAATATAAAAATTTTAAAAGAATGATATTTAAACAAGCACTATTGGCAGTGTTATATAAAAGTATTGAGTGTAATGGTTCAGATTATTACAAAGACCAACTGCCATTTAGGACATGCACACTCTTAAAATCTGTCAAATAAAGCAGAATGTGCTTTTGGAATTAGTGCTCAGAGCTGACAGGACATGGTGAAACCCTTAATCATTTCCTTACATAACCCAGCAGGATTATCATGTGTGCAGACCATTACATTCCCTTGAATCTGGGGTCATGGCAAGGTTTAAACTGAAATGTGATTACCTAAATGTACAAGATGTACTGTAAATCCCAGTTTAAGCAGTCCCCTTGGTACAATTGTTAGTGAAAGCTTCTGAATAGCTAGCTTGAATTACTTTATCTGATAATCAGAACTGAAACTATGAATTATTGTGTGCTTGCTTGGTGGCTGCWTGATTTTGCTCTCACAAGAACTATTGGCTGGTTGTCAGAGAATACAAGTTTCTTAATCAGTCCAAACTATATTTTTTAATTATTATCGGTCAAAAAAGGGACTGTATTCTGAAGATGGGAGAAGAAGTGTAGGGGGAGAAGTAGCCTTTTAACACAAAGTACCATTTTGCCCCCTTTTTCTTACGAAAGGAAGAGAGTGATTCAAAAATCTGTGAAGACTGTGTGGATATCTAATGAATAACTTCRGGCAAACCCTACTTCAGCTGAGGCCTGACATATCCTGAGGTGAAGGGAGATAATACACATGTGTAGAAGAGATGGCTGTGGGACAACCAGAGCAGATCTTGAACATTTTGTTTTGCTGTTATTGTGTGCATGCAGGTTCTAAAAGGCATCTTGTGCTAAAAYCACTTGCAATGTCCAAAATACAGATTCATGAACCAGAGAGACTAATGAATGCAGTGACCATCTAAAATACAGCACAGYATCTTTTCCGCTGTGCATTCATATGCTTTCTGTCCTCTGCAAAGTTTTCCTGTGTCATAAGTAACCAGATGAATCAGGTATTTGTGAAGATTTGGTAGGCATCCCTTCAGAGTGCAGTTTCTGTCTCTGATGTTGCAAAAGTTTAGCTTAGTACTCATCTTACAAACTCATGAACTGTATGAGTTCCCTCTGGCCTTTTGGAGAGTAGTGTRAAAAAACTTCTTAACAGGTAGAGTTTCTCATGGACATTGAGTGAAGTACCCATGTGAATTAGAGTATTCAGTTAGTAACATGGATAGGATAAAAGAGTCTGATAATGTAAACTGCTAAAGCCAAAGACGAGGCATGGACCTCTTGAATAGTTCTAAATCACTACACTTCAAAGAAGAAATGTTAAAGCCAGAACATTGCTGTATTTGGCTGATCMCTGGATTTATTTAGTTTAAGTTACTGAACACTCCCCTGGAAGTACAGAGTATTGGGAGAAYGAAGGAAGGGATGTCTCATACTCCTAGTTCTGCTCTGTCTGGCCARGCTCCAGTTTCTCATCAGCAGAAACTCAAACCACTAGCATCAACGTGATAGATTGTTGTAAATAATGTCAGAAAGTGGTAAAGCTGAAGAGTCAATGCCTCAGGTAGTAACASAACTGAAGTGTAATCTGAACATTCCCTCAGGCTGAGCCTCAGGTACCCTGCTTCAAGTTTCTTCTTGAGCTGGCATATTTATCTCTTGATTATTATATCTGAGTGTCCCAGTATGTATTTACCCAACTTAGATTTGTGGTTACACCAGCAAAAGTTATTTTGTAACATGAGTCGAGCTGACTAGTGAGAATTTGTTTCTGGGCTTTATCTTTAAAGTTTCCTTTTTGCTCAGATTTAGCCTGTTACTTACAATTATGTACTTCTGACTGCCTAAAATAATCTCCTCTCTCCTTGATTCTATCCCTTCAATTACTTAATCATATTTTGCACAGCTGTGATTTAATTAAGTTATATATTATTTATTTTAACTCTCCTGATATTTCTTCTCATTCTTTGCTTTCATCCCTGGGATAAGACAATGAATTTTCTTAGAAAAGAGATAAAACCAGAAGCTTAAGTAGTGTCCTAATATTTTGTTTTAAGTGAAGTTTCTAGCTTAGACTTTTTTGGTTTCTGAACTGTTTCAATTGAGCCTATGCTGAGGAAAGTTTGCCTTTGCTTTAATTCTTCAACTGGAATAATGTACAAGTTCTCTGATCTGGAGTAGAGCAGTGTTTGGCTCAGTGTGGCCCAGCAATTAAATCAGACATGCCCATGAATTAAGCCAGACCTTTTGCCAGAGTGACTTATGGTCTCAGCCTACAAAACAATAAGAAGTTTGCAGACAGCTTTCTGCATGCAAGACCCAACGTCATGTAGGATTTGTCAGCATGGTCTGGCCCCTGCACCCTCCAAACTTATCCAGACATTTGGCCTGTCTGTGGTTCATCAGCTGCCTCATAAATTTATGTCAGTTTATAATCTGAATTTGTAAACACTATTTATACATGTTCTGCACAGCTGGAAAGAATTTTTTATTTCAAATGTATCTATATGTTAATAAAGGAGGGCATGAACTAAAACTGCATCAAATGTATGCTATTCATTCAACTACTTCAAATGGAGACTAGAGGTTAGAGGGAATCTGCAGGTTGGATGTATATATTTGATAGGATAAGCTTCTGAAAACTTAAGCAGTTTTCTGACTTAAGCAGTACTCCAACTTTTCCTTACCTTATTTCATCTGCTGGCTCTATAGAAACTTCCTGATTTAGTAGTCCTACAGCTAAAGGCCCACTGAAGTCTACTGTCCAACCATCAGAGCAGATACCCAGACATCCTTTTCGTTGCCACTATAATCCTGATAATTTATCTTTTTCTGGCATAGTCACAGCCCGAAGGCTGTAAATGTATGAGAAAGGACAGGAGACATGAGGAACTAGCCATTGCAGCTCAGCTGGAGGAAATAATTTGGATTGCATTTGGAAGAATCTAACATACAGCTGTCACAAACCATCATCTTAGGCCAAGTAACCACACTAGAAATACAGCATGTCTGAGGAAAATAGTGCAGCTTGTTTCCTTAACTTCATCTTCCATTTCTTTACAGAAGGCTCTATTTCTAATGTGTACTTGTAGTATCAGTGTATAAAAATGATATTTAAGACTCACTGTGTTCTTAGTGTAAAAAAAAGAAAGAAAATAAATAAAGGAATGTATAGACTCTCCCATATTTATCAATGTATTCACTCTTCTTCAGGAAGAAGAGAAAAAAGAAAGGGTTTAATTGTATCCTACTAGAGACATATTTTTCCCAAAATACTTCCTTTGTATCTGCAAAACATTATGTTTGGAGTGAATATTCTCTCATTTTCTGCCAGAGGACCATAGAATATTCTCCAGGCATTAATTTCAAAGACTGAGTTCCCTAAGAAATTTGGTTCCTGGTGTTTATAGTGCCAGTGTCTAATCCAAGACACCGATWTTTTGTCCACAGCAGCACTGTAGTAAATTTCCTGGATTTTAATTCAGATTCCTTTTTGCATCCTATTGTAATGGATGAGTGATTTCTGACTCTGCAGTACTTGCAGAGAGTTTCAGCAYGTCCTCAGTGAAGACCAAAGAAGTTGAGCAGTTGTAAATGTAAAGGTCTTTAATTGCATGGCTAATTCAACCTCATGAAGGCRGAGGTTGTTATAGTTTGTGGCAGTAAAGTCCCCATGTCCCAAGCAGAAGCAGTTGCATTTAATCAGCAGCAGTAGTGGCAACAGCAGCGACAGCACCTGGAATCTGTGTCCCATAAGCATACTAGTATTCTCAAAGCAGTGCATTTTATTCTGTTTTTGGTTATCAGGTTAAAACATGCATTTCTACAGTCTTTGCTGGACCTATCCTAAGCTAAGATTGATGTGTGAAAGCAATCACTAATTCTTACAAAAATTCTATGTATGTATATATATATATATATATATATATATATATATACATATATATATATGTATATCATTCTATCTGTTCCATCTAGAAATGTTTAGCAAGGTTAAATTGTTTTCATTATGTCTAGAACTTGACTAGATTTGCAAACAATGCTATTGAACTTTAAACTAAGTTTTAGGTCCTTTTTTACTACCCAATTCAGTCTCCAATTTGCTTAAGGCACTTCATGTATTTTTTACTTGTTTGAAACTATACTTGCATTTCTACCTCATGTCTGTGTGGATTTATGTATTTTAGTTTCTCTTAAGTTTCCAATTCAGTCCTCACACTTTGAGACATCCTGGGCCTGTGTGGATGGGGCCCAGGGTGATTTGTACCCCAATAATTACTCATGTTAACATGAACTTGAGTGAGTACGCCAAAATGGATCTACAATAGCAGGGAAATGCTTCATAAGCTTTATATGGCTTGCCTCTTCCAGGAAGTGTGGGTGTATAATTGTTGAAATTATGAGAGAGCTTTGTTGAAATTATGAGAGAGATATGCTTATTAAGTTACTGGGGTAGGAATCAAGTGGGCAAGGCCTCAGCATAAAAAAAATTACATCCTGCAAGAGAAGCAGAGCCAAAGTCATATTTTGATTCTGTTTCTGAAGTCTTTCTTGATGTAGGAGATGGACTGCAATTTGGATCCAAGAGCAGAAGTGTTTATGTTAACTAAGAGCTGAAAAGCCTCTGCTGGCTTTATTAATACCAATTAAAAAGCTAAATATCCTTTCAAACAACAATGAGAGTTCATTCATAGAATAACAATGTAAGTACATGTGAATTTCAGTGGTAGTTTTGTATAAATTATTTAGCAACATCACTTATCTCTTGCATTTCTGCTAAATTTCAATGTGTATTTTGAATTATCAATATTTAATTAACCATGACACCTTTTAAAATGCAAATTAAATACTTATTTGAGGTCTACTCTGGAGCTGGAAAATAGATGGTAGAATTTTAAAAGTAYGTGCATCTCTCTCTCAATTTTTGAGGCTTTAAATGTATAGTACATAAAAGCACAATTTCAGCTATTAATGTTAGCGGCTGAAATATAGACCTGCTGATGTTATTTTAGCCTTTGCATTTTTTTGAAGGTTATTCTCTGGCCTTTCMGAGTGCCTGTTCCTAAGAATTCAAAGTTCCAAAATTATCTTTAGCATCCATGCAGTTATTTTTTCCAGCTTTCTGTGGTGTAGCTAGGTTTCCTAAACAAAACCAAAAATATTTCAAGCAAAAGCTGGTACATTAATTTAAGTATGAAAATTTTATTTCCAGACAAAAATYTGCAAAGAATTTCTGCTTCTACAATGACCTTTACTTTTAAGGTGTTTCACCATAAAGTCTGCTGTACTTGGCATGATTCAATGCTCATCCAGTTAGACTGACAATTTGTTCATTTGAACAAATTTAGAGTTGTACTGCCTCCAAAACTTTGTGTTAACCACACTGTAGTACTTTCATTTGGATGAGGATCACAGACTTTTCAAGACCCAATCCTAATGAATATTTCATTCATAATGAGAGTTACAGTGACACAAAAGTTACTTTCACTAAATACTGTGTATAAAACTCTATGTTCATTCAGAAGTTTCTAAGTCATTGAATCTCAGGATTTGCCAAAGATTCAAAACTGGATCATCATCAGTAGAGTTTTCTTTTAGTTTAATATTGTGAGTCATAAGCTTGGATATAGTCTTATGGTTTAAAATGATGGCTTGTTATTTGAATGATATGTATAGGATATTTGAAATAACTTGAAAATGCCATTTTATTAACTAATTTGAAGTATGCTTGCTTATAGCTGTTACCTGGCACAAAAATATGTTCAATTTTTAGCTAGGAATTAAACTCTGGAGGCAAAGAATCTTTTTTGTTGATTGAGCAGAGTTAACAACACACTGAACAAATGCTATTAATGTGTTTGTACTCTCAGAAAAGCATAAAAAAGACAACAATTCACAAACAGGGATATGGCTGAAAGGGAGAGGTTAAAGAAGAGCACTCGGAAGAAGTGAATCCCACTGAGATTGAAGCTAACAGAGAGAATAAAACCAAGCAATTCCACAGTAACAGCCACTGCCAAAACCTCATTACTAAAACAGAAAGATAATCTGTGTCTTCAAAGTGAAACAGTTGTATTTTGTTTGMTTGTCCTTTTCCTTTTATCACTAATCTACAGGCATTTCTGATCTAAGAGGTAAGTTTTCATACTCTAYAGACTAGAATAGTTCTCAAAATGCCAACAGTTTTGTCTTTATAGCGTTAAAATTACTATGTTTAATAATTTATTCAACTTTTAAAAAAATTAAAATTATGAGATAGAATAAGTTATTTGGAAACTTATTTTCTCTGRATATGTTTTTATTGACTATATGAATTTATAACTCAATTACATACTACATATTGCTTCTCTTCAAACAAAAAAAATTATAAAGTTCTCCATATCTTGGAATTTATTAGAATGAATATAATAGGAATTAGTAGATTTGGTAATATCTAGTAGAGTGTGTTTTGCTCAGGATAAATAATCTAATACAGCTATCACATGTAGGATTTACATAATTTGATAATTAGAATGATGCAAGCAAATATCTTCATTTTCTAGATGCCACTTAATTAGGAAATTTTTAAAAACTGACTAGAAATAGTTCATCATCTATGATTCTGCTAGCATCAAACCATGAAAATTATTTGCAATATGGGAACAGCAAAATTAGCCTGTGTTTTACCCATGTCTRTTTGCTGGTGATGTGTATTTCCTGGCATATTTGTGTTGTTTATTTGTGTGTTCMGTTCCATTCATTTCTCCTTCTCTCCCTCTAATTGTTGTAACAAGGAGGAGACCTAGTCATTCTGGTCATCCCTCTTTCTTTTTGTAATTTGGTTCAAATTTGCAACTTGCCAGCATTTGAACTCCATGACTACAGCCCTCCAGTTACACAGAGTTAAAATACACTTTTATTTGCATGGCARCTCTGTCACAAAGAAAACCAAACTGAACAGACAAAAGACCTCCCACCAATCTCYCATATTCTGCTCTCTGCTGCATTATTTAGGAGCTGTACCATTAAGTTCCCCACAGAGACATGTTCAAGTGTCCAGGGCAGAAGGACATCAGGTGGAAGCACTTTTAATCTTTTTAGCTCCTGTGGGATTTTCACAGAGTTTTCTTAAATCCTCTATGACTTCACATTTCTCCTCTGACCCTCATTCCAGCCTAAGTTTCTGACAGCAACATGGTGACCATTTTTTCCCCTCTGTAACCCACTGAAAATTATCCAGGTACCACCTTAAGTTTAAGTAAACTTTTAAATATTTTCAAGGCCTATCCCAATAACTTTTCATGTTGACAGACAATAAAATTACTCTCTCACCCATTGATCAGCCTTGCCTATTGAGTGATATTTAGGCTTAAAACCCTTTTCAGGTCCTATGTCCTGACATAGCTAAATCATTCTGATTCTGTTGGCCATATCTGAAATAGCTCCTTCTCTTTCCCTTTGCCCAGACATAAAACTTGGCAAAGTTCACRGCTTCATTTGTCTTGATCTTTTACTCTGAGGAAGGCAAATGCAAGCATTCTGTGCTCTGCTGTGCTGCTCAAAAGATAAGATGCTTTTAATCCCCTTCAGACATTTTAGAGACAAGCTTCATCCTATCCATAATCTTTTTCTCCATATCAGTCTACTTTTCCACAGGTGTTGGTTTTTCAGAGTMGTCTCCATTCTTTTTTGCAAATAACTCATCATTCCTGGGAGGTACTCCCTGCAAACACCTATAATGATTCCTCATTATCTTTTGTTAGGTGCAGGCCTGCTGCAGTGCTTGTGAAAGGCATCCAGAACTGGGATGTGTTGATACTACTATCTGTTATTCCGAAATATATTATTTCCTTGCTGCTAGTGCTTTCTGATTAGACTACATCTACCTGTTGTCCCTTATTTCACACTTGAATTGTCATGTTAGTGGAAGAAGACCCATGACTATTTCTTTCTTCTGCTGGAGTGTGACTCTTCCCCACATGTCATGGTTAACATAATTATTAGGAGTAGGAATAAGCCCTATCAACTTAAAAATGCCTTAAGATGAATGAGATTGCTTCCATTGGTTAAAACAATATTTTTTTAATTGCACAGCTCTGTGTAAGAAACTTATAAGACACAGTAATTTAGGGAATGAGAGGTATATATGGTGTTCCTGTAGGCTCTTACATCAAGATAGAGCGGGCACTGGCAGTAAGTATGTGCCAGGCCACTCAGTTAATATGTTGGCTAGTGCAGATKAAACAGCCCATTTTTTGGAGCACAGAACCATGGACAGTCAGGTAACTTCGGCTCCAGCATCATATGCAGTCTTTTTGAAAGCATCTGTCTGATAGCAGTGTAGCACCRAGCTGTGACACAAAATAACTGGTGCCACAGTGAGAACCTTCTGGTCTCTTGGCATTGTGAGATCTTATTAACTAATTCTATCATCTCACAGCAGCTGCCTGTTGAGGCACTCATTGGCAGTCTTTGTAACATGCACATTCTTTTATCTTACAACTGAGACTGACAGAAGTAGGTGTCCTATTTTTCTTGGGGTTTTTCAAAAGTTTTTCTTTTTAATTCTCAGGAACTGTCTGGTCCCTACACTCTTGATCTATTCATCCCCTGGGAAACAAATTTTRTATTAAAAGAATTTTACATTTTCTTGAAATTAGGGAAAATCTAGTTTTTTCATTGTCAAAAGGTTTGGTTTTTTTTTTTCTGTTTGTGTTATTTCCTCTGGCTGTGAGCTCTGGCTTGAAGAGCAGAGATTTTCTTCAATCTCTTTCAGAAGTAGTGTTTTTAATTGAGGCATTTCTCATCTCTACTCTTTTGTCAAAACCTGCCTTATATTTTATTTATTTACAGTGTTTCTGAGTACAAAACCTCTGAGTTGAATAAAGGTCTTTTCCATCTTCCTTATGCTGCTTTTTRAACTCAATGCATTGTAACTGTGGGTTTCATGTTTTGAGTTCTTTTCATAAATGTATCTTTTTCTTTATTTTTTCTTCCATTAAAAAWAAAATTTATATACTTATTTATTTTTTTTATTCATTACTATGGTGTCCAGTGCTATAAAAAACAACATTGTAACATTCCTTAAGAAAATAGTTATTTCTCAAGCAGTCCAGAAAGAAGCTGGGGAAAGAGTTCTTTCCCAGGTAGACTGTAGGAGTTGATATTATTAAATAAGGTGTGAAGGTAAATATTAAACACAGAAAAAAAGTGAGGGAGAAAATACTAAGTGCTCAAAATGGAATCCAGAGGACATAAGTGAAGTAAAGAAGTGAGGCAAAACACTCCTCCAATCACGACACAGTGGCAAAGTGAGTTTGATTCCCTAGTAGTTTTCCTGTGAGAGATTCACAGATCATTTTGTATAAACAAACATATTTGTGAATTCCCCTTGAATTTTGTTGTGGAAGTATTCTGTGTGTGGATTAGTACCAGAGACATCTCTCAGATGATCAGGCTGCCTGTGGTCCGAGCAGTGCCTGTGCCTGTGCCATCAGGAGATAAGGCCTTGTGGGTCTCGGGGTATGCTGGAGAACAGCCTTCTGTTGTCTYTGCTCCAGGATGAAGAACATGACACAATAGAAGCTGTTTGGGCTGTGTCTGTACTTAAAAGGAATTCTGAGTGGGACTTGAGGGTGGTGAGAGGGTTAGATGTTCCTTGGTTAGGCCAACACCCGTTTCCAACTCCCAATGACCACTGGTAACATTTTAAAATAGTTTCTGCTTTTCTACAACATTTTGGCCTATGATTTCCTGTAAGACTGGACTTTCTTATAGATATCCTGTTAATATGTTCCTTCAAACTATCTTTGATGGAACACCTATGAAAATTTGATGACAGAAATCATATAGAATAGACATCACAGTGTATTTTACTGACTCTTTCCATCTTTCAGTTGCACTGATGCTGTTGATGCTTTGAGGTTGGAGCTGCCTTTCTGTTTGAGACATTGGAAAAATGTATATAGTAGGGATGGTCTTGTTTTTAGAAATATGTATTCAGAATATGGCTATTTAAAAATGTCAGCAGTCTAATACTGAGGGAGAAGACATTTGTTATTTCCAGGAAATAGCAACACATTGATAAGTCTTGTTCCTTTTGATATAAGCGCAAACTTTTAYGTAATTTGTTCTATCATTAAACAAAAAAATTCCCTCCTCTCATTTTCATATAACTATATGTGTAGATAAATGCAGAGTAAAATATGGTAAGATTACATATATTGGTAAGAACTGTACTAGTTGATAAAGGCTATAAGTAGTGTCTTGGTTATACTGGACCACAAAAAAAAAAGTAGAAAATTCATAAAAGCAGACATTACAGTAAAGAAAACATAGGTCATTGACATTTGGATGACCTTGAATTGTCAGTCAGGGGAGCAGGAGGGTTTAAATCACATTGTTTCATTTGTAGCATGGCTAATACAYGTTAGTGATAGTTGACACAGCAAGTCAGTCTGGTTTGCATTARCCATCATAGTTATATAAAAATGTGATAAAAAGTGTGAAATACGAAAATAGAAAAAGTGAAAATGTCACAAAATCCTACAGGGATCCTGACTTCTATTGTGAGTCAGCTAAATGAAGTAGAAAACCAAATGGACTTAGTATTCTGAGGAGTCCATATTCTAATTTAGCTTCAGTTTTAATGCAGATAGGTTTCATGTGGAGATGTTCAACTCGTATTTATTATTTATGTATGCTTACCCATGAGCAATGAAAAATTACAAAACTATTGAGCTATCCTAGATTTTCCATAGAAAGCTCTATTTCTCTCCCAATAAATAGCTGGTTTATTGCACAAATGAATCCCTTGAAGAACTGCTATTCTTCAAAATTCAAATTCAGACATGTGTCCCCTCATTCTGTTCACCCCTCCCCCCAAAAACCAAACCAAAAAAAAATTGTGAAGAATTTATGTTGTTGAAATCATTGGCTTGGTCAAACACTCTAACATATTTGTTTGGGGATATTTCAGTATTTAGGTGTCTAATTTGAAATATAATGCAGCTTGCCTGTCCTGCCTTGGTTTTTTTTTTTGTTTGTTTTTTTTTTTTTTTTTTTTTTTTTTTTTTTTTTTTTTTTTTTTTTTTTTTTTTTCTTACAAATAAGTAAGACACATACATATGGAACTGTGCACATGAGATCCCGCAATATTCTAAATCTTATTCTGACAATGTAGTAGGTAGGGTGAAACACCCATTTTTCTGGATTTCATTTTATTCCTTAGAAGCATCACTTCATTTAATGCCAAAACTCAAAGTGGGATATTTTATTATGCTCTCTGCTTGTTTTTAGCTGGGGTTGAGTTAACTTTCTTTGCAGTGGCTAGTCTGGGCCTGTGTCTTGGATTTGTTCTGAACACACACACCCTGCTGAAYAGGGTTGATAGCACAGAGGTGTTTTTATTATTTCTGAACTGGGCTTACACAGAACCAAGGCCTTTTCTGCTGTTTGTACTTTCATCCTGGTGAAGAAGTTGGTGGTGCATGAGAGGCTGGGAGGAGACACAGCTGGGACAGGTGACCCCAACTGACCAAAGGGATATTCCAGACCATGTGACATCAGGCTCAGCACATAAAGTGGGGGAAAGCACAAGGAAGGTGGAGGAYATTTGGAGGGATGGTGTTTGTCTTCCCAAGTCACCAGTGCACATGATGAGGTCTTGCTGTCCTGGAAGTGGCTGAATCCACAGGAAGCAGGGAATTATTTCTTTGTTTTGCTTTGCTGTTGTGCACAGATTTTGCTTTCTGTATTAAACTGCTCCTGTCTCAACTTTTGAGTTTTACTTTGATTCTCCTCCCCATTCCACTGGGTTGTGGGGGAAGAAGAGGATTGGGTGAGTGGCTGCATGGTGCTTARTTTCCACCTGGGCTTAAACTTCAACAGCTGGAAAGCAGCTCCTTCCTAAGTGAACCAGATCTAACTATTTTCTGTGAAAACACTAAGTGCTTTAGTGGAAATTTGTAGTAACATCCWCCAAACCATTAGCAACTGATCTCCCCTGGCTCCTTTTTGCCCTTGACTACTACTTGGTGGATGAAATATTATGACCAGCTTGCATTTATGGGATTTCTACCATGTGCATGATGCAGATCTAGCTGATATATTTTTTATCTAGCCTATGTGTCTTTCCTATTCCCTATGCATCYGTCTATTTTTTGCTCTACTTCAGCTTCTTTCCTGGCTCTGATTCTTGTTTCTGAACTCTGATGTTTGACTCTCAGCATGAATTGGCCTGGTTGCAGGCTATTAATTTTGAATGAGGATTTGCTGTGGTTTGAACTCAATGGTTTCCCTTCCTATCTCCTTAGATAACTGTTTTTCTTATTGTTGCTATTGATCAATGTATTCTGGCCTGYTGTTGTACCCTGAGCTAACTAATTYCTAAAAATGATGRCCCATGGCCTAGGTGGGATTCCCTGGTCAATATTTTTCCTTAAATTTAAGCAAGAATTAGCTGTCAGATGTTAACTCATAAAAACTAAAGAAAGTGAAGTGCATGCAGGAGAACATCTGCTCTAAAAAAGTGACTTAAAACTATCATACAGCACAGTAGGAAGAACATCTGTTCATTGCTCAACAGAATCTAGTAATAAATGTGAAAACAGAATAGARGAAGATGTATAAAAAGACTCTGATGTATGCTAGATGCTCATCAAAGAACTTTAGGGTGACACATCACTTATGTTACCTTCCTATAATCTGGAGTGCATCATGTCAGAGGAGGGGATCTCTGTGAGGGCARAAGAATAAAGAGRCAGTTTACTACTTGATTTTTAGAGTAGAAAAACACATTGCAATCTTTTGGAGTAAGAAATTGTTACAATAACAACAGCAACAACAACAACGACAGAGCCATTCATGTAGCAGCATATCCAGGAAAACKATAGCAAAACTGTTTTATCTTTAATAAGAATTAAGAGTCTTATTGTTAATCATAACAGTGCAAAGAGTGAGCACTTGAGAAATAGGTAGGATATGTTCAATAAACAGTTTTGTCACAGTGGCAACACTCCCTAAAAGCCATTTTTATTTTATACAATAAAYGTCCCCCAATGTCATGTAACTTAATACTGACTATGGCTGCAAGTAAAATGTAGATTTAGAKGAACWCATCAGAAAGTATAYCTACAAAAACATATTCAAATTAAARATAAGACCAAAAAAATTATGTTTTTCYWCACAGATAGATTAACAGTAATGCTAATTGCACRTCTACTGTCCAGTCATTTAGTCCATCCAGTTTATGTCAATGTAAGGCAAATGCTCATTTTGTCATGTGGGATTTCTCTTCCACCAAGATGTAGTAATAAAAAAGATTGGGTTAGAAAAAAAGAGAAAGGATTCATGGTTTTAGATGTAGACCAAATCAAAGGATTTGGAGTTACCTTGTCTCTTTTGTGAATTTTTTTTGTAATCTTATTTCTGTAATAAATGTGTAGTTCTACAGAACTACAGTTTATAAAATACATTCCTTCCATTTTTTCAATTTATCCATTTGTTCATTTCTACGTCTCAGTATAGATGATGTCTTCATCAGCTGGAAAATACTATCTAAAGCAGTGGACAGAACCTTTTTATTTGAAATKATGATTTTATTCATCTTTGCCATCTGCATGCAATTAAAAAGTTTTTGAACATCTTATTGAACATCRAATTTAGGTCACTCTCAATATACAGAGCTGAGGAATCAGCACTTTTCTTTTACATAATTATGCAGCGAGATTTGGACATTATTGAATAAAACTTCAGAACTTAATTCAATAATATTTAATCGTATGATAGTGCCTGTCCTATAAAAGCAACATTTTATCACTCTGTGTTTGTTATTTTTGTTGCATCATCTAGGAGGTGTARTGGGGTAGAGTAAAATCCAGGCCTATCTCTTGTGGCCTTATCCCTTGCTGAGAAGCCCAAAACCAAGTTGTGTCAGACGTGACAGATGGGAGTGACCAAAACCAATAAAGATTTGGGAACCACTGGAGTCAATACTCTGGACCTTTACCTAGAGCTGTCTAATTATAACCTTTTCAAAACTTAAATTAAATAGTCCACTGAGTTTTTATTAGCCCAGACTGTTTAAGCTAATGAAATTATAGCCTTCTGAGTCCTCATCAACAGTATGCTCAGTTAGGTGTTGTGCAGGATAAAAGAAAATACTTCTTTCTCCACCTCCATATCCTTGAAAAATAGTTTTTCGCAAAATCTTCTGGGGTAGCTTTTTTTAGTCTCTGGTATCACCATGTTGTTTTAAACTATACAGCCATCATACCAGAAAAAACCAAGAAAACCAACACAGACTGGTGGAAAGTGTRCCTAGAATTAAAAATAAAAAATTAAAAGAAGGGATAATAAAGAGGAAGATTATTTGGGAAAGGAATATCTAAGAGTTTAAAAACAAAATCCATGAAAACTAAAATCCCTAAACAATTTGGATGCTCTCTTCAGTGAGAAATGAAAATAATTTCAGGCAAGGAGTCAGGAAAAAAATTCTGAGGAAATATCTTTTTTTTTTTTTTTGAAATACAATAGAAAAATATCTGTTAAGGATTATCTGGGTACTTTAGCTTTTGCCTCGGTGTGTTGAGATGGAATAGACAAGCTTATACAATTCTTCATTTCTCAGCTCTGCATTCATGTGAGTTGTTAACTATATTGCATCTACATTCATGATTACCTGTCTCCAAAAWATAGTCAATATTCTTATATCATAAAGAAAGCTTGTTAAACAATTTTTAAAAAAATTTAAATTACATGCGTTTTGACACATTGAAATAAAGTTATAMCTAGAACAATGATTTCTTATTGCTTTAAGCAATCTTATTTTACCATATTTTCTYCATTGTGTTATCTCCTGGGATGTGTGAGACTGAGGGACGATAATGGTGTTGTACTAAGTTTGAAATGTTATATAAGCAAAACCAGAGTGTATGACAGGCACTAAAGAAGTGYGGTCTCAGAGTGCATGTGATACAGATCATCAAACCATCAAGTACACATACAGAGTGAATTGGTTTTTGAGGTTTTTTTTCATCTAAAGAAGTAAGTAATAAATAAGTAGACTCTGACAACAAGTTCAAGTAAATGTGCAGAGTAATGAACTTGGCTATTAAGGATGCATCAGAGGAATTGAATCAGTGCACTACATATTGGCATATTTCTAAGGAGTGATGCTGATGTTTCCACTTTGTGTCCTTAAAGAAGTAACATTCAGCACAGGTGGTCAATTCCTTGTCACCTCAAATTCCAGTAGATCTTGGCATGTGAAGTGTAGATTTCTAATTAAAAAATAAGGAGAATATTCTAAGYCAGGTTGTCTTTGGATTAATTTTGAGAGTAAACACAGATAGATTTTCCTTCCTTTTAGGAAGTCTCTACCTTCAGCTCTTACTGAAAAATAAAAAATTGCACAGCCAGTATTAAGCAATTTCTCTTTATGTCACTTCTTTTCTRTTTTATAAAGGAGTCTTTTGTTTACTTTGTTTTCCATAAATGTTTTCAAATATTTTCYATCTTCACACATACAATCAAACCTTTTTATTTTATAGTAAGTAAAGTTGTCTTTGAGAAAAACAGAGCATTTTTTCTTGAAATTGGTATTATATTGAAGAAGCTTTAGCTTTAATGCAGTAACACCATTTTAACCAGAAATATCAAAGTAAAATTCACTCCTGGTAGAAAAAGTGGATTTTATTTTCCTAATATAAATTAGAATATATAAAAAAACTCAGATATGTGTCTTTTATTCAAGTGATTATTTAAAGTCTGGGAATAATGAAAAATGTAATTATAATAAAAAATACTTTTTTCCCCCATGTATCCCCAAATATAATTTCGTATTTAGAAGACCCTAAATACACYCTCAGTAAGCAAGTGAATGCTTGCTTCTATGTAAATATTGGTGTTTATATTGTGGGTTGCTATAAAGCTAAGCAATGTGCTGAATTTAATAAAAGTTAGGGAATTTCTGAGGTATTAGCAGGAAGGGAGGGTGTGATAAAGYACTTTTCCTCAAGAGATAAGCCTTTGATATGCTTGGTTATACAAGTAGGGATTTCAGGTCTTAACTGGAGATTTGTAGTAATTACACTGAATTACTCTGTAAAACAGGAGTGAAAGCATTATCTGAACAAATTAGGGCAATCTCTCAAGAGACAATAGTGTTAAGAAGTCTTTCATTGTGGGAGAGATTTTGGGGTTTTTTTTCTGTTCACTTAGCCTTTTACATAACTCACAAAAAAAAATCTATAAAATTAAAAGAGCTTCAATAAAAGTTGTGATGTAGAAAAATCTCTAAAATTCACATGCACAGATATTAAGAAAAGTTTTACAACATTAAACATAGCAGAAAAAATTGGCATAAAAATTGATGTGAGATTTATAACTCRTGCCCAAGTTGTCATGTCTACGCTTTACTCATCATTGATATGATTCAAAATTCCCCAAATTGTACTTTRAGCTTATTTCCAAAATAAGATTAATAAAGTTGCATGTATTTTGAGATTAAGGGAATTTTAGATTTCTGTTTGAATACTGTTTGCAGCAAAACAGGGAACTAGATAAATTTTCAATCAATGTTTCTGTCCATTTAAAGTTTGTTTACTGAAATAACATATTGTAGAAGATACTGTACCTGTAAAAATGAAATACATTATAATTTGATGATTTCAGATAATTTTAGGAGTGGGAAACTTAAATGGGACATAGATAGAATAAGTGCTTTCCAAACACAAGTAATACAGGGGTACATAAATAAATAGCCCCTCTCAAAGAATTCTCTTATATCACCAACATTTCACACTGGTTTTAGTGATTTTAGTATTCTCTATTTGCCTCACAGTTGCAAATACACTCTGTCATTATTTAAAACAGTGTGAGTTAAACACCAGTATGAAAAATACTGACATTTGAACACATCTGTATTGTAATGTGCTGTCAAGGTATTATCATAAGTAAAAGTGGAAATTTATAACCCAGTTTTAAACAACAGGTCTGAAAATACYGAAATTTGTAACTTTGGTGCTACTCCTTTTGATAAAATGGAACCAAATTGGTTTAAAACAAATGGACTCTGAATTAAGACATGTATTTCCTTTGTCCTAAATTTATGAAAACCAATTACCTTAGGCTTAATACAATTTGGAAGGGCACCTGAATGAATCACTGGTAAGTGCTTTGGTGTTGTTCCAAGTGCTAACAGCAGACAGCAAAAGATGCTGTAGCATTTTCCAGAAAAGGACTGCTCAGTGGAGTTGCAGTGCTTGYAACACATCCCCTAATACAAGGCTGCTTGTCAGATTATCAAGGCTGCTTAGGTCTGCAAGAACTTCTAAGTGACTATAAGGACCCCAAGTTCTCAMCTGTGTGTTTGGATATAAGAGTACAGATAAGTATGTCAGAAATTAAGAGAGAAATACTTTCACCTTTCACAAACCTTAGCTAAACATAAGCTAAACGTATATTTGGCAACCTTTCTTTTAATGTACTCTATTAACCTTACCTTGAAAATAATTGGAATGTGTCTCTGTYAGGATCATGGAATTTTTGAGATTTATTTCCATATAATTCCCTTGACACACTTACTGTTTGTACATTTTTATGTTTCCTACTCCTTACAGGTGGCCCATTGCCTGGATGTTCTTATACAGCTGAAATATGGAAGAATGAGGGCTAAGGAGAACTGACAGAAGTAAGYCAAAGCACCATGCTTGCCCGGATACCAGCTGGGGATTAGTAGTGTTTGCTCCACAAATGAATTTGTATGTTGAGGTCTGTGGCAGTAAAGAAGGAAAAGCATRAAAGTGAAATGAAGCTTGCAGGCACAGACTTCACTTTGAGTAATTGGTGCTGAAGGGACTAGAGGCAAGAGTCTTGAACTCTGAGGTAGAAACAAGTAAACTGTCTTCTSTAAGAAGCCTCATTAAGACTAGTCAGCTGGATTGCTGTATTGGAGACAAGCACCTGAAAYGGATGTTACAGAAATTTCTTGGGATATATTGTAGAAAGAGAAGTTCTTATGTTGAATCCGAGTGAGCTGAAAAATAAAACTGGAAGCTGGAAATCATGACTGTCAGTTGGCAGGGTAAAAGTYGCTTTAGTTATTATATAGGATCTGTCTGTTTTGTATGGTTCACATAAAGGGTTGAATTTCAAAGACAAAAGACAGTTTAATGTCTCTAATCKAATGTATTTAGTCTAATGTCTAGATCTGTGTCCAGCAAAGGCCAAATTTTCTCCTTCAGGAGTATGAAAATTTTTTTTGAGCTATTTTTCACTGACACAAAYAAACTCCATAATGCATCAGTGACACAGGAATGGGGTTTTTTTCAGAAAGTAATTTGTGCCATAGATGAACATATGGAAATGACTTATTTTGAGAGTATCTGATTGCATTCCTAAATGACATACATATTTTCTCAGGGTAATTAATATTTTCTGCACAATATATGTGAAGCATCCAAGCATGATAATCTCACTTATTTCCTGTGCCCAGAACATATGAAAAGCCAACTGGTTATTAACCAGCCCAACACAACAGCACATGCCTTTCACAACTGTTTCTCTGAAGAGGAGTTTACTYTGTGTTATGTACAAGTCTTCAGTTTTCATTGCTTCCTGTTTTCACCCTATTTATTCTCAGGAATATAAGCAAATGGGACCAGATGATCTTTGCCCTGAGTTACTGTTTTGAGCCCAGGAGTCTGACTAAGTCTGTCTCATATTCTGTGTTCCAGTTCTATTCTGTTATTTTAGAGAAAACATATAACTGTTGTGACAAATACAGCTCCTCACAAGCAGTGAACCAGCTGCTGAATCTGTTCCAGCAAGACAATACCTCTTATATGTGAAGAGCAAACATAAAATGTTGTAAGGCTTGTTCAAAYATCCAAGGCTCATTTTACTACCCATTATCACTCTTCAGTTTGCTCTGTACGGATGAACYTCTGGAACGATTTGTTTCAGAGCAGCTACTATATGTGAGACTCATATACCAAAATACCACCTCTATGTCAAGGACTCATGAAGGCCTGGATATAACCACCAACTCAGAGCTTTTTACTTGTACCTTTATTGCAATTACCTAAGSAATGGAAGCATTTTCACCTGATCATTCCTGTCAGGTAGTGAAGCCTTTGCTGTTTCAGACAAGRGATTAGAGGAATGCCATGCCCCATTATCTTGTGCTGTGGGGACAGAATCATGTAGCTGTTCTTGTTCTTTGTCCCTCTTCTGTTGGCTTATACTTAAAGAATTAATAACTATGTTTCTCAATGACTACATGCAAAGTTTGCTCAGCRATCCAAAAAAGAGGAGGATTTTTGTTTTCCTTTCTTATTTTATTCTGTCTCAAATTCTAGTATTATAATGTAGTATGATAAAYACAGCAATGAAATTTTGGCATACACAACTACAGAAAAGTCTGCCTTTGTTTACAATTATCCTCAAATAATTTGTATTTCATGTGATTARTTATAATCAGGCCTGTTCTATGCTTAAAAGGAGGGAATATAAGAAGCTGATATTTTTGTAGCAGGTGTGTCTGTAACCATGTTTGGAGAGTAAGGACTGCATGCAAGAGTACTATCTGTCCAAAATGAATGATGACAGTTTTTAGTGTTTTTCTAACCTCTGGAGCTGACTGAGAAACAAATAATTGAGTCTTTTTTTTYCCCCTCAYTGTACTCATACTCACAGTATGCAYTGGGAATATAAGGAATATTCATGCAAATGAGATGAAGTTTTCTGAAAGGCATTACTATGATGAAATTAGGACTCTCTGAAAAGAAATGTCATTAATTTTCTGCATGTGGTCCTTGATATTTTAGAACAAACATATTCATGGAAAAAATACCTTGTTTGACTCAATTMATCATCTGTGATGCCCAAGGCAGCTGTGTGTAGTGATACTGAGGATACTTTCCTTCCAAAGAAGTCAGAGAGAAGATGACAATTCCTAGGGGTTTTTACTGACTTTTGAAAGCTTGATAGCAAAGTTGTTTGGCCTCTCTAATGACATGGTGATTCACCAGAGAACAGACACAGCCAAAAGAATGATAATACCAATACTAGCAAAGTCAGCAATCTCTTCCAAACACAGATATARAACTCTCAACTACCATATCCAGGTTTTCCCACTTCTGTGAGGAGCAGCAGCATGAAAGTATGCCCTTCTTTCTTTGGAATATAAAGATGTGTAAATGGAATACAAGCGGTTTTGAGGAASTTGGCAATGTACACCATTATTGCTRCTGYACTACARGTAAAAGAATAATTGAMACTTATAATCAAAGGTTTTTTCCYTTACTAGYGGATGTCTTTATTAATTACTAAGATAAAGGGAAAGGATGAAGTATTTTCAACTAAGAAAATCAAAAAGTTAACTTTTCTTSRATTCAGAGATAAATTACTTTAATAATTACTTTCTAGACAATATCTAGATAGTATGATTTACAAAACAACTTAAAATGTGTCATAATTATGCTGCTGAGTATATGAATGAATAAACATGAGTGTGATATATCAAAAAGGGCAGTTCAGTAAATTCTATATCTTGGGGAATCYAGTGCCAATCCAGTATCCCATGGGTATGGGATAATGGTAACCAAAGATGGAAAAATATCTAAAGCAACAAGCATGGAAGGCTAAGAACATGCCAAGTAATGCTATAGACCAAACAATAAATAAAAACAGAAAGGCAGCAAAAGTAACAGAGTGTACTTACCATGATAATTCTCTCACTGTTGCTGTACACAAGAACCTAGTTCCTCTGTTCTGGCTGTATCCACTGGACACTCTCAGCTCTGTCTGCCTTGTCAGACCCCAGTGTTCTTTGTAGCTCTTCTTCTGCATCAAGCAGGTTGGCCCTGCCTGTGGGCAGTGAGTCATGTCAGCATCTGGTACATAGCACCACAAAATTCTGAAGCAGGGAAGCAAGCCAGCAGCTGGCATTAATCAGGGACCATTAGCTATAAACAAGTTCATCTCTTTTCATGGCTCCTAAACTTAGTTTCTAAGAATTATTATATTTCTTCTACATTCCATTTAATTTCAGGCTGTGTAGGCAATGAGGACTACGGATTTCCTGGAGCTAAAGTTTCAAAAGTAAGGTTTCAAAGTATTTCCTATATATTTTCTATGGTTTATTTCTAGAAATGGTATTTAGATATTATTAGTTAACACTAATATCTAATATGAAACAGTAAYTCTCCAACTCACAGCTTAGTAGTAAAATATCTTGTTTTGTATTATTACACTTCCTGTCCTTGTACTGTCTTTGAACATTTTGTTGAGGTCCTGCTGTTCAATAGCTTGCAGCTATTTGGAGTCCTGTGAACTCTSTCCCCCATATCTGTATTGCCAGCCAAGCCATATTAAGACTACGGATATCTGTTGTTTGCAAAATATCCCTACAATTATAGGGAATTATTTTGTTGTAATGGTCAGGTTTGGCCCAACTGAATAAGTCTGTTGACCAATCTTGACACTCAATCACTCTTATGTAGAATCTATTTCCAACATGCAGCTGCAAACATTTTGTTCACCTGTCACTTTTGCTACAGGATGAACAGGTGATAGGTTTTTGTCCCAGCTACTGCAGGGTGTAGTTCCTTCTTCATCCTAAATAGCCTGAAATGGCAGTGTTGCTAATTTCCCATGTATTTCRTTTTAGTGTGACAGCAGGTAGAAATGATAACCCATAAAAGACAGGCTAAAGATAGTCACTGCATATTCCTGGGATTATTAATTAAATTTTCTTGAGATATGTTCTTCCAATGGTCATTTTTGCTATTTGGGAAGRCAATTAGTGTAAGCACAAATCTTATTTTGTTCTACACTCTCTTGTTAATATTGGTTAATAATTGCTAGGAGGCAAGTCTTGTTATTTCTTGGAAACTCAGGTTCTGAGATGCTATTAAGTCTTTCTTATAAGAGTCACTCTGATCACTYCAGTATGTTGTAAATTTTCTAATTAACCATAGACTTTTCCACTCTTATCCATCAAAGCAAAGGGTCTTCTAATGTGTTTCAGATCATTCTAAGGTGACTGTATATTGACAGAATATTACGTACTGCTTCTTTGGAGAAAGATCTGCAGTAGTCAGAAAATAGGAGTTTAATTTTAGGACATCTTCCTTCATAGCTATAGATGGTTATCTGCAAACTTTTGTTTAAACCAAAATCTGTAGGAAAAYAAGTGTTTAGTTTAGGGGAAATCTATTTGTTGAAAGTAAAGGAAGAATAAATTGTACAGAATTTTATAAAGAAAGCTGGCGTTACTAACACAATATTCATCCACCCTCTTCTGCTGGCTTTGCAGTATACCCTGGTRCACTAATGGGTAGCAATTTAAGGCTAGCTCACAAATCCCTACATATGTTGCAGTGTGTGCTCTCTGCAGCATAAACATGCTCTGAGAAGCTTTTAAAATCCTGTAGACGCTTAAATTACAACTTGCCTTGTAGTAAATATAGACATTTTCCATATGTTGGACTCAATAAGGGCCAGTAAACCAATTTARGCAGCTAATTTATGGCTAAAGGCTTAGATTTTGAGTTAACGTGCAATTATTTATATAGTATCTTTATGTTTATTTCTGAGCTGCATTTTATTATGCAATGGTTTCTTCTACTTTAAAAAAAAATACATATCAGAACAAGGTGGGAGGTTTTATTTGTGTGTTAATTTTATTGAACAGTACACATTAATGTTTCTTTAGAAAAGAGATCACGAATTCTTCAGAGGACCCAAATATCTTTGGTTTCATTGCTTTAATTCTCTGACAATAGCTGGTTCCTGGGTGAAAACAAGATAATTTTACTGCAGTAGCAGACATTCTCCACTAAAAACTTTCATTCTTGTTTTCCTGGTTTTGTTAGGTCTCAGCTGGAACTTTGACCTCATTATTGCTACTTTGTTCTGTTAATGGAGCACTAAATTTGCTTATATAAATTAAAGTTTCCCAGCTGACAACTGCCCTTGAACAGGTGAATTTATACACTCTATAAAGCAGACAAAGATGCCACAATACTCCAGACCAAGTAATCTCATTCCCTGAGTAAGAAGAAGATTTTKCAGTGGTTAGGGTGGGGGTAGCTAATAGGTTTATTGGGTGAACCAGCAGCATTAAGGAACATGTTAAATTCCAAGAACTACTGGTCCAACCTTGCTGAAGATGCGTGATCCTCACTTAGAGAGCTTGAAGAAGCTAAGCCTGCTTCTGCTCAATGTTGGCTGGGAACAGCATAAATCAGCTTGTTTCAGTGAAGGACAATCAACTGAACCAGGCAAGCATGAAGTAAAATAAAATTTGACATGTTTAAAGGAAAGTAGGCCAGTCTGCTTACCCATGGTCAGCCGCAATACCCAAACCCAGTTTCATGCTCTCCACTGAAGTCCATTTTATCTTTGCTAATGTTCTTTTTACTGAAAGACTTATCCCTTCAGCCTAGAATACACTCAGTAGCACTGCTTGTGGATCTTAGGCTTGCATAAAAGACTGGATGAGAACTCTAATCTGCTAATATCATTAATAATTAGGCAGACTGCCAACTGTTGCCTGTTTCTGTAAATATGCAGATGTACAGCCAGACGTCATTTTCACTGTCCCCAAACTTGCTGGAAGTGAGCCAGAGCCAGTCCAGAGACTGCATAGCTCCATGTGCAGGTTAGCAATCAGGGTATATATGCTCAGGGTAGGCAGTCTCCTAGACCAGCCACAAGGCCTGAACTGACCATTTATCTYGGAGAGTGAGCAGAGAGCCTGAAAATTTTTGCACCTGCTCTACAGTGTTGCTGCTATAGAGGAAGGAGAGAGGAAGACAGCAGCATCACTGAAGATGCATTCCTGCAGTGACAAAACCAGTTTTGTCTACCATAAGTGGAAAAAGAAGGGAGACRGATTCCTCCAGAGCATGACATTAATACCTTTATACTGTCTGTACTGCCTAAATATAYGTGGATACCTATTATGGTGTCTTTCACATTCCTATGCCACAACCACTACACTCCACAGTGGCCTCTTTTTTGGCTGTGCACCTGGCTTCCCTCTTCCTACCCTCAGAAATCAAGATGAGTGAGGTGAAACTCCAGCATTCACTGCAATGGACCAGCCAAAGCTACACCTAGATTTCAGTATGAGTTAATACTTCCAGAGTCTAGAGGCTTGGCTCACCAGGGGAAACTCATGTTTTAAGTCTGGAGCTGGGTGAGACATTTACAGGGATAAATTCAGCTCAGGTAGAACTAGAGCATAAATGGATGTACCTTTCAGGTCAATGCCTTCTCACKGGGCTCTGGAGAGATAAAGTGAGTCCATCTGTAATTAGATACAATAACATACTTTTTTTTTTTTTTAGGTAAATGCATACATAGTTTCTGTTACTAAAAGCCAGCTGTGCCATAGGTATGACATAGGAGCTATTTGGATGGTTTTTTCTTCTGAGATGGAAAATATTCACATTGAACTGAGATCCTAAGCTAAGGAATATCATTGATTATACCCCTCAAGTCTGAAAAAGGTGGTATCTCCTGGGAATTGTTTTCATGTTCAGGAAATGATTGGGTGCTCTCACTYTCCCAAGATCACAGTTAAAAAGTGATGGTTTGAGTTGTGAACAGATTTCAAAATTTTGGCATTATGTGTGCTCTTCATTGCAGTTGCTCTGTAAAGAATAAAAGCAAACTTTTAATTCCTGAAAAGCTGAACTGTCATCTTCTAGATACATCCAGTAGTTGTCGGAACATTGCAAGCATCTGGAGACTAAAGATATAATGTTAGATTTGAATTATTTAAGAATTAGGTTCTATGAAAGCAGCATGCATAATTGGTAAGACCAAGTCATCTTTAGCAGAAGTACACTGATTTTGTGCTATAGAACAGTATAAGAAATTAGCCATGTCTGTCAGGGTAAATATTAAAGATACAATTGTAATACAACATATTGTAAAGAAAGTATTTACTGAGGTAAACCTCATAGAGGGATAAACTTGATTCTTGATTTGTCTAGAGGTATCCATGCAATTAGTGAGCTACAGTTTATATCTGATTTTTTCAGAWATTTATACAGTATCCAAATATGAGYATTTCAATGGGAGAATTTCTTAGTTTTTTAACTTAAATATACAAAATCACAGGTCGAATCTTATTGCCATTCCTTCATGTCACATGGTCAARTTATCAAATAGACAGTAATTTTTGTATGATTGTTATAAATAATAGGAATTGTGCTGAAATACATGGAACCATATTAGTTACTATGAAGAAAAAAACCTTTATCCTAGCCAAAATCATATGCTCAGAGAGATTGTGACATGTCCATTCTTGGAAATAGCCAAAACCTGACTGTGCATGTCCTAGGCACTCTCCTTTGCTGACTCTTCTTGAGCAGGGTAGCTTGCTGAGTGAGTATCCAGAGTTCCTGTCCAATGTAAACAGTTCTGTGACTCTGTGATAACTAAAGTCTTTGCATGCAATAAAATACTAATAAGCACTTTGGTGTAGCAGTGCAGTTTGGGGTACTCTTTCTGGTCTTATCTGGGTTAACTGAAAAAAGGTTTTAGAGGAGTAGTTCATTAGAAAGTAACAATGACAAATTAAGAGAAAGTTCACAGAAAATTAAAATGCTGGATAATAGAATTCTGAATTTGAGTTTAAATTTTTCCTTATTATTTATTTAACAAGTGGGATGAAACCTAACATACCACTTAATGAAAATAACAGATGGCAAAAGATGAACTGTTAGTACTGCTGCATAACTATTGGTTAAAAAAGCCCCAACAACYCTGGAAACAAAACAAACACAAACTTTAACAGCCAAGAAATAGCTGTGATTATTTAACAGCTCTTGTTTTCATCAAATTTTATCAAATCACTTTTTTTATCAAAAAAAGTACTTGAACAGGCAGTATTCAAATGTCTATATGACGTATAACATGGGAATTGCCTTGGAATGGACAAAGCAAGATGTAAGGAATGAAGATCCAACTAAGTAAATGAAAATACAACAATAAATTGTCAAAGTTTGRTCACTGGAAAAGATAACAAACGTACTTTTTGTTGAGTAAGGAGTTGAAGTGGGATTGACATATATTTTGACAAAGCATGGAAATAGTATTGAGATAARGTGACAAATATTTTCTCAGTGCACAAAGGGCTTGCATTTCAGCTCATGTCTTTTGTCAGTTTTGTCAGATTTCTATCCACTAACTCTTAACATCTTAATTTATTATTTTATCAATTCTCATTTACCTCTTAATTAACCTTACTAAATTTGCACACCATGGAACAGGCAGAATGTGAAACATGGTAAATAAAATAAAAGAAAAAATCTGAGACTAGAAGCTATTATTTCTCCACCGTTTCCRTTCTGTAAACATGCCAGCTTTTTTATAGAGGTCTTGATTCTAGTGCCCTGAATTGCTACCCTTCTGAGGAACTGAAACCTTTAGGATGCTCAACAAATAAAGGTTACAGTTTTGGCACTCTTTGTCACAGACAATTATTTCTTATATTATATGTTTCTTGTGATTTTCCTTTGTGGTGTGTAGCASTACACGCACTGACTATAGCACTATAACAACACTGTACTGTGAGTTTGAAATTACTCAATTTCTGCAAAAATTAGCAGAATTCTGCGAAATTCTGCTAAAATGAGCCACCAGGTGTGGCTCAAATTTAAGGATGAACTAAATCAGGGCATTGTCAGGAGATATCCATCTTAGTATATTTATGTCTGCATACTTCCCTTCAYTCTTCTCTGATTAACTCCCACTTACTTTAATGTTTCCATCAAAAAATGTTCCTTTGAGGATGAAACATAAAAACTCCCTATTGTTTCACTTTGTTGCTATAATTTTTTTAAGGAAAATATATTTTGTAATTGTAAGGAGCAGWTAAATGCAACTGAAGTAACAATAATGCTTTACTATCTCCCAAAGATGCATCCATATCTGTGTTATTTTTAAATGCTGAGCCATTGGCTTGATCAATGATGTAGCAACTGCTTTTGCTTGAAATATATTTCCCAAAACACGGCATTTTAGATTACCTTCTCCTTGATGAGAACATGAAATGTCTTTTTTAGGATGTGGCATTAAAAGATGTGTTTGTCATCTGTGCTATTTTTCCTATATAAAAAGTACCTCCACTTCTTATCAATATTTCAGATCATAAGTTGTAGGAATCTGMCAGAGAGTTCTAGGATGGTAACGAGGGATCTCTAGAGCCTAGGAAAGCTCTCAGAGCATGCAGTTTATTACATGGGTCTYGGGTAAAAAGGGGGCTTGCTTTGGCTGCCAGCCACAGCTTAGAAGCAAGTTCCAGAGAGGGAAAGAGAGAGAGAGAGCTCATGTGTGTGCGTGTGTGTCTGTGTGTGTGTCTGAGAGACACAAGTTCTTGTTACAATATATTATATCTTTTTCTGTGTTGAATATGCTGATTTACAGTAACCAACCAGTACAAGACACAAATCCTACAGGATTTACATACAGCCTATAAGAGTTACTACATTAGCATATTGTGTTACTTTTTAAACCTTAAAATCCACTTCCAAAAACTCTTTTTTCTTCCCTGCTACATTGGCAGGGTTTATCCAACCTTTGGACTTTTGGCATTCTTTTAGTTTCTAAGGGTATTTTTCAATCAAAGRAGGTTCTCTTTCAGCTGGCTAAACCATTGTCTTTTCTAGTTATTCAGTAACCAGCTGACTGGCCTGGCATCTTAGATCTYGAATTTGGCTTTCATTCCTACTTTGTTTATAGGTTTCATACTTTCACATTCTATTTGCCAAGCATAATTATAAAGCTTTCCTGTTTCATCTTYCCCAACAATAAGTGAGCAGAAGTTCTGTCTTTTAGATAAGTTTTTTGTTTCAAAAAGACCTTTAGGATTTGCGTCCAGCTGTTGTCAAGGCCATCACTAGACCACATCCTCAAGGGCTGCTCCACATGTACAAGGTCTATTACATGCCTCCAGGGACAGTGATCAATTACTTGCCTGGGAAGACTCTTCTAGAATTTGACTAACTTTCCAATGAAAATGTTATTATTAAAATCTAATCTAACCTCACCCGACACAACTTGAAGCCATTTTCTCTTGTACTTGTTGCCTTTTTTCTTGTCTTCACTTRTTGCTTGTGAGAAGAGACTGACATTTCTCTCCACCTTCTTTTGATGCAGACAAAAAAAGTGGTAAACAAGGCTAAATAAGGCCAGTTATAACCAAGTGCTCTTAGAAGTCTGTGTGGGAAGCTATGTTATTTAATATCTTTATTAATCACATAGACAAAGGGATCACTTTCAGCACATGTACAGATGACACAAAGCTGAGTGGTGGGGTGCACTCCTGAAGGACAGGTTGTCATACGGGGGGATTTGGAAAAGCTCAAGGAGTCGGTCCATGGAATTTTATGTAGTTAATCAAGATCAAGTGCAAGGTGCTGTACCTGGGTTGGGACAACCCCTGTTATCAATCCAGGCTGGGAGATGAAGGCATTGAGAGCAGCCCTGTGAGTGGACTTGGAGTTCTGGTGGATGAGAGGCTGGACATGACCCAGCCATGAGCACTCAGAGCCCAGAAAGCCAAACGTGTCCTGGGCTGGATCCAAAGGAGCATGGGCAGCAGGGCAAGGGATGGGGGGTTTCTGCTCCTCTGCTCTTCTCTGGGTGAAACCCCATGTGGATCCCTGCATCCAACTCTGGGGTCCTCAGCATAGGAAGGACATGGAACTGCTGGAGCAGATACGGAGGAGGGACACAAAGATGGTTAGAAGGATGGAGCACCTCTCCTATAAGGAAAGCTGAGAGAAATGGGAATGTTCAGCCTGGAAAAAAGAAGGCTTCAGTGTGACCTAAGTGAGGCCTTCCACTACCTGAAGGAAGCCTACAAGAAAGAGAGAAACTTTTTAAGAGGGTATGGAGTGGCAAGACAAGGGTGAACAGCAAGTACAAACCCAACTGTATTTTCCTTTTTAATATTTCCTAAACAAAAGCAATTTTAAGAGCTCATATCACGCTGCTAACAACATCCTGAAACATATCGCTGGCACAAATTATCTGAATTCTGCATGTTTCTATATGCCTCATTCTACATTTTGAAGCTGCACTACATTAAGAGGTTATGCAGATTTTGTGATGCATTTATGCCAGCCCATGTTGTTTGAATTCTGAAAAGTCTATTGGCAGTCCCTTACTTTTTAAGCTCCTGTGATACTAGCCATTTGGGAATTTTTAAATGAATCTTTACATGAGGTAAAATCTCCAGTAAAAAGTAAGGAAGAATTATTGGTATGATGCAATTGACTTTGAAGGTAAATTGCCATTTACTGCTCTCACTGCTGCTACCAAGTTGTATTTCTGTAAAGTCTTGATATTTTACATTTTTGAGAGTCTGAAAGCATGAAATCCATTAATTACATTGAACAGGATTAACACAGACTGAAAAGAATAAAAGCTTTTGACCTTAAAGGTTAGGTCTCCGAGGTTAGAGATAACATTTTAGACACTATTCTACACTGAAATTAGAGATGCATCTACCCATTTCAGCTTTTCCTGGCTCCTTTGAAATAGAGACTAGGGAAGGCCCACATGATACTGCTCCAAAGTCTTCCTTCTGCTTTGGCTGGTAAGTGAGCAGAGGATCAATTAGTGCTGCTGCAATATGAAGTGTAATTCTCACTAAATTCTACTCTGGAAGAGCTAGTCATGTTTTCCATGAATGTAATATTGTTTAGGAAACAAAACCTGTCACCTGTCACCAAAAATCATTTGAAGAAGAAACAGAGCTAATTTCAAAGGTTTTTAGATGACAGATACAAACAAAATTGTATATTAATTCTCAAAACAACACTTGAACTAGTGGATTTGGTAGAGAGATCTAATGAAATTGTGCTGGGTTGACCCTGGTTGCCTGATAGGTGTCCACTAAAGCTGTGCTATCACTCCAGTCCTCAACTGGAAATTTATTGGAAATTATATTCTGGAAAGAGAACAGGAAGAGAAAGCACAATGAAAGTCTCATGGGTAGAGATGAAGACAGAGAGAGATCATTCAGTAATTAACATCATGGGCAAAATAGAGCGGACATGCAAAAACTTAAGATTAATTAATTTTGTTACTAATCAAATCAAGGGTAAGAAAAAACCCTTAAATCCTAAAGTGTGTTTCTCCTGTGTTTCTCTTGTTCATGGGCTCATCCTCAATCGGGATTTTTCTCTCTCTCCTTCCATCCAGAAGTCCAGGGGACAGAGAATGGCAGCTGTGGTTTGTTCACTACACATTGTCTCTGCCATCCCTTCCTCCTCAGGAGGAGGACTGGTCACACTATTTCTCTGCTCCACTGCAGGGTCTCTCCCACAGGAGAGAGTCTTCCATGACTTCTTCAGCGTGGGTCCTTCCCACAGGATATAGTTCTTCACAAACTGCTCCCCTGTGGGTCCCTCCCTGTGGTGCAGTCCTTTGGGAATGGGCAGCACCAGCATGGGTTCCCCCATGGGGTCTCACGTCCTGCCAGAAAACCTGCTCCCACATGGATTTCTCCTTTGCAGGTCCACAGGTCCTGCTCAGAGGTCCCTCCAGCRCAGGCTTCCCATGGCTGCACAGCCTACTTCAGGCTACATGCACCTGCTCTGGTGTGGGTCTCCTACACAGGCTACAGGTGSATCTTTGCCTTCCCATGGATCTCTACAGGCTACAGGGAAATCTCTGCTCCAGGCCCTGGAGCACCTCCTCCCCTTCCTCCCTCACTGATCATTCAGGAGTGTTTCTCTCACATAATTTTACTCCTCTTGTCTCTGTCTGCAATCACTCCTGCAGTATCTTTTTCCCCTTCTTAAATATATTATCCCAAAGGCACTACCAGTGTCACTGATGGGCTCAGAGCTGACCAACAGCAGGTCCATCTATGGGGCACCTGGGGAAACTTCTGGAAGCTTGTCACAGAAGCCACCCCCACAGGCCCCACCAAAAGAAAAGAAAACCCATTACAATGTGAATGTCACCTAGTAAAAGATTGCTCTGATTAAGTTAAAAATTAGGGTTTACACAAAGGGGAAAAACATATGATGAATTTTTTTCTAGTGAGTCTCCAAGAATACAATAAAAAGTTAATCTTCTCCTAAATCAGTGATTTATGTTTCCAAAATGACCAGAAATAGAATATGCTTATAATTTAAGATGTCTTTGCATGAGGGAACAAACTTTTAAGTCAACAAAAACTGTAGGAGTTACAGAAAAATGGTTAAAATAAAGAGCATACCTCTTTAAACTTCTTGGCTTGCCCATTTTTTCTTAATATAGAGACTATTMGTTCTTATTGATGCCCGAGTAAAATTTTTATTCTGACCCCATTATCCTTCCAACAGATGTAGGCTACAAATGTTGCCTTCCATTAAAGGGTGATACTTTATGCTAAAGTTACGAATGTGAAGCAACAGAGTAATGCAGACAAATCAGTAGCTTTGATCATATCTTGGCAAAGTTTAGTATCTTATTATCAGCTTCAGCATTTTAGCCTCAGTCTCTAAAATTCATAAGGTAAAGAGCAACATAAAATTAGGTAAAATGGTGAAATTGGGACTATAATCTAGAAACATAGAATTTTTCTCCATAAACAAGATTTTTCATATAATCACATGATCAACTCTTTTGTTAATATTAAAAATTCATTTCCTCCTTCCCTACCTGTTTGTCATCTTCTCCCATCACATTTATTGTAGGTGATATTTACTTCGCAATTTCCTTTTAATAGTAAGTGATCCCAACAATATGTCAGCAYAGAAAATTATTTTCTCTCACTAGAAAACAAAAATCTACCTTGTTAATACTCCTGGTTAAATTAAAAATTTAATGTGAATACTTGATGTAAATTTAGTCTGTACCCAGAAAAGGACTGTTAAGGGAAATATTGATGAAAGTGGGAGCCAAATATTTGTTTTGATGTTTTCCTTACTTCGTTATACTACAGAGATTTGTGAGTGCTTTGCAGTTTCTCATTTTTCTTTCTTCTTTTTCTCCCCCTCCTTTTTCCTTTGCATTCTTTTTTCTTTTGCTTTTTTTTTCTTTCTTTGTGTCTTTTATCTTCCACCTGTTCCCTCCCTGTATGCAAGCCAAGGGTAGAGATTTTGTTGATGCCCCTCCTTACTTCCTCCTTGTCCCTAATAACAGAAATTTTAATTATATAACAGGGAGTAAACATGGTATGACAATTCTTGCTGATAAATGAATGCACAGAAAACAATTTAAACCTTAACATGCTGAGAAGTGAGGCCTAAAGCTATGAGAACTGATGATAACAAAAACCTGTTTAAACAGAAGACGTTTAGGAAAACTCTGATCTCAGAGTGGTTTTGAGACAGTACATGAAACACATGTTTTCAGCTTTCCTTTTACACAAATGAGTCTCAGTTCATCAGGTGTTTGAATTAAAGATWTATGTACCATCCTTCTCATGTGGTGATTTTTATTTTTCCTGGGCAAATAGCATCTGTTTTCTCAGTCAGTGAGTTTCTTCTGTGACAGGAATGACCAACAGAGTGATGTATGGGTTATGTTTATGTTTGCCCCTTTTTCTTACTGTTTTTTAAAACTGTGTCTTCTGAACTGAGCTGAAGCCAAGAGCTAGTATGTGTGGTGAGTGTATGGGCTTGTGATATGCTGTTGTGACTCAATGACTATTACGGGAAGGTGAGAGGAAGTGAAGAATGGTGTCAGAGATGCTATAGCTTGGTATTTTCTCTATATCTCTTTCACACTGCATGCTCTCTTTTCTTGGCCTGAGAAAGAYTGACTACCTCTGGAATATGAAATTTAATGATGAAATATGTTATCTATTAAACTTTGCTTTCCAGGGTGCAGTTCTATCTATACTTTGCAAGTAGTCTTTTATCTTCTTCCCAGTTCAAAAATGTTAATATTCTTTATTGCTCTGAATGTGACTGCTAGGGAAATAAATGTAAAAATGTGATAGGAGTGAAAACCTRTTACTTTATGTATTTTTGCTGTTTCTTTATGAGGCCAAATGTTTCATTTATCTGCAATATGATCAAAATGATAATTCACTTCATGTAGTGCAAAAGTGATATGGAAATTCCTCTCCCACTTGAGGTGTCAGTAATAGTACACGGTTTGTGCTATATGACACTAACRTGTTCTATAATATAACATGCTATAACAAACTTGAAATTTTCTACTTGCCAGCTTTTTGGAAACCTTTTTCAGGTTTTAAAAATTTTGGAAATTCCCCACACCATTAAAGTGTTGTAACTCTTTAAAAGAGTTCAGTTCATTTAATTAGCTTGTTTAAAAGGTTCCAGTGATAAGAAGGTGTGTTATAGAATCATTAAATGGTTTAGACTGGAAATTTCARCCCTACTGGCATAGGCAGGGACACCTTTCACTACACCAGGTTGTTCAGGGCAAACTGGTCTTGAACATTTTCACAGCTAGGGGATGCACAACTTCTCTGGACAACCTGTTCCAGTACCTCACTATCCTCTGAGTAGAGAATGTCTTCCTCGCATCTACCTAAACCCCTCATTTTTTAGTTTAAAACTATATCTCCATTTCCTATCATTACATACCCATAAAAAAAGGTCACTCTTTCTCTTTTTTTTATAAGCCCCCTTTAAGTACTGGAACCCTGTCATGTGGTCCCTCCAGAGCCTTCACTTCTCCAGGCCAAGTAACACCAGATATCTCACACTCTGATCGTCTTCATGGATCGTCCTCTGGACCTGATCCAAGAGGTCCATGTCTTTCTTATGCTGAGGTACCAAGAGATACAAACAACACTCTGAGTGGGGTCTCATGAAGACAGAGTCTAGGGGGAGAATCACCTCCCTCAGCCTGTTGGTCACKCCTGTTTTGATGCAGCCCACTATGCTGTGGTTGCACACTTGTTGGTTCCTGTCCAGCTTCTCATCCATCACAACTTTTAAGTTCTTCTCCACAAGGCTGCTCTAAATGGGTTCTCACAGTGAGCTTTCCTTGAGCTTTGCAGGTCCCTCTGGACAGTATTCTGGTAATCTGTTATGTCAGCTGCATTTCTCAATTTTGTGTCATCTGCAAACTTGCTGAGCCTGAACTTGATCCCACTGACTGTGTCACTGGTGAAGATATTCAAGAGAACTGGTCCCATACCTGAGCCGTGAGGGGCACCACTTGCCACCAGCTTCCACCTGGATATAAAATCACTGACTACAACTTGCTGCCTGAGTGCGCCCAACTCCTCATCCACCAAAATTTCACCTTTAAATCCATCTCCCTCTGCTTTGGACAAAAAGTGGTATATGGGAACATGTCCAAGACCTTACAGAAGATGAGGTAGATGATGTTGGTCAGTCTTCCCTGGACAACTGTTATCCATCACAGTGGGCCACGAGGGTGGTCAGGCACAATTTGTCTTTGGTGAGGTTGTTCTGGTTGTCTTGGATCACCACCTGGTATTAAATGTGTCTTGATCTTACCTCCAAGAGGATCTCCTCCATGATCTTCCTAAGCACAGATATGAGGCTTACCAGTCTGTAGATCCCTGTGTCTTTTCTCTTTTTTTTGAAATTAAGGAAAATTTTTGCTTTTTCCAGTCAGCAGGGACTCCATCTGATCACCATGACTTTTCAAATATGAAGGAGAGAGTCTTGACAATAAAATCAACCAGTTCCCTTAGGACACTGGGGTTAATCTCGTCAGGACCTATGGACTTGTGGCCACAAATGACCTCAGGAATTCAAAGGAATTTTCAAGAGTTAGGCTTCTGATATAAAATGCACTCTTTCTGTAGTGTTTCTCTACTTTAATGTCAGATTCAGGAAGTTCTGACACGATGTTTTAGATATATATATGCCACCACATAAATATGTATTGCTTAACAGTTCCATCAATTTAATTTTCAGAGTAAATCTCAGAAGGACATTTAAGCAACAACTGAAGCTAAATCAGTGCAAATTAATATACTGTTCCTCATGTTCTTTAATGATTGTGGTGAGGGAAACATCATTCTAATTGCTGTGAACTTGCCTGCGCTGGATCAGAAAATCATTGTCTTCTCCCCAGCAAGTAGAAAAGCCKGTCTAACATCACACATATCTAGCATCACACAAAGGTTGAAACTTCATTTTTTACTTTCATAACTTTTATTGTCAGAAAATAAATTAATTAGAAAATATAAAGATCTTTAAAGAAAAAAAATCAACATCTCGCTGTAGCTCTCTCCACTTGCACTGAAAAACTCAGCACATGCTACTGAGGCAGACCAGTAATATAGGAATGTATGCACAAATACATATAAAATAACGATATATAATATACAATATATTATCTATTATATACAATAAGAGATTACATATTATATATATAATGTATATTTTGTGTATTGTATGTACATCAAATGCATATATTTAATCTACATTATCTTGCAGGGAAGATTGAAGGTCTTACAGCAAAAAATAAGTAAATTTCCTTAWTTTTAAAGCTCTAGAATCTGTACAATATGCTTATGTTAGCTGATGTTCTTTTATAGCTTTCCTATTGGTAATAGACATTCAAGACTTGATCAACTGAAATGACCAATTCTTTTATGTAATGGATTGAACCCAACACTTTTCTCCCAGCTTAGCAAGACAGCAACATATACAATAAAATGACTTAAAATACTGTAAAAATCTTAAATAATGAGAGATTCTTCCCTATAACAGAAGGGAATTGCTGAAGAAAATAATTTGTACTGACAGGAATCGCCTTATTTCAGGATAGTATGACTTGCATTATAAACCACAGATATAAAAGGGGTGAGGGACTGCTTAGGATTTTATTCYAGGCTGTTCTTCCTGCTAAATGATGGTCACCACCATTTTCTTTACCTTTAACTCAGCTGAACGCTGAGTAAATKTGAATCATGACCCAGTAACATGTTTTCAGTCCTTTCACATCTTCACAGTTAATTTTGTGGATCCTTCTTTTTAAGCTATACAGTGTGATAAAAGCTTCTCTTACCTCTCCCCACTTGCACTTATGAGATAGCTGTGTGCTTAAAAAATTCTTTTCATAGCATTACAACAGTCCTAAGACTAATTTTGTTTCAAGATCTCCAACATGGTCAAATATGAAGAAATTGGGAGATTTTTAATTTTTTTTTTTTTGGGCAGTGGGGAGGATAATTCATCCGGATTGCTTTAAAAACTCTGCTCATTTAAATATTTGTTCATTTAAAGCTAAGAGACATACTTCAGCAAAGAAGTTCATACAACTGGTCAAGGGAAAGAGAGGTTTTCAGTCTGGAAGCACAGAAGGTTTTGTCTGACGCAAAGTTCCTGCTTCATCTGCTGTCCAGCACTGCTGGGAAATATAAAATAATCTGTATTTTCTTTTTTTTTCAGTCCCTGGAAAATTATCTCCGTGTATTCAGCAGTTCTCTTTGAATCTCCTCTACAAATTTTAGGTGATATCTCTTTTGGAGATATCTGATGGCACATCTCTTCAATTTTGTTTTCTTGCAGACACTACCATGTTTTACCCATATTCCATCACTCCACACAGAAAGCTGAGAAACAAGAAGTTACAACTATAGAAAATTATATCTGCAAAAGTAATAAACTGGGGATAGGGGCAAATGTAACTGTTCATGTCAACTTTTTATACCTCCCCACRCTGAGTAACTGTTTTGCAAAGAGGGATTCATGACACTATCTAAAATTGGTGGTAGCAATGAGGTGTAAGTCTGCTACATTTAYTACAGGACACATTTAAAAAATGCGAACAGCTTATTTTCTCTTTGTATGGTTTTTAACTAATGCAGAAGTGTCTCTTTCTGAACGAAGCATTTTTGTCCCTGTAAGATACAGGAAGCACTGCTGCAAAACCTAGTGTTATTCACATATGATTATTAGGAGTAAGTTCCCCAAAATCATCCTCTGGAGATGAAAAATCTGATAATAGGACTGGTTAAGGATGTTTAGTAATCTAGGTGGAAATGGATTTTAGAGTGTACTTTAACTTCTCTTTCATTCCTTTTACTTCCATGATTGCCTGATATACTCTTAAGCACATAAGTTCACTATCAGATTCTTTTATTTTCAGGTGAAAACCAAAAACATCACAACCTTTCCCCTTTCCCTCCCTTCCCAGGTGTGAAATCATRGGTCTTGCTCCTAATGGCAGTCTTAGGAGCACATAAGTGGCATGCAAGATAATCTAGAGTACAGAAAAACTACTATTTTATCATGACACAGGATGATAGCASATAAAAACATGTTCAATCAATGGACAATTTATTTAATCTGAAATATTTGCTTAATGCTTCATAATAATATCCTGGACTCTTGATTACGTATGCTTAGGCCTGGGTTTTTTCCTTGAGCTCAATATCCTATCAGTTTAGATCTCTCAGAATCACATTTAGAATRTTTGTTTCCACACTTGCTGAACTGTGTAGGATTCATGCTGCTATAATTGAATGAACTTGAGATGTTAATCACTGACCACTGACCTGTCAGTCAGACAAAAATAGAATTTACTTAACCCATGTTACTTTACACAGTTTTAGAAGAAAGTGACRTCCTGGATTTATTTTTAGGCTAGTAGTCTCTGTTAGTCTCTGTACATGTTGGAATCATGTACAGCCATGTTCTGTTGCATTAAAAATGATTTGAAATTACATACAAAAGCTTCATGAGAGATTTTTTTTTTCTTAGAGAGATAAAAAGCCAAAATCCAAACTGCTCTACTTGAAAAAAAAAAACAACAAAACAACCAAACAATCAAATAAACAAAAATACCAACACAAGAAACCCCCCAAAAAACCCCAAAAACCCAAAAAACCCCCTCTAAACAATTAATTTTCATCCTAGTAATCAAAATGCTGCTGATTTTAGCATAAAAGTGAGTAATTTTTTGCTGAAGAACTAGGCACAGTAGTGCTCYGTCAGACATGCCAGAACTGTCACTAAGAAACAGATATTTTCATTTAGAGACAGTGATGTCACCTAGCTAATTCAAAAATCATTGGCCCCGCTAAAACCTTACATGAAAATGTAGTGTTTCTCAGAAATTGCAAATCCACAAGTACATTTTTGCATCTTGTATTTTTAGACCAGTTCATTGCTTAGCTTTCTTGACAGATTTCCTACAGGAATTTCTRCTTAATGCAAGTTCTATGATAGATCATCACTAAATTCTTGCATTTCATTGATGGTCTTAATTTATTTCTATTCTAAAGCTAGGAGAACATAGTTTTATCTTTGTATGACACTGTGTTGACGTAGAGTCATATGGATTGAAAGCACTGCATGGTTTTTAAGTCTTCCATAAAACAAGTTAGTTTGTTATTCTCTAGAATGGTGCCAACATGCTGAAATTTAAGTGGACTGTAAAGATGTATGCTTTAATAATTATSTATGATTTAATATAGTCTACTTAATAAACAAGAATGACAGGTTGATTGCCACCATGGAGAACATTATGACTGTTTATTTTCAACCATGGGAGCACTTTACATTAATATGGTCTTTTAGTGACTTCAAAACTGGTCTTYACTGTGTTGATATTCCCAGTGTTTGATGTGTGCAAAAGACCATACATGCAAAGGCAGCACTTTCAGAGGARCGTAACTTACAGTGAAAAAGGCTCTCTTGGGAAAATACACAGAACAGCTAGATTAAAAAAATATTGGTGCATCTCCTGYTGTTGCTGCTTTTCGCTTGACTTACATAAAAGGGTATTTTTATGATTGAAATAATTAGCACATATATAAGACATATAWAAGCATTATAATGCATACTGGTTAATTTACAGAATGAAGYAACCATGGAAGCAAACTCAGCTTACCTCGTGCTTTTCCCAGCTTTCTGCCATATTGTGACTTTTTCCTTTCTCACTAATATTTGTGTTCTTTACTCCCTCTCCATTTGCATGGACATTTAGAGAGTCATTGTGCARTTTTTATTTCCCATCACCAAAGCAGCTGAATGAGTACTCTCACATGGTACACAAATGGATCATGTCGAAAGAGAGACTTAAATTTTGTAAAACACTAATTCCAGAATTCAGTGGTACCTCAATAGATTGCTTGGAAAGTTTAGGTAGCACTTGAAAATCAACAAGCATGTTGCAAATGATCACAAAACATGAGTCTGTCTGTTAAAGCAGCCTCCAGGAAAGCATACAACTGTACAGCCAGGTAATTGAACAGCGTGCCTTACATCATGAGCCTTTTTTTTATTCTGAAGTTCCAAACCCTGAGTCAAGGACWTGCTGATCAGTCTTTCTGTTTCATTAAGTCTTTTGTTTTCTGTAAAGTACACCAATTATCCCTTCAGTAAGAACTCAATACTGGAGGTTTTCTGTCTGTCATTTTATCAACATGACAGAAACTTGTTATGTCTTTTAACAACCAGATGAATCTTGGCTTATGTTCTGCACAGAAAAACCTGTTTCAAGAGTAAGAATATAGATTCAGGCCTTGTCAAAAGCATGATGGAATTGTTGTTCTGTAGAGTATATTTTATTCAGTCAAGTTATGGATAATTACTGGCTGCATAAAGCTTATAATAAACTACAGTATAGTGGTATTTTGTGAAAAGTAAATGACTGAACTCATTATCTTAGAGTTGAAAAACCCTTTYAAATTTTTTTTTCTGATCTTCCAGTCATTTTTGAGAAGAAACATTATGACTCTATTTAAATTTAATTATACTCTTTTGGGAGACACCTCTTTAATTGGAGAAGTTGTCATATAGCAAAACAYACAAAAAAAGAGACTGAAGATTATTTCCTTCAGCTAAGAGTAAACATGCAAACCATCATTTCCCCCCTAGATTATCAGATCCCACTAGCAATATTTAAGAATAAAATTTCTATAGATAAAATACAAGTGTTCTGAAGTAGTGGTTCCTATAATGAACTTCCATATGCCATTGATCTAATTTCTTTGATATTAGAGTGATGATCAATATGCAAGAACATTCCATCATAGACTTAATGTACAGTAATAACACTATGAAATGTGTATTATTCAATTTTATATATTAGAGTAGATTATATAATGTATTATATTATATTATATTTCTATTATATATACTCAGACTCATTATATTTTAAAAGTATTTGTAATCAGATGGTGAGAGTCTTTAAAACCATACATATGCATATATTTGGTGATAAACTTAGTTACATTATTAGCAGAGTTAAAGATTATTTTTTCACTAAATAATTTCAATACGTGTGTATAAACCTGTTTCTAACTCCCTACATTTATTTAAAAAAATATTCCAAATGATCTTTGTGTGTGCATCATTTTAAATCTCTGCATACTGACATTTCTAGTCAGCTCAGAGAACCAAGGAGCAGAAAAATTGTGACATTTCATTTTGGCTGGAGATCTGTCCTCATAAATTAGCTCACACTCCGGCACAATGGAGAGCCCATCAAAGCCCATAAGTGCTGATCCCCAGTCAGTGGCTTAAACAACCAGCACCTCTGCACACAGTCTGCACTTGTCCTTGGCATATCACACACAACTCTGGACTTAGCTGTTACAGCACAAGTTGTTTACTCAACACGCTGATGCCTATGTAAAATCTCTTACTCATACAAAACATACACACAATAGCAAAATATCTTGTAACAATTTGTTTTATATATTCCTTCTGGAACGCTTCTCAAATGCATGGTTTTTTCTATTTTCAGACTGAACGTTTCTCAGAATTCGAAAACAGATGGTGCCTAGCTGATGCTGCTTCTGTGGAGTATTTCAGGATGCAAATAAGTTACTAATTTCTTTCTCTCTGAAGTAGCTGTGATGATTTTTGAAGACTAAGATCCTTGCCCTCTTGAATGTTCGTACAAGCCATCCAAGTACTCCATTGAAAAATAGCTGACTTGCAGTTTTTTATCTACATCTATGCTATAGAAAATAAAATGAAGCAGGGAGAAGGAATAATAATAAGTAAAGCACAAACAGAAAAAAGAATTGACACACAGAATGAATAATAATTTTTCCCTTGTATTTAAAAAATATTATTATCATGCATCTGCTTATCATGCTAATGTACATCACATTTTATGTTAATATGGTCAAAATCACTGAGATTCTTTGYAGAAGGATCAACTACTAATAGTGACCTAGAAGCTGCCTGTGTTTCAGTTGAATACAGGTGATAGGAATATCTGTTTACCTGAAATTATGCATAAAAATGCAGTGGCATCTAAGAAGCCAAATGTATATTTCTAATTTTTCAGTAGTTAACACAAAACTCTACAAGCATTAGCAGTAAATCATCCACCTTGCGTGTGGAGTTCATCAAGCAAAGCAATCACCATATCTTAAATGAAACCAGCTGCTGATGGGTGTAAGAATTCTTACAAGCACGAGAGTAGGAAGGGAGAAATTGTCTGCAATTTAAATAAGGTTTGAAATGGCAGACTCGCCTAGATTGTATCTTTTTTGCTTTATGTATGAAAGGCTGATCTTATTATTCAAGGACATGTTTGATAACCCAAATTTGCAGTGTTGCTAATAAGGAAGAGAATATATATAACCACAGCAGGGGGATGATTTAGAATGCTGTCACAGTGATAGATGAAGAAAACAAGCTTTAAAAAGAGATTCCTTTCTCATCACTTACTTTCCTGCAGATAAAAATCCTGATTTCAATCAGTGCTTATACAAAAGTCTTGTTTTTGATCAGGTAATGTTCATGTAAACACTAAAAATATTTTCCATTATCTGTACTTTTATCTTCATTTTGTAAWGCAAATGTCTTATGGGAGCAGTTCTAACAAGAAAGGACCAAGAAAGACTTTAATGTGCAGCCCTCATTATTAGAATTTAAAAAAGATTATAAAGACAAAGAATAAATGAATACATAAAAGACACTGGGAGAGGGGTGAAAAATTTAGGGACAAATAAGACCACTCCAAAGAAAGTGTATGGTCCTTTAAGCAGCACATTCTTCCCTCTTTTTAGGCACTTATTTTTTAAAGTGATTCAGCATATTTTTTCTGTAACTCCATCTGCTTTATGGGCATCTGAAGTACTTTAAGTTTTATCCTTTCCAGTTCAGGAGAATGGCATGTACTCATGCAGAAGATTGATTTAATCTTTTGGAGGAATCCATGAAGGTTATGGTGTGCTGGTTGCAATGCACTGGACCTAAATGGATAAAAAATTCATGCTTGACTGTCTCTCATGTTTGCTCCTGCTGGCCACCAGAATGAGGTTCAGTGTTACTTCAGCTGGGTAACACAGATTGCTCTGGAAAAGCAAGCAATACAAAGCTGTCAGAAGTTCAGTGGACCTTTCCAAGTGTCAGGCCTTGCAAGCTCTGTAAAAKGGTGCTTCCTGGACCTGAGTAAATAGCTTCTTATGGCTTGTAAGTTTATCAGGCTTATGAGGTCTCTATGATTCTAAATGCTTGCAGCATGGTCCACCACAAGCTTTGAGACAGACTGGTCTGTTGTGGTAGTGTTGAGATAAGTTTTAATTTTTTTTGTATGCACAGACCATCAAGAATACACCAACTCAAATTTCGAACCCAGAAATTTATTGTCTGCAAACTACAATTTTAATTGACACCAGTCCTGCAGAGCTACTACCATGACTAAAGGTCATTGTAAACAATAGAATTTATTAAGGGTAGGAAAAGATTTAYTGTTCTGTTCAAATAAGTCTGTTCAAATAAGAAATAYTATTTTCCTGTACGAATATGAAGTGGGAATGGATGGTAAGAATCAGACCAAGTATTATTCTTACCTAATCCTTCATATGTAGCACTTTTTCCATTGCTCAGAGTAGTTCACACAACTCCTTTTTCTGATAGTATGCTCTTCCTCTCATTGGTAGAAAAATGAATTAGTTTGGCTAAAAATTATGYTCTTTTTGTCCTTCACTGCTTCCACCAGCCAGAAATTATTAAAGAGATTACTCTCTCCTCAAGGCTCCCTGTTTCACTCATGTGTTAAGTGCTTAAGGCCTGTTCTGAGTGGTAACATCACAATTTTAATTGTTCTGGAAAAAAAGTGATATGAACCGTATCCAACCAGGCTTATGATATGGCTATTTAATTTTCAACTTGTAAAACTATCTATTCTGTCCATTAAGTGAGACTAACTTATTGAAAGTATATACTGTGTAATGTGCCATTATTATGAAAATAGAGACTTCTAAGACTCCTGCCTTCAAGTCTGAAACAATATGCAAATATTTCCACCTGAAAGCACACCAGCATCTTTGAAGAACTACATTCAAGATGAGAAAATTTCATCTGAGTATGTATTTGCAATTTTATTATCATTAATTTTTGAAATGAAATGGTCATAAACTAATAGTTTAAAAAAATCTGAAATTTGCAATACACCCATTGTGTGTATGTTCTAATTAAAATTATGATGAATTCTCTTTGCTTAAGGTAAGTATGCAATGTAATGTCTAAAAGTGAAGGCCCAACAGAAGTCCTACCACTAACATCCTGAGAGTGATTGGATTGCCATTTAAAAATACATAAAAAGCAGTTAAAAAAGTTTCAGAAAATTTAGACCAGTTCACTGTTCTGTAAATCCAGCCACGAATATATTYTAAAAATTCAACTTTTCTTTCCCCAGGTATTTAGTTAAGTTAAAAGACTTAGCTTAGAAGCCTGAGGTCATTTCCTAGTCTACTTTGGAATATTTTGGTTTCCTGAAATGGGAGGCAATGAAGTGTGCTTCACTGCTTTAATTTAGATAAGTAGAACTTCTTCAGTCATAGCTAGTGCTGTATGGACAGCAACATGAGGTTGTCATTCTGGGGAGTATACACATTTTTTTAGTGATGTGATCTTCTTCCATCAGAGAACAGCAGTCTCAGTGTCTAAGAGTGTAACAGCCTCACTAAAATTAAAAGGATAACCTTAGGTATTTTTGTAATTGCCTTTAAATGGGTTGAAGTTTAAATCTTGACCTAAGAGATTTCATTTGCAGAGCATTTGATATTTTTAACTGTTGTCTGTAAAAAATTATTTTCTTTTGAGGATTGCAATATTCTTCATCTTCATGACATGCTTAGACAATTAACTTCTTATGGTATTCTGCATGATAAAATTTGTAAGTAAATTTTGAAAGTAAATTTTGAATTAAGATCCATTTTGAGTTAGAATGGAATCTCTCCATTCACCTTCTGAAAAGAAGTTACTATTCATTGACATTACCAGCATCAATTTTTCAGTATGTTTTTGTTTGAGATTTTTCAATACATTTGTTATTCTGCTCTTTCTCTGAGATGCTTGAAACTATTAGCCTTCTTGAGCTGTAAAATTATTTAATATTTTATTAGTTATTAATATAAATGTTAAATATAATATAAATATAAACATAATATTTTTATACACTGTATGTAATTCCATATGTTTCCTTTATTTATTGTGATTTGGTTTTGACTGTAACTGGTTATGAAACTGAGGTCATCACAGCTGAGCTGTGACTATTAAAACTCTTTCATCCAAATGCACAGGTAGTTTAGGATCACACAAGAAGTATTTTCCTCTTCAGTGATCATTGTTTGTAGGTTTTTAAATCAACTTGGCTATTTATTTGTTGATGTATTACCAATGTGTCTAATTTTGAATATGATTCACTTACATTCCTCTCTAATCTTGACCAACAAAATAACTTAAAGCCATCTGCAATTTTTTTACCTCATTGCTAATTCCTTTTCCAGAACATTAATAAAAACTAATGAACAGTGGATATAATACAGAATCCCCAGACACTCTGCTATTKATCTTTTGGATTTTGCAGTAAATTATTCTTTTATAAAAATAGATAATTTAATATTTGTTTCCTGATTCCAAGTAAGTTCCTGATCCATATCAATTCTTTGTATCTAATCTAATGCCTACATGTTTCTTTAGTAGCCTGTCAAGGACCTTGTCAAAGATGTTTTGAAAGATTTGCTGGATTTATGGGGCAAGGTTTTGATAGCAGAGAGGCCACAGGGGTGGCTCCTATGAAGTGACACCAGCAGCTGTCCCCATGTCAGACAGAATCAATTCCAGTTGGCTCAAAGAGAGCGCTGCCACTGGCTGTGGCTGAAACTGCTGTGATGCTGACAGCATCTCTGGGATAATGTATCTAAAAAAGGGTAAAAAATGCTTCACAAGAGCAACTGGGAGAGAGGAATGAGAGAGAAGCAACCTTGCAGATTCCAAAGTCAGGGAGGAAAGAGGGGGAGGCAGTGCTCCGGGAGCAGACACTCCTCTGCAGCTGAAGGGGAAGATCCTGGTGAAGCAGGTTGTTGCTCTATGGCCCATGGAGACAGCATGACAGCAAATATCCAGCAAAAAAATAGTGCTTCCCATGGAGGACACAGCAGGTGGACATGCCCTGAAGAAAGCTAAGCCCATGGAGAGCTCATTCAGAAGCTGTGTCCTGGCAGGAGCTTTGGCCCACAGAGAGGACCGGATCATGCTTGAAGGCTGTATCCATGGAAAGGAGCTATAATGGAGCAGTTCTTGAGGAGCCGCAGCCTAGGGGAAGGACTAATACTGGAGAGGTTTGTGAAGGACTGTATCCCATGGTAGAACTCCCATCCCAGAGCAGTGGACGAGTACAAGGAAATAGGAATAGCAGAGATGAATGATTATGAACTCACTGAAATCCTCATTCTCTGTGCTGTTGCACTGCTTTTGAGATACAAAAGACAGAAATTAAGTCTGAGAAGAAGGAGTGGAAGGAAGGTAGTTTTGGTTCTGTTTTCATTACTCACTTTCTGTGAGTTATTGATGCTATTATGTGCTTAACTGACACTAAATTGAATTAATTTTCCCCTCAAAGCTGAGTCGGCCTTGCCCAATATATTTGGTATGCTTCCCCCTATTCTTATCTTGACTGACAAAAATTTTTATCTTATTTTTCCCTTTTTTCTGTAGATACAGGAGAAATCATATGACTGCTCAGTGGATACCTGCCTGCCAGCCAAGGTCAAACCACCACACAAGGGTAAATAAATTGTATTAATTTCTTTAATTTATTCCTTTTGAAAACATTTATAAAAATCTAATAAATTTGTAAAATGCAATTTTCCTTTAAGTGAACATGGCTATTTAGATACAGAAATGTGTCTAACTGGAAGACTCAYGAACCCATTTAGTTTGCATACCATGGTTAATGCCTAGCATGTATTGGCTTCTTATCAACTTCCATGAATTGAAAGCAAACAACTTCAGTGGAAGGATATATTTGGTTGGCATAGATTAGGATACAGAAAGAAAATCTTCCGTATGAGCTCTGAGAGACTGTATCTTGAAATATTTCTGCAAGTGATCTATTAAAGATTTTCCAAAGACTACAATGCAATAACCTGTGAAGTATTTATTTAGCCTTTCTAGTTCTTTATGTAGAAATATAAATAGAAAATTTGATATAACAACACTCATGTTGTTGAAAAGATAATAAGACATGTTGGAACAAGGTGCAAACATACTTGAATGAAAAGAAGAAAATTAAAATAAGTGGGTTTTTATCTCATAAAGCTAAATTAAGTGGAAGACCATTGAAGAATATTCCCATGCAAAATCCCACTGGCGTGTTTATTATTAAGTAGCAGGAAAGAAGGAAAAGACAACTTCGGCAACATGCCAATTTAGCCAGTTCCTAAAATGGTCTGATTTATGTAGGTGTAGCAGATACATATTTAGATCACTGTGAAAAGGATTAAATAGCATTCCTTGTAGTCCATCTTCTCAGCACAATTTATATTTTGGGTTTGCTGTATGACAATTCCAAAGAGTGGTATAGTGGCAAGCAGGTGTGTTGGACTAAGGGGTCATAAACCTAAGAAATAGGTGCCTGAATGTATCCTTGTACATAAGAGTTCAGCAAGAATATTCTGACTTTTAGAATATTTTTTTTTATTTTACATTTTTGTAAAGCAGCATACTGACAAAATTTATTCAAAATAACTTTAGGATAACGGTTGTGTTTGATCATGAAGATCTTTGATTTAATGTAGACATACTAATGTGTGTGTTTGCCTAAACTATTCTCCTTTTTGCTGTAGATGGAAAATGTAAGCCTCTTTATAGTGAAAGACAGTTTACTTTTTGCAATAAACAACAGTAAATGGCTAGGGTCGACACGACATGTACTTAATAGTCCAGCAAATATCTGCAGAAAAATAAAATATAGTGAGGATGGAATTTGTAACAGGTGAGCTGATAAAGCTTTTACAACAAATGCAAGTTCCTTTTCCCTTAAAGTGATGTAATTTTAACATAACTTGAGTGTTTCAGAAGAGTTATAGAGGTTTATGAAAGTTTGTTATTTTGTACAGATTTCATGGAAATAATTTTTTGGATAGAAGGGACATCAAAGAGGATAGTCCTTGTGAATGTGTTCTGCCTAATTCAAGCTAGTTTTAGCATGAAGAGTAAACCAACATTGTCAAGACCTTTGAGTTTAATATCTGATTTTAATGCTTCCCAGATTTTACAATAAAGACGAAAGATTGCACAGCTGGGTACTGACTTTTTCTCTGATGAAACATTACATTTCTGCCTTTAGGTTGAAAGGAATAGGCTCTTTATTTGCACAAGTGTTGGGGTTTATTATTTCCTGATTGTATTGGTTTGTTCCAAGCGATCCCCTTTTTCTGTTTGCCCTTGGTTCTGCCTGGTCTGCCTCCCTGATGCACCCCTCCCTGAGCTCCTGTCCATCTYCCCTGTGCCCTCCCCTGACACCTGTCTGTTTTTCCTAAACCTCTCCCCCATTTCTGGAAAGTTCTCCCTGTTCCTCAAGGTGATTTGTTGTTTCAAGTTTGTCCCTCCCTCAAGTTGTCCCCATTGCTCCCAGTTGATGTCAATCCAGATTGTAACCAGACCCCGATCCCTTCTGATTGGTTTGATGTTACTGTCCCTCCCCCTGTTAAAAGGTGTTGCACACCCCAGAGAGGGGCTCCTTTGGGCATCTCAGGATAATTATTTCATCAGGTAAATTACCCATCTCAGGGTAATTTRCCAAGCTCAATAAACCCTGAGAACTCAGACCCCCAAAGAAGTCAGCCTCTTTTTCCAACGGCAGCAGGAAGGTTTGTACCACTCCTGCACCCACCGGGTCTGTGTGTGTCCTTGATCCACAGATCGTGGCAGGGTCACCTCTGGGCAGAGCCAGCCCTAGAAGAGAGGGACCACCTGCACTCAAGGGACTGGATTTCCTTCACTTTTGCTTAGTTATGAAGCACAAAGACGACCACAGAAAAATAATTATTTTAAAAAGAAACCTACAATGTGCTATCTTTAGCTAACTGGTTTAACTGCAAGAATTATAGTTAGGTTTTCTGCAGTGCAAAACTGAAAATATGCATATTAAGATCAATTATGTACTTGAAAAACTGATCCTAAGACTATCTTTAAAAATCCTCATTTTCTGCAAAATTAGCCAGACCAACCAGATGCTGTTCTCCTGAAGATTCACTCAGGGAGTTTTAGAATAACAAGTTTAACAGGAAAAAATATTACTTTAAGACAAGACACTGAAATGACTTTGATAGGGTCTCCTCCTTTTCTTACAGGTACTGTAAAGTTTATAAATTTACAAAGTATTTTTATAATTTTGGATATTRTGACAGACTGAAGTATATTTTTAAGCATGACACACTTTCAGCCATACTTCCTTTTGTATAGTACTTTAACAGCACAAGTGTCACCCTAAGAGCAGGGATTTTAGGCCTCTATAATGTAAAACAAACAAACAGTGTAGATCTTTGCATGTCAGGATTTGGTTTTCTGATAGGTAAAGCAATTAGTCAGATTACCACAGCTGCCTGAAGTCAGGTACACAATATAATAAGTAATTCTTCCTTGCTCTGGTGTACTTGAATTGTCTCAGAAAGATGTCACCTTATGGATATAAAACAACCTGGATGTGAAATTAGTGTMTTTCTGTGTGAGCTGCAGACTTTGCCCATGATGAGCTCCATGAAGGCTGCTTTTATCAGCCCCAGCCAGTCACACACTCCTGTACTGGTATTATTAAAAATGGTGGGTTTTTTTTCCCCCTGAACAGAAAACATATCAACAAGATTTCAAGTGATACTTAAATCCAAGCTAGGACGAAACTACCTGGAAAGTGCAGAAAGCAGTATGTTCCTTTGCTCTCTTTCAAAATTAAAGCAATTCTGCCTGAATACACTATGTTTAATTCCATTTAAGACTTTAATTAAAGTAGAAGCCCTCTGGATTTCAAATTACATCAAATTACAACAACACTTATGTGTAGTATGTTCTTTGATGAAAGAAGTGATGGTCCTTTCTAGGAAGTTCATTCTACTGGGGACAGTTTTTTTAGTTGTCAAACTGTTTTTTCTCATTTCAGAAACATAAATTTTTATAGAAAATTCAATTAAATACTTTCAAAAAGATTTAGATTATTGAAACTTGCCAAAGAGCAAAATTTTAACCGGGAAGAAAAATCGTAACAAATGAAGTTCAGCTAGAATCTAGGTCTATATTTAGGTCCTTATCCAGTTTGCATTCTATTCTGAGAGAACTTTTATATGGTGTAGTTTATCGAATTTCATGTTAATAATATGGTAATCAAATGCTAATGTGGAACAGTTCTGAACCAATTCAACAATATGAAATTGATGATTATTGCCACAAAAGCCTTTTTGCTTATGTAAGTATTCACTTTAAATAGATAATAAGACTTTTATTTAAGTAAGGAGGCAAGATATTTAAAATTAAATGGAAGATGATTTCTAATTGCCCTGAAGTAAATGCAAAACTATGATTTCTGTGTTTTAACTATGTTATTATATAGTCAAAACACAAAATATATTATTGCCAAGTTCCTTTATAGTTCTCAAACACAGTCATCATTATCAGCGACACATACAATGCACACATTACAAGAGCTATAAAGTGAATATAAAGTGATATAATTGCTTCTACTTTTTATGGTTGAAAAGCATAGATGTTCTTGAAGGTTTTAATGATGAAAAGTCCTCTTGGAAGCAGATATCTCTCTTGTACCTTGAAATTACCCAAATACATTAGAATATTGAATATTATGACCAGCTTTGAAGTAAATGAAGGCCTAATGACTTTTTTAAAGCTACTGTGTAGCATGATGATAAAATAATCTGCTAGCATAATGAGAGCAAACTGGAAAAATTGGTTGTATAGTTTTATTTTAATGAATGCTAACTGACTCATGACAACTTAATATCAAATATTCTTATGCTTATAAATTGGTCAGGAGTACTAATTTTACAGTAATAATTATGTAGTACACTTCCCTAATTATGCCATTCTGTCYGGCATTAATATTTTTGCTGTCATCTTGTAGTTGTATTTTTAACTTTTTAAATGTTTGCAGATATTGCAAATATCTCARTGGCTTCACCCCAGCTGGCAGCTGAGCCTCAGCTGAGCTCGCTCACACCTCCCAGCGGGGCACAGAAGAGACTCAGGAGGGCAAATGGGAGAAGGCTTGTGGGTTAAGACAATAAAATTTAACAGCAAAGCTACACATGCAAACACAGCAAAACACAGAATTCATTCACCACTACCCATGTTCAGGCAGGTGTTCAGCCATCTCCAGGACAGCCAGGCTCCATCATGCATAAAGGTGACTTGAAAAATCTAATGCCATCACTTTGAACATCCCCCCCACCCTCCTTCAGCTTTTATTGCTGAGTGTGGTGTTGTATGGCACAGGATATCCTTCTTGCTAGTTTAAAATGATAGGTAGTTTCTTTGGAGTTTTTCTTACTATGAGGTCAGAAGCCTCTTGCACAGTAGATTAAAAATTTAAAAAACAAGCCTGAGGAGGTGGTATGCCATCAGAAATTGCAATCTTCTGTGGAAACTTACTGCTTCTTGAACAATAGTGTTGTTGACATAGTGTTGTGGGTGTCCACCAAATCATTTCACCACCCTCAGCAGGACAGGGGAGAGAAAATATAACAAAGGACTCATGGGATGAGATAAGGACCAKGAGAGATTGCTCMTTAATTATGATCACAGGCTCCATAGAGTAAACTTGGGGAAAATTAGTTTAATTTATGCCCAACCAAATCAGAGTGGTAAGGATGAATAAAAATAAATATTGAAATGTGAATGTGTGCCCCCTTCTTGCCAGACCTTCTTAACTTTCTCTTCAGGTTTCCTTCATTCCCACCTTCTCTGCCCTGCAGGGTCACAAGTATTGCCAGGAGCCTGGCTCATTTCTGGGTTTTCCAAGGGGTTCACAGCCTCCTTTTGGACCTGCTCTGGTGAGAGGTTTTCTATGGGCTGCAGGTGCATGTCTGCATTCCTGTGACCTCTGTGGCTGCAGGGGCACCATGAGCTGCACCATGGGCTGCACCATGGGCTGCACCATGGGCTGCAGGGGAATCTCAGCTCCAGTACCTCAGTACCTCGTGCCCTCCTTCTTCACTGACTTGGATGTCAGGGCTGTGTCTCCCACATATTCTCACYCCTCTTTTCTCTGGCTGTTGYTCTTCAGCAGGTTTTCTTCCCCTGATTAACTCCGTTGGCCTGCCCCCATTGCTGARGGGCTCAGCCTTGGCAAGTGGTGGGCTTGTCTTGAGCAGCTGGCATTTCCCACCATCAGACATGCGGGAAACTTCCAGCAGCTTCTCACAGATGCCACCCCTGCAGTCCCCCCCCTACTACCAAAACCTTGCCATGAAAGCCCAATTCACATAGTTATCAGTTTTCATGTTAACCATGTAAATATTTTTGAGCTGTAATCATAAGATATCAGTTATAGTTTGATTTATGATGTATCATGATAGATTTCAACACGTATCCATTATCTAACTTTCTAGGGATTTCTCCTTAACTGGCTAACCTAAAATCTAGAGTAATTTTTACTGATATTTCTGTTGTGTTGCCTTGAGAGACTTATAAAAATCATGTCCCAAATAAGGTTTATGCCAAAGAGAAGAGTTACATTTCATTTAAATTTGCATTTCCTTGCAGGCCATATGCTGATTTAATCTACTGTGCTACAATCAAAGATAAAATGTGGCGTTCATTGACAGAAAAAAGGGATCAATTTTTTCCAAACTACCATTTGGAAATCTGTAAATGCAAAAGTTACTTCATGTTGTTTTAATTTCAGTTTCCTTTAATCCTTATGACCCCCTCTAGTCTTCATATACTAGACATGTATGTATACTGCATGCCATATATTTAAGAGACATATGGGAAGCACATTTTGCAGGGAAAGTCTGAGCAAAGAAGGGAAAGGTTYTCCTGAAGGGAAAGATAAAGGAAAAGGATAAAAGCAAGTCATGTTAGCATCTTGTTTTGTTTCTACTCTTTTCACTGCTTTCTAGTGTTTCCTTTCTCAAATAATATGTAGACTGATAGAGAATGTTAGGGTCTTTGATTTTTATAGTCCACAATGTTTAAAATCTTGACAATTAGAAAGCCTCTCCTAAAGCTGAAGGATGGCATGAAGAACTAGTAATTTTACCTGATTCCTGATATTGTCTCTCTCTTTTCCAAAGCATAGGAAGTTTCGAGGTGCCATACACCCTTCATTTTGTGTTCTTCATTTGTTTTGGCTTTGCTTTAAATAATCAAGGAATGCTGTTGGTCTTTTTCAGACAACACAGAATAAATTGGAGATTATGTTCCTTTTTGCAAACAGCATGTTACATYCCCTTAAAATCGCACATTTTTCAAATTTTGTTTGTTTGTTTTCTACTATATTAAGTACCCCTACAGGCACTAAAAATATTAAAATGTAATCATCTAGCCAAATGTAAGCTTCTATTACAAAATCTCCTTCCTAAGTTACATCCCACCACAATACACACCAACTAGCTTTCTACCATTCAATCATACAATTATGCAATAGTTTAGACTGGAAGAACCTCTTAAGGTCTCTGAGTGCAACCTATTGCAGAGCTAAAAGTGGAGCTAACTTGAAAGCTGGATCTTGCTCCAGAAAACAGATTTCTGAGAAACTCAAAGAATTTTATGGAGCTCAAAAATTCTTATAAATTTTAGATTTCTGGATAATATGTCCATAATGTCTTTTAACCTGAGACTTCCRCTACATTCAGTTTAAAAARATCTGAGCTTTAGTTTACAAGTACTGCTATCTCAATAGGGCTGGACTGCTCTTGACCTGTGCTTGACAGCATTGTTGCATAAAGCTCTTTTGGCATGGCACAACCAAGGGAATTCCCAGTTATCTGAGAAACAGGATTTCAATGGAGATAATTAATTCCCCAATTTCGGAAAGCCACACATTAACTCATTAAATGCCATTTGTGGTGTACTAATTAACTGGATATAATTGAAATGCTTTAGAGAGTCTTGAGAAGATTGTGAGAAAGAGTTGCTAGATAAATGAATATAGCACTGAAAATGTAACTTTGCTCTTATGTCCAAATTCTGCTTTTCAGTTCTATTTGCCCTTGTTACCAAAACTTACGTTTTCTAAATACAAAGATAAAAAATATAACACTTTGTATGTTTTTCTATATAAAGAATAACATGATACTGTAATGTAAATTCTACTTGTTACTGCAATTGACATTATTTCAAACTCTCTTGCTTTGTGTTCTGTTCCAAATTTAGTCTACCTAATCACAAACACATACTATATAAGTTCTCTTTTCTATATCCATCTGTTTCTAAATAAAACAAGTAAATAATCAAACTTTCACATATGCTGCTCACAAATAAAGTCAGATTTTGGGTTTTTTTCGTTTTTCTGAGTAAATGTCTTTGCAAAATGAGAGGTTCAAGATATTGCTGCAATAGTACTATTGATTTCTGCATGGCAACATGCAATCATAAAGAATAAAGATTAATTTCCCCATTTTTTTACTTCTACATAATCTGGATGCAAACAGCCTCTTGAAAACAATGGGAGATTTAATGCAATTTTGAAAAGTAGATAGATTTTCCATCTTTATTTGTTTTCTCATGTATGCTTTATCCATGTTAAATTCATTCAGTTTTGTTTGTAATTTTTTGAATAAATATATCCATGTCAAAAGAGAAAGATAGAGGATCTATTTAGTTGATACAGTCTGATGCTACAGCTACTTTCAGCTGCACTTTTTCCACCATGTAGCCCGATGTTACTGGGCATAGTGTGAAAATTAATCTGTAGGAGCAGATAGAGAGGTGAGGTGCGCTGGCAGCATTCACCATTAAGAAGGCAAGGCAAAAATCAAGATGATCTGTGCAAAGCAGAATGCGTCTTTTATGAAAACAATCACCTAAAATTATGTTTGCAACAAATCCCTTAGTATTATCCTAATAAATTTTATGAGAATGGAGAGAAGATTTGATGCTTGGCTGACAGTCATATAATGAATGGGGCCTGAAAACAGTGGGACCCTTGAGCTGGCTGCAGGCTACAATTGGTCTCAAATCTCCACTATGTTTTAACGTGCAATGGGATTTTGATGCATGCAAAGTTACAAATGTCAACAGAGATACTGTGAATGAGCAATATGATCTTCAGCCAGATATTTCTTCTTTGTGTACAACAACCTGCACACCATTTTTGTTGTTTCTTATCGTGGAAGTATTCTGCACTAGTCTGATGGAGAAAAGTTTTACATTTGCCGTCTTCTAAAATGAACATCAGACTGCTCAGCAAGACAATATTTTTCTCTAAATATGATTATGGGTCTATAATGATTTCAGGCAAATAGGACAATCAGAGAGATGTATTGAGTTATATATCCTGAGTTTGTAATATTTGAATGGGACCTGTGGATGAGCAGTGTCATAAAGGTTTTAAGCCCTTCAGGCTGCTGTGCATAAGATATTTCTCCCCAGCAGTCTTTGAAATACAGTTACTCTATTGAAATATAGTAATACTGAGCAGGTGTGAGAAGTACTTTATGAAACAGTTCATGTTGGAAAAATGGTAGCCAAGGTAAAAGAAAATTAATCTGATTTCCTGAGGTAGTAAAGCATAGAAATACTTGCACTAGTTGCCCACTTGTTTATTCCTTGGATCCTGCAAATAACTTGCAAGCATATTCCTTCATTTACCTCAAATAAAACAGAGAAATAACGTAAAACTGTTGAAAAAGAGAATAGAGAAAATTTATCCAAATGACTGCCATGGAGAGAGAAGCTGCAGCCTGAGCTCAGCAGCTATTGAATCCACTTGGCCTGCTGGCTAGCACATTAACAAAAACTTGCCATCACACACTTAATTCAAAGCCAGCCACAGCATGATGCCGCTTGTCCAGCTGGTGATTAAGGACATTGGATGGAGCTTTAAATCCTCCAGAGTCTAGTGTGACAGGTTAGAAGAGCAGGATCCAGGATTCTGGCAGGAAAATCATCTGCAGAAACCAGCCACTGATAACCCTGTTTTTCAGAGAACATCTAGTGAAAGTTCTTTGTAGTGTGCATGCTTCAAATGTGAGCAGTGTTAGAAGACAACAAATAATAGGGGTTTTGGCAATAATTTGTGTTACAATGTTATGGAGTAGTGAGTTTCTAAATTTCATCACTTACTCCCCAAATTTCCATTACTTTCAGTTCGGGAAATTGGACTTGTTTGGTATGAAATTGATAACACTGCTTCACCTGTGAAGTTTTCTCACCTGGTGAGAAAAATTCATACCACTTTAGAGGAAGACAAAAAGCTGAGAAGATATAGGCCTGCTCTTGTGATGCTTGTACCTTGTAAAAGAAGCTGCAGTGAATGAAAGCAAAATACTGTTCATGTTTTGGCTGTCTGACAAAACATTGTTCAATAACAGTAATACTAGCTTAGAAGAAACATGGACCAACAGATGGTCTGTCATCTTCCCTTTATGTCTTCTTCAGAGGTAGTACCTATGGAAAAGCAGGGAGGTTTAAAAGATGGTGTCTCAGTAAAACCTCTTGTAATAAGTGAAAACTGCAGCAAACAAGCAAAGGAATGACTCTCCTAAATACACGTAAGTAAGAAAACCTTGAGCTCCTTTAGTGTCTGAATACAGGTAAACCATCTTTCAAGTTTTGGTTTAATACAATTCTCTCTTTGAAGACTGTTCTTCTAAAAGAAAATGCAACAGACAAATAATTTTTTTTAATGGACTGGGTATTTTAGCTAGTATCCCTGAGGTTATTTAGCTACTGTTCCTATAATAAAGAAGAGATTAAAATTTGTGTAAGACAAGACATCTGGCTGCTTCAGAAAATTTGGATAAACAATTGAATATAAGACCTCTAGATTTATACTAAAACTTTTGCATTTGAATCATTAACTCTTGCTTCAATAGTAGTTATTTGGATGTTATATTCCATTATCAGGGTGCTTATAAAACCAGCATATTCTGCCTTATACAGTAGTAACCTCATCAGTGGTGCTGTACTGATCATTGAGAGTTGATAGCAGCATTTTCCTTTGCTTGGTATGCTTTCTAAAATAGTAAGTTGCAAAGTTAAAATCATAAACTGTTTTGAGGGACATGAACTGTTTTGAAGGACTTGAACCTTTAATACTCTGAAGTCTCTAGCTGTTATAATATTATTATGGGTGCTATGAAAGAGCAAAATCTTTACCTTTGTTTCAGTATACTTCAATATAGGCACATGAAAGTGAATATTTTTTTCTTTGTGTGATGGTTTCTAGAATATATTTGCCTCTGTTAAAAGGGTGTCAACTCCCCAGAGCCAATTTATGCACAAAAATATGATTCACTGAATTTTCTTAAGAAAATCCAGGTGTGCAATTAGAATCCGAGCCGTTATTGACAACATAATTCTTCTCCCCTACATTTGTAAATATTCAGGTTTGTGGACTTGATTTGGRGTTCAGTTCTAGATAAAGAAATGTCTCCCACTTACCAGAGGCTTCTGGATTTTAGGCATATGTGTATCTATTTTGTAAGTACAGATCTCTTCTCCTAGAAGAGGAGACTCTTTACCCAGGTGCTTTTCATTACAATGAACTGGATCAGCCACGAATATAGCATGTCCTAAGATGCCACAGTCTTCTCTTCAAAGAACAAACAATATTGCTTGATGCTTTATGATASTAGGATGTTTTCACATCAGAGACCTTTTTCTTTTCCATGATGCCAGGATACTTTTTGTTCACATAAGAAGTTAATGTTAACAGTTTCAGCCTCTCTTTTAACTTCAATAATATTCTGCATAAACGTAAACATAACTGATTTATAAATGTGTAGTAATCTGGCCTTTAGTAGGAGAGTATATGGAAAAAACAGTGGATCTTTACAATTTATAAAAGAAAAACATGATCAAAGACTTCAGCTGCTATGACAACCTGCTTTCTAATGAACTCAAGCAAAACATAAAGTTCATAAAGAGTTGTGCWTAATTTTGAGATGATATTCTTCCTGTAATTTGTAAAAAGTTTATTAAAACATCATATGTCTTTTAAGAACAAAATGAAAAATGACTTGTATTTGAGCAATTGCTCTTGCTCTCTAATAGTCAGCAAGGCTTGTTCAATCATTTATTTTTAAAAGGCTTGTGGCTAGCTTTGGAGTACTTGCACCATATGGAAAATATGACCATAGCTCTCTAAGGACCCAAAACATGTGTTTAGAGATTTTAATTTTCATAGATAAGAATAAGAATAATTTGTTACATTTCAGATGTATGTTTTTGACACCACATGAAATAAGATCTTTAAACCCTGTAAACTAGCATTTACTTAGTTTTGAGAAGTGTTGTCTTGCCACAGAAAAAGAAGAAGAGTATAGTGTTTTTGATATAAAGCTTGATGGGGTWATTTAAGAGAAGTCTCTTCTACCTAGACTGGAGCATCTTCCTGCTAACCTCATTGCTGTTTTGGAAACTGTATTTTACCTGCATTGAGGGAATTGATCTTCTCAAGCCAAGACTCACACTCAGACTTGGTGTGTATTGGTGTTACCTCTGTGTTGAGTGTAAACATTAATCACTGTCTAGAAATCCATATTGCTCAAGCTTTTGTTCCTGTGTATCCTTGCCTCTCTACCTCATACATTCCTATGGCTCACCACTTAGCATCTGCAGTGGCATTTTGGTGTCTTCCATTCTAGCTGTGTGGTTGTCCTACCACAGCCGTTCTGTTGTTTCTCCCTGAAAGAGCAGTGTGTTCCAAAATTTCATTGTTTTAAATGGTATTTGCTATATCATGGACAATATGGCACACAGATGGCACAGATGAAACCCATTTAAAGGCTTTATATATATCAGTAGTATGGCAATGTTTCACACCCTTATAGCAAACTAGATACTACTGCTGTGATGTAGATGTTTTATTTAGTTTGAAGTTTTCTGCTTTGCTCTTTCCAAATTCTGCCTGCTAATCAGCCAAAAGACATCCTGTATCTGATAGTTCATTTTGTACAARCAACTGTCATCTGATAAATCACTAAGGTGACAAAATTTTTTGATAGCTCCTCACCCTATGTTTCTGTTTAAAYTTTACCTGGTGGAGGCATATCTATCACTTCAGTGTTTTTCCACTGCTGATAATGACTCCCTACCTCTTTACAAACAAGGTTACTAAAGCAAATAATCAGTGACTGTTTCAGCCTCAAGGTAAAGTGTTTAACACACAACACCTCACAATTCTCTAGAAMGATACTTGAGGGTTTCAAGTTCATTAAGTTAAAGCAATTAGCATAAAAAAATGTATCCAGATCAAGATCCTTGCTTTACCTGAGAGAAGCATAACTGGAGGACAGAATGATATTAAGTTGTAATTTTGTTTGTTTGCTCATTTCTTTGCTAAAGGCAATGAGATAAGAGCTGGTGAGGATGCTGCCCTAACTAGCTTTATCAAACATGGACATGGATATCCCATAGGTTGTTGTTCTGTTAAGAAAATAGTATGAGAACTCAGAAGTGATTTTTCTTTAGAAATCTTATAATTGAGCTGATCTCCGTTGGTTTTAATTGATGTGGGAGGGGGGTTGTTTGCTTGTTTGTTTTCATGTGAAAAAGGGTAACTTTACAAATATTACAGTGTTCACTATAGATGGTAAGATTCCAAATGACTTTTTAAAATGTTAGTCATAGGGCTCTTAGGAAAATTGACCTCTTTATCTTCTGCTGCTGAAGTCCTTAGTTTAAGTTATTTGACTAGATTTGCTCATGAGAAAAGGTTTTGTCTCTGTACTAATAGTTCATAATGGATCAAAGACAGTGCTGCAACTCTGTGTTGTATTCATGTTCCTGTGCCATTTAGCTTATGCTGCTGAAGTATCACATRTTCAGCAAGATGCCTTCAAGTGAATATAAGGTACAGCTGATGGCTTTTTCTCTTTGCCAGAGAGATTTATTAACTTAATACTTTGGTGTTTATTAAAAAATGGGTTATTTCAATTATTTCTTCAGCTGAAAGATGTATAGAAATACCTGACYTGTTGCTCATCATTCTTTTAGGCAGATACTGAATTTTCCCATRAAGTTGATGTGTTTGGTATTTTTGATATATTTGATATGTTGATCAATCATCCAGGTCTCTGAAAAAAAAAAAGTGCTTTTTGTCTCTTTTGTTTGCCAAGCTTGGTGCAGGAGAATGGATACCCGTAGTATAGTACCTATTTTCAGCATATGTTAAAGATCACATGCACTGCAGGACTGATTTTTGGTATTATTGACATGGCATTTTTAATTAGGGATTGAAGAAGTGGATAACATGGCTGTGATTTGGATAACGACACAGGACGAAACAAGCTTTCTTTTTTTCCTTAATTTTTTCTTGGTTTCATTAACTACATCAGTGTCTGTCTCATATTCAGCCAAAGTTAATCTCTGTGTTAGGTTTGCATGACCAGATTTGGTAGCAGGGGGGCTGCAGGGGTGGCTTCTGTGAGAAGCTGCCAGAGGCTTGCCCTGTGTCTGAGAGAGTCAGTACTAGCCAGCTCTGTTGGCCRGGGCTGAGCCAGTCAGGAATGATAATAAATCTGTGGTAACATTTTTAAGAYGGAAGAAAGAGGTTGTTGTGAAGATGTAATTCCAGGCAGAGAAGATCAGGGTGAGAATATGTGAGAGGAACAACTCTGCAGACACCAAGGCTGATGGAGAGGAGGGGCAGGAGATGACCCGGGCACTGGAGATGAGATTTCCCTGCAGCCCATGGTGCAGCTCATGMAGAGGCAGCTGTGTCCCTGCAGCCATGGAGGTAACAGGGAAGCAGAGATCCACCTGCAGCATGGGGAAGAGCTCCGCACCAGAGCAGGTGGGTGCCTGAAAAAATCTGCAGACTCATGAGCATCCCATGCTGGAGCAGGTTCCAGGTATGACTTATGACCCTGTGRGGAATGCACTGGAGTAGCCTGTTTCCTGAAGGACTGCACCCTGCAGAAAAGGGACACAAAYTGAAGCAGTTCRTGGAGAACTGTTGCCCATGGGATTGACTCATGTTGGTTAAACTCATGGGGAACTGCCTCTGGCAGGAGGGGCAGGCAAAGGGCAGTAGGAGGAACAAGCTGACCATAATCCCCATTCTATGTCTCCCTGTACAACTGAAGAGGAGGAAGTATAGCTGGGATGGTGTGAGGGTGTGGGAAAAGTGTTTTTAAGATTTGATTTCACTTCTTATTATCCTGCTCTGATTTTTTTTTTTTTTTAATAAAATCAATATCTCAATTAATTCAAGTCTGTTTGCCCATGAGGGTATTTGCATCTCCCCAGGTCCTTATCTCAATTATTGAACTTTTTGCTATATTTTGTCTCCCCTGTCAAGTTTTGGAGGGTAGTGATAGAGCAGCTTGGGTGGTTGCCTGGCACCCAGCCAGCATCAACCCACCACAGGCAGGTCCCTGACATAAGATCACATTCTACTGTTAAAAATAATGTATGTTCTTACCACAGACATCTGACCCAGTCCCAGTAGTCTCAGCAGGTTCCATTAGGCTGTGCAGAGTTTAGTGTTAACAGCTCTCTGGAGCCAACRGGTAAGTAAAAACAGTATAAAAACTACCCAGAGGGATTGTATCTCCATTGACATTGTCAGTTGCATCAACTGCAGCATTTCCTTCACCCAGGCTTGGTTTCAACTTTAATCACTTGCATTTGCAGTACTGGGAATGGCATACCCTGCAGCAGCTATCTTTTRTACAACTATTAATCAGAGATAATTCTGGAATCACAGCAGAGAAAGTGAATGAAGACTAACACCGTACATTCTGCCCAAATTACTTTCTAGAAGACTCTAAGCGAATAAAAGAAACAACCTCATTTTCTACAACAACTTTGCAAAACATACTTTATGATTTTTATATATATATATCCTTACTATTTTCAAATAATACTTACACTGGTAGATGTATGCCTCCAACTACCACAGATATAATTTAAAAATAGCATTTAATTATAACAAAACTAATAGTATACTTTTTTATTTCCCCTAAAAGCYGATTTGCTCAAGGCTATTACAAAAACTGATTAACATTTTTAGTTTCTGGAAATTMTGTGAATATTTCTTCTTCTGTGTAACATTAATATGCTCCTTTAGTTGTATATTCTGCTTACATTAACAGTTTTCAACCTCGTGTTCCTGTGGAGCACTTATTTTGGGACAATGAAAAAATTACAGTAATTGTTTTTAGGAGAAACAGGAACAGGAACATGGCTCTCAGCTGATGGTTGAAATATATGTGAAAGTGTCTCCCTTACCCTTGGAAGTCTCAGCAATGGAAACAAAGTCTGCAGAACTGCAGCTTACACCTAAAGGTATGCATTTTCTTCATAGATGATTATAGTTTCACAGTGCTTCTCTGTGACAGAGTGTGTATGTGCTTGAAGATATAAATTCTGAGCTGCGTGTCTTAAACTGCATTGGTTTAAATCAGGAYTGTCCTTTTCCAAAGAAGATGTTCAATTTTAATTATGTAATTTGGACCTACCCCYTTTTTTTTTTTTCTCTCTTTGTTTGGGTTTCTTTCTTTTGTGTGAGGACTAGTCAGTTTCATGAGGGAAAAAAAAGCCAACAACTGGATACAATAATGCATATGCTCTCCTACTGGCCTATGAGTAAACACATGAATTCCAGATGTTCAGGGTTATAAAAAGCAGACTRTTCTGGTTTGCACCACTATTCTATTAACATTAATTTTTAAATTTCTTTTTCCTGTGTGTCCCTTGTTTTGGGGATTGAAAACTTATAATGAATCCTTTGATCCAAACTTAATCTGGCCAAYGGCAAGTTGAACATCAGCCAGCAGAACCCTGGCAGCCAGGAGGACCCCCCATGTCCTGGGGTGCATCAGGCCCAGCATCACAGTCAGGCAAGAGAGGGGACTGTCCCRCTCTGCTCTGCACTGGGGCAGCCTCACCTCGAGTGCTGGGGGYAGTTTTGGGYRCCACAACACAAAAAAGACATTGAGCTGTTAGAGAGTGTCCAAAGGAGGGCCAGGAGGATGGGGARGGSCCYTGAGGGGAAGCCGTGTRAGGAGTRGCTSAGRTCACTTGGTCTGTTCAGCCTGGAGGAGACTGAGGGGAGACCTCACTGCAGTTACAACTTCTTGTGAGGGGAAGAGGAGGGGCAGGCACTGATCTGTTCTTTGTGGTGACAGTGACAGGACTGAGGGAATGGCCTGAAGTTGTGTCAGGGGAGGTTTATGTTGGGTATCAGGAAAAGTTCTTCACCCAGAGGGTGATTGGGCACTGGAACAGGCTGCCCAGAGAAGTGGTCACAGCACCAGCCTGACAGAGCTCAAGAAGTGTTTGGGCAATGCTCTCAGGCATGGTGTCACTCTTGGGGTGTCCTGTGCAGGGCAGGAGCTGGACTTGATGATCCCTGTGGGTCCCTTGCCACTCAGCTTATTCTGTGATTCTGTGACTCTTAATACACACATTTCAAGTTAAGAATAAGTTCGCTCTTTCCCCACAAATTAGGAAAATTTCTGGAGAGATTAGGAAAACCAATAGAGAAATGTTAAAAAAACCCCATTTGCTAGCAGAAGAGTTTTTTTTTTCCTCCCCTGAAATACACAGGTGAGGTTATGTGAGTCACCATATCAATTTTCTTCTTTACTTGCATGACTCCAACTCAGTTAWAATTTTTAAAACTACAAATCACTTTTGTTGAAATCAATGAAATTACTTGCTGGCAAAAAGCTGCATGCAAGAATGAGGAATAAAGGGTGCCCTGGAAAACATATGCATGTGCCTCTTTTTCAGTTAGATCATGAGAGCCTCCTCAAGCACACATGAATAAATAAGATATTACGAATTATGTGCTTGGCTTAATTTGTCTTCATCTTTTTCTTTGTCAGTATCACAGCTGTAACAACCCAGAAAAATCATGTGAAATTTCAACATTGATGTTTCCCATTTATGGGCCTAGTACTATTAGAAGATCACAAGATCATAGGCGTCTCCTTATTTCAAAGCAGAAACAAGACCAACCATAAATTTTGAGGGTTTTTTGTATCTTGTACATCTAGTCTGTTGATTTTCTACATTTCTTAGAAAAGTGTAGAAAGTTATTAAGAGGAGCAGATGAGGCATTTTCAGAAACTGTCTCAAAATACAGCACAGAATGTAGCACAAAATACAGCACAAAAAATAGTTTTTTGGGTTTTTTTTGGTGGCTTGCTTGGGTAATTAGTGTCTTCCACCAAGCTTTTTCTTCTGATTTTAGGAGTACAATATCAAGGTGAGAGCAAATAGAAATAAATACCAAGTTTAAATTTCATAACAATTATAATCCAGATCATAATTGTATCTTTATGTTATGTCTGCAATAATAATAACTCAAGAAAACAGCTGAGAGCATGCGAAGGTGTGAGGGTTTTATCCTGCCTGCAGCTTCTAAATGGCCATACAAATGAAGTGGCAGAATAATAAAGAGCAGTCTTAATGAAGAGGATAATTCTTGCTCATATAATCTATTCCTTAGTGTAGCTTTCTTCTAAGAAGATAATTTTTGTACTTAACCTTATGTCATATTCTTCTATATTATACAAGACAATTTTTTGCAATTATATCCTCCATCTTAAAATTCTTAGTGTTTATCACAAAAGGAAAATAATTAATTTTATTTATAAGATCTGCTAATGATAACTTCTAGTGGTATTGATGAGGATGAGTGATACCTAAGTACATCTGACAAGCATTGTCTCATAATTAAGAGTTCAATGGTTGTAGTAAGACTGCATTAGAGCAATGAATAATAGTACAAAACAGTTGTACAAAAATAAAACATTTGTAAATTATGTAGAACTCCTTGCTGTTGCTTGATTGATTATGTTTCTTTAATATTTCTTCTATTCTTTCCTGATATAAGTAAAATCCCTCCTACATTCTAGTCTTAGATCTTGGCAATTTTCAACAATAAACGTATGAGTTCCAGATGCTCACTAAAACTACAGAGAATGACTGCCAATTCTGTTTGTGCCATTGTTGTGTGAGAGTTCTTTTTCTCCCTTGAGACCTTTCCTCTTCAATGATTTACAGTATGGGCTTAAAGTATTGTTTCAAGCTACATTTTGCCCTAAAAATGTAATCTCAAGAACACAATGTGTTTTTCACAAATATAGGACTGTTTGTATTTTGTTGCTATCCATTTAAAGTTTATCTTTAGACTCRTCTTTACCACATTTTCTTTCTTGAAACAGAAGACAATTCTATTAGATGCCTAAGTGACATCTGACTTTCAAGCGCCAGCCTCTTTTCACTTATACAGTTAGTTTCTCTCAAAGTGGCTATTTCAAAATTTGATAAATATTTGTACTTGACATCAACACAGAGTTTCTAGACTGCTGTTCATACACAAATAAGAGCTAGTTCAAATTTCCAGCAAGCAGATTTTAGCTAAACTCAGGAGTTTTTTGCATTTTACTTCATCTATGGAGGGATCAAAATCATTCAACTAGTTGTCTGTGTACCTATAAAGTTAACAGAGCYAATTAAGGAGGATTGAGAGAGGAGAGAGGGAGACATAGAAATCATTCCATCCAAAGAGAAATAGAATGGATAGTATGAATCTACTTGTGTCTTAATCTTTACACTATCTATGGAAGCAATCTATTTGATTTGTTCAGAACTGATGTGTCTTCAATGTTTCCAACATCCAGTGAAACAGAACTTTCTCAACAAAATAAGAAATCATGGTTCAAGAATTAAAATTAAATTTTATGCAAAATATATCAGSCACTTTTATAAAGGGTGGAAATGAGAATTATTAAAAATAGGAGGGAACTGACTGAATTWATTTTCAGAAATTGCCATTTTCTGATTTATGAAATGTGAATTTTTTATCACTTATTGATAGATTTTTCCCTTGTTTCTTTTTTGACCACATTATAGGAAGTGTTTTTTCCACATCTAATTTATAGTTGGAAACAGATTTAATTTAAGAAATGTAGGCATCCACAACCCATTTAGTTTCCATTTTCACAGCATTAGTAGCCAAATGGAAGAATTTTCCTTCAAGCCCCAGTGGCTCAGATTGAGAATCCTTTAATCTGAAAATAACTATCTTGTGTCAGATAGGCAGTTAGAGGCTACAGACACAATGAATGGGCTACTGTGGAAATTCCTCATGATAAAAAATRGAAATGGAGACCCTAAATTGGTCACATGAGTTTAGTTGATCATGTAGCATTTGAAATTCATTGTATGCATCTGGCAAGCAGCTCTTCACCCTCCAGCCATTTTTAAAATATATCTGATTCTTTCTTTTTAGGTAATAAAGTCAAAACTCTGCCTGTTTCCACATCGCTAGGTTTTAGCAGCTAAAGGCTGCTCTTGTAATGTTAAACCATTTAAAGCTTAAAAAAAGTTCTATTTCTTCTTCTCCTCTGTAATTTTATTGGAAACAAATTTTTGTGCCCAAACACCAACCAGTTCACTTAAAAAATGCACAGAAAAAGGAGGAAATTCTCTTTTATTATTAATACTTTCTAAAATAGWTACCTAGTAATAACACCTGTTTATAATTTAAGGTGTACAAAACATGAATTGACATGCAGAAGCATTGTGCATGAACATCCACCTACTGGGCAATTTCCCCTTTTAGGCTACACAGCTGCATGGACTCAAATGCCTTTTGCTAGTATTTCCATTGGGAAAACTATTGTAATTCATGAGTTAAAAACCCCACATTTTCATGCCATTTTTTAAAGATGACATTTTTGCTTCCTCTTAGAAAATGTTGGGGTTTATCTATTTTAGCAGATGCAATAATTTCAGAGAGGTATTGTTGCATCAGCTCRTTACCACTGTAACACCAGTGGCCCTATTTTTATCCTTATTACACAGAAGCTGATCAAGATGACTCATCTCATTTATAATTAGTCTCATGGTGGTCAAGCCTGTGAATGGCAATGTAGTTCTGCATGACACCAGAGTCACAGCTGGAAGATACTCGCTGTAGTCAGTGAGTGAGTGACCTCCTTCCTGTAGCTGTGCACGAAGCTCACAGCAGTGTGGAGTGGCTCTGGGTCACTGCATTGTACAGCTATGGCATATGAATGAAAGTATACAATCCACCCTATTCAAAGGAGAAATCTCTAGGGATAGAAACMGTTTATAACAGGCACATTCAACCTCCTGCAACCACTAATAAAGAGAAATTAAGCCACTTTGCTTCTAGTTTATGGTGATGAGGGCAGTGGTGTTCCCTTGTTTGATCTGTGTGAGGGGTTGAGTGTGCTGGGGGTACCTGTCAGAGCCATGATGAGCCAAAGAAGTCATGGAAGAAGACTAGAAGAAGAAGCATGGCAAAAAAGCCATTCAGACATTCAATTTAACAACAAAACTGCCATTTTCTTTTACTTTTAKTATTCTTGCTTACCGCATTAAAATATTTTCATTGGTTATGAAACATTAAACTTGGGAGACTTATCCACGGATATCCCGCATATTTTTCACTACTTTCATACAGTCTGAATTTTTAATTTTAAATTCCTACTCTTTTTAACTGCCTTTGTTGTTATTTGGTGGGGATTGGTGGTGGGGTTTTTTTTGGGTTTCTTTGTTYATTATTTGTTTGTTTGTTTAATCATACCCTGCTGTTTTGAATGTCAATATAAGCTATGTTGGGACAAGATATAATTCAGGATACACTTATATTTCAATTATACATCAAACATATAACCATTTGAAAAAATATCTTCTAATTCAAGTGCATCTCTGGTTTCATTTATTGCTTATTTGGTCCTCATGCTTCTTGAGATTTGTATTCAGAATAAGTGAGGTATCAGTTTAATGGAATATGCTAAACTTAGACAGTACTCTATTATTCTACGCTTTTTCACCGAAAATTTTAACACCTTCCCACCTAATGCTCCAGGCGACTTGCCTAGACTCTAATTACTATATAGTATTCCAGGAGAGAGAGTTCAATTTTCAGTTGTAGCTCCTCCGTTAATTAAGGTTCCTAGGCTTTTATAGCTTCATGAGCTTCAAGGAATAATACAGAGTAATCATTGTGAATAATGAAATATTAGTCAGATYAAAGAAAGAGATGGCATAAGAATAACAAAAAAGCTTACCATCAGAAAAGAAYGACAGAAAATGCCACCACATCCCTGTAGCAGCCCCTAATACACAGATATTTTGTACAAAATGGAATATTTTTGTATAATTTTTCAAGAAACACACTCTCAGAAGTGCAAGAAGTGGGTTTGATGTTCTTCAGCAGAAAKAAGGCCTTGCTGTGTCTAGTCTTTCTCTTTCATCTTAGAGAGGTATCTTAACTACAATACTGTGGGGAAAATAAATTTCACTGAAAACACTCTAGTTTTGTAAGTGAATGATATGATCTAGGGAATAGGCTGCATTATTTACCTGAAGAAAAATATATGGAACAATGAATACTTGGTCAAGACTCTTTGGTCTTGGGTAATTAAGTGTGATATAATCAATCATTCTCCAAGATGAAATGGAGGTTCTTAGATAACTTTACTAAAAAAACTTAGATCTTTAGGACCTTAAAGTATCTGAAAAGAATAAATATTAAATATTTAAATGTGGATTTTCCTACTGATTTTTTAAAACCTGTTGTTTGTGCTCCTTGATGGAAAAGAAACAGAAAAACCAAAACAAGGAACAGGCAAAAATCCACAACAAGCCCCGGACTTCTTTCCGGAGAAAAATAATCTTGAAAATAATCAATATCTTATGATATTAATTAGGTTATTCTTGTACAGTCTTTCATGCTAGTACACTATTGTGAAATGAYCTGTTGCCAAGAAGCATAAAAAACTGTTTGTTGCCCAGACAACCATTGTAAGGGAAGATTAGGTCAGCCTTCWATTTGCCATTAAATTGTCTAAAAGGATTAAAAGTGATTTGTCAAATACATATCACTGAGATGTTTACTAAAGGAGTTTTTAAAATATGATAACTGCTTGTAATAACTCAAATTCTGCCTAGAAATTATTTTTGTTTAGTTTTCCTTATTTTTGTTTAGTTTTCATATCAATAACAATAACAAAATATCCTACTGCTGCTGAGACACACTTTATTTTCTGGATATCTTGATCCCTCACAGAGGACATAGGCTAAAAACAGAGAACATGCTTGGGAAATGCATGGATTTCATATGAAACTACCATTATTTTTAGCTAATTCATAGGCAAATGCAACTCTAAATTTGATGTTGCAGTTCATTTGACAAATCCTCTGGATTGTGTCATGGTAGACAGCACTTTCCCCTATCAGAGTGGTTTGGCTGAGAACCTTTCTCAGTGATTTTTGTTCCTCATTTTGTTTTGAGCCTTCAGCTGAGAATGGCATTTGTCCAGCTTAAAAAAAAATAAACAAAACCTTCCAAAAAATCAACAACCCCCCAAAGCCACAATAATTCTAGCGACATTTCATGAAGAGTTTATCCCTTTTTGCTATCTTGTAATATTCCTTCAGAGCTGTTCTAGAAAATCAATGTGCTCCAGAATGCAGCTGCAGGATGAAAGACTAAATAGAGGATGTCTAGATATTAAATTGGCCCAATGGAATTATTTTCTTCATAATTTGTGAATTCTTGATTGGAAACCTAGTAGTTCATGAAAATTGCTTGAAGGTACTAAAGAATTTCTTTGGCAGTCCTGGTTTTGCAGCTCTTTTCCKGTATTTACTGCTTCTAGTTCTTAGTGGGAGGTTGTGTAAGGATGACAAGAGGACATTCAAAATTTTTCTAAGTTCTGATCTTTTGACCTTGAGGCATTTTTTCCTTTTTTAACCAGACTGGAACACGGGGGAAAAAAATGACATTTGGTAGGTTCTGTCCCGCACAAATTCCAGCTGCTTTTGTTTTAGATTCCCATGGTTAAATATGYGGTGACTATGCATATCAATCAAAACTGGCAGTTAAGTCAATACTCTTCAATTGTTTTAAACTTTGTTTAAATTCTCACATAGTAAAACTACACCTCTGTACCTGTTTGAGATTGTCAATGCTGGAATATTATTCTGTTTAAAATCTGAGTGTTTTCTTCTATTTTTCTATTTGAGTAATAAGAGATWAGGTCTTGGAAGAACCAGTTTTTTTAGCTTAACTAATTTCACTGGAGCTGTGATTTTCTAGAATTGTGTGAACATTTCTGAATAGCAGAATTATTTCACAAGTTCATGGAGAAACTATATTAGAAACACTATAAAGTGGTATGTTTATTTTTAGGGCTGAAAAAGAAAGTATATAATAATATATATCTTTAGATTACAGAATCTATGAGGCTGGAAAAAACCTGTGGGATCATCAAGTCCAACATGTGACCAGACACCTTCACATCAACCAGACCATGGCAATGAGTGCCACAACCAGCCTTTCTTTAAATATCTCCAGGGACAATGATTCCATCACCTCCCTGAGCAGTCCATTCCAATATCTAATCACCCATTCTGTCAAGAAACTCTTCCTAATCTGCAGTTTAAACCTCCCCTGGGAATGTCTTCTTGTCTGCCACTCMTGTCACAGGAGGAAAGACCTACGCCCACCTGGCTACGACCTCAGTCCAGGCAGTTGTAGAGAGAGACCAGTCCTGTGGATCTACTGGCTGTGCTTTGTCCAGGGATATACTTTTTCTTACAGTCATCATGATAAATGRTCATATTTGTTATCTAGAAAAATCTTTCTAGAAAAAAAGCTTTCTTYTTGTCTATAATTTAGATACTTGAATTAAAATACATTTGGAAAATAGCAGTGCAGGCTAGTTTAACATGTCCTCACAAGTTTTTGAAAATTGTCGCTTGCCATTGCTACATTTGTGTTTGTGAAAAGGACACTTGGTGTCACAAAATCTAGAAACAAAAAATGTGGAGCACTGCAGTAATAGCAATTTACTATTTTATATCAGCCCAAAAATTACAGGGTTTATATCTCCTCTTTGAAGAATTAATGGTTGTGTCAGTTGCTATTACAGGAATACAAAGGTCTGTRTATATTGCCCAACTGGCTTTTCTTTTCTGTACTTTTATTTGTAATACTGAATTGGGCAACACCACCTTTTGATAGAACTGCAGTAGTTAAATATTCATRTTTTACAATTTTCTGATTTATTTATTTTACTTTGAGTGTTTAATCTTTGAGTGTTTGAATCCATAAAGCTAAACAAGTGTTACTGAACCTGTAATTGATAATGTAGACTACAAAACTGGACAGTCACTTGCCCAAAATCTCCCTTAGTAACAGATAGTCTTTTTTTTATGTGTCAAATAYTTATGTTGATTTGCCCTGAAATTTCTTGATGTCAATGCTTGTGCTACTGTGAGTAAAGAATTCAAACATTTTTTACTCTACAGGGCCTGCATTATTAGCTTGCACATGTAGCCAACAATTTTTTTACATCTCCATAGTAACATCCTTATTCACAGGTGTTTTAGGACCAAGATTTATAGGTGTACTGACAGAATTTCTAGAGAGCTGTGGAAAATGTTAAAATATATTAAGGATGTTAAAAAATTAAGGATAAATGCTTTCCTCTTCTCTTATTTTTTTCTTTTTTCTTTTTTCTTTTTTCTTTTTTTAAYGGATGTGACAAATTATGGAGAAAAATTCTGGTAGTTCAAGTAAAGGTGGAAGGGATTAGATCACTTCCTCTTACATCATGGGGCAACAGTTATAGAAATAAATCAAAGAAACAGACTAAGAAAATGTAAGTCCGCTGGACTGGAGAAAGACCCTGCTAAACTGCTAAACTCAATTGTCATAGTCATTCCAGAAAAGCAAGCCCTGAAAGAAATATCTTCAACAAGGTTCGTTGGGCAAAGCCTAAGAACAAACACATTTTCAAACTGTCCTTATAAAATTTCAAATCACATTGCCACAGTCTGGATTCATCTTTCACAAATCTCAGAAAAGATGCAAACGCTCTATTTCCCTGTTTAGTTTACTTCCACTGGAGTGCACATTTCACAACAAGTTGTCAAAGTTGTAGACAAGTCAGATTCTAATCYATCCTTTGCCGATGCATGAAATAAACATAACTTCAGGCAGGAGTAAGAGTCAACACCTAACACAATTCAACATCAGGGGACAAAGAAATGTATATATCTTTACAGGATTGGTCAAAATATATAAAATTTCAGCTCTCYCYTAATTWTTTTTTTTTTTAACAGAAGTACAGAATTGCCCATTGAAGCAGATTACAGGAGGCATACCAAAACTTTATTCAGCCATTCAGAAGTGAAAGGCATGCAAAACCTCTTGCCAATGGTAGCAAACATGCAAGTAAARAAAAAGACTTAATTTTAATTAGCTATGTCAGATTTGTAACCCTGCAATAGTTTCAACATGATTAATTCTGGGTCAGCTTTAAGTATTCTAGAATCATCAGTTCACTGCACCATAAAATAAGCCACTTACAAGTCAAATTCTCAATGCATTATCAGTTTAACAGACCAACAAATTATAAGTATTACTTCCTCTCCAAATTTATTACTTTGTAATTTTTTAAGATAACATTGAATACTGAAAATTAATTTTACCACCATTAAGTGAATATTCCCATGGAGTCTTTTTTAATTACTCAAAATTTCTTTCTACTGATCCCTGACTCTGCATTGTCAATTAGTACATACATAATAAACRCACAAACCAGTTAGGATTAAACGCTGGCAACATAAAATGAATTAAAAAATACAATTTTACACACAGAACATGACCAAAAATGCTAATGAAAAKAATGCTCTTGTGCAACATTTCTATTCTTACATATTCATCAAAAGAAATCCACAAAACTACAGGAAAGATCAGAATTAGCTGGTCCTTTTGTAAAGACTGAACAAGATTTTTCTGTGGATATAATATTTTTGTAAGCCTGTTTCTGTCAAGAAAGCAATTAATAAGTGAGAGTTATTGCCTGGTTTTGTTTTTTTCTGTATTTTGGTACCTCCCAAAGCATGTTATAACAGAACTAAAACAACAACATAGGCCCTGAAGATTAGGATCCCAATGGAAATTTTTCTCCATTAAAACATGGGAAAGACTGGATMATGAGATGCCTACTTGCTAACATATAAGACAGAAGAAGCTCATAATGGGAAYTTCTATTCGGAAATACTGAGTGAAATGATTTAGCATGGTACAAAACTGAATCCTGAGCAATTACTAAGGATTATTTTTCATTTCCATGCCACATGGRTCATCATGGTTTTAACAAGGAAAAAATGTCAAATCCTACCATCTTTCAATTTTAAAGTTATATTTGGGTGTAAATAGTCAAATGGCATACTTTGGAATGTGGGTTAGTGAGTGCATAAGTGTCAGCAACCAGAGATCATAGATTTTGACTTGTCAATATATCTCATTATTTATTATACCAGTGCTAGTACAATATTGTAGTAGGTTCAGTATTCATTTTTTTTATTAAAAAATCAAGACCATCTTTAATAAAACAGACCAAAAATATTAGACTAAATACAGTTGTTGTTCCTTTCAATTTAATTTTTTTTTGTTTTCAAAGACAATAATGTTTTTTATCTGCTCAGCTTCTGAAAATAGTATTAGTTCCAGGAGTTACTAATGGGTCCTGTCAAAACTTGGAGTCTTTCTCACAATAAAGACAACTGTATGAAATTCTGTTCCACAACCTGTTTTCACATTAGTTTACAACAATTTCCTCTTCTGCTTTCAGTGCTTTTCAGGCCAGTCACTTCCAATGTGGAATCAAACAATTCTGAAAATTCCCACACATATTCTTGCATATACCTCTTCTGATATAACAAGAAATGTCTGATTTTATCAGATACAGTGCATTTATATTTCTGCCTTCTTCAATGTTAGATTGCCTGTTAGAAAATAATCTTCAAAGAAAGAAAATTATCGCCAATTTATCCCAGGCTAAAGACTAACAACTCATACTGAATAATACGGGAACATTTGACTGCTTAATTATAAGCAGTAAGGAGAAGCAGGCTAGTAAAATAGATTTCATTAGATTGGCATTGCAAATTCTGCCACTCAATGTTTTCTGAAGATAATCCATACATACCCCCACATATTTTATTAATTACCTGTATTTAAAATTTTAACTTATTTGTAAGCAGTACATCCAACCTCTCCTTTTATTGGCACAGAGTCACAAAAGAGAACCTAATCACTGCAATAATCTCCATCTGAGTCCATTGAAAAAAATCTAGTTGCATAAAAAAGCAGTGAATTTGTTCCCTTACTTCAACATTACATTAAATCATTTACCAGCAATTCTGATTAATTGGAGAAGTCCAAGTTGACTGAAAATTACCAATGTAATGCCCATTTACAAGACAGGTTGGAAGGAAAATCCAGGGAATTACAGGTTTTATGTCACACTTATGTCAGTGCTGGAGGAGGTGACTGAGAAGTTTTCCTGAGTGCTGTCATGTGCTGCATACAGGACAACCAGGGGTTCAGGCACAGATAAAATGGGTTTATGGAAGGCAGGTCCTGCATTACCAACCTGATCTCCACCTAAAAGTGACACACTTAGAAGATGATGGAAAGGTTGTGATGTGTGTACCCAGACATAATCCTAGTATGCCTACCTAGAGATATCCTACTCTACCTGGATCTTACCTATCAAAGTTCCTGACACCATTTTGAASATCATTCTCTTGGAGAAACTACATGTTCATGGTGGGAATGGATGCACCTCTTCATGGATTAAAAAACGGACTGAATAGCCAGGCCTAGAGAGTGGTGGTGAATGAAGCTAAAAGCAGCTGGAGGTCAGTCACTTGTGAGGTTCCCCAGGGCACAGTATTCCAGTCCTGTTTAAAATCATCATCAGCAACCTGGACAACGGGGTTGAACAACTCCTCAGCAGGTTCTTAGGCTAAGTTGGGTACCATTTATCTGGTGAGGGCAGAAGGCTCTGCAGAAAAGTCTGGGCAGGCTGGACCAATGGGCCAAGTCCATGAGTTTCATGAGGTTCAACARGTGCTAGGTCCTACACTTTGATCACAACAGGCTGGGAGAAGAGTGACTTGAGAGCTGCTAGGGAGAAAGAGACCTGAGGGGTGCTGGTTGACAGCCGATTGCACATGAGGCAGCCATGTGCCCAGATGGCCAAGGAGGCCAATGGCATCCTGGCCTGTATCAGGAATAGTGTGGCCAGCAGGACCAGGGCACTGACTGACTGTCCTAGGGTGACTTTATGATGCTTCTATCCCCAAATCGTCTGTTTTGTCTGTGTTAGATATTGTGTTCGGTAGCTTTAAGACTGGTTCCTAGAGCAAAGGGGGAGAAAACAGAAGCGCGGAGTTTGTTTTCAGAAAATCAGTTCCTCCTCCAGATTCCAGCTCCTGTTCTGTTCTGTTCTGTTCTGTTCTGAAGCACGGACAGGCCCGGATCAGAGATCTTTTTTGGCTTTTAGTTAGTTTAGCTGGCTAGGGCAGAGAAGTTCCGTGGACTGTTTTTTTTCCTTTTTCTTGGGACTGTTTAAATCTGCTCGTGGACTGAAAGATCAGGAGAGCGACCGGGAGTTGATACCACTGGGTCACCCRGGCACCYGGGTCARGCCCAGGCTGGGCATCTTTCAGCGCTGGAGAARAACTRGTAAAGGCTGAGCGAGCCGGGGCTCCCACGCAAGGAGTCTCTCTCAATTTTGCCAGGTTTTATTGTTTCATATTATTAATTTCTAGGTTTGTAAGCACTTTTCTTTTTGTTAAATAAATAGTTTTTTCCACTCATCTCTAAGGAGGTTTTTTTCCCGAATCAGTAGGGGGAAGGGGCAGTCCCAGCTTGCTTCCCAGAGCGAGACCCCCCCCCATTTTGGGAGGTCTCCTCCCAGATTTGCCCTAAACCAGGACATGCCCTGTACTTGGCACTGGTGAGGCCATGCCTCAAGTCCTATCTTCATTTCTGGGCCCCTCACAAGGACATTGAAGTGCAGGCATGAGTCCAGGGAAGGGCAACAGACCTGTTGTCTGGACATGAGTCTTGGGAAGAGCTGCTGAGGGAGCTAGGGCTGTGTACCCTGGAGAAAAAGGGGAATGGGGGCAACCTCATTGCTCTCTACAACTGCAGGAAAAGAGGTTTTAACAAGCTGGGAATTGGTCTCTTCTCACATGCCTCAAGCGAAATTTTGGATGGTAAAGGCCTTGCTTTCTCTTCAGGATATGTCATAACTGCTGCTCTCTGTACATGCAGCTTGTTAGAATAAACCAACTGCCAGGTGCACTGTTTAACACAATAGTGTAAAGAATCAGTGTAAGTTCAAACTTATCCTTGCTTTTGGAGAGAAAAGAAAATTCTAGCATTTTTTACTATCTAGTATGAATATCAAGTGATTTGAAAAGGGTTGGTCACTAGACAAACATTGTACAGGTGGAGAAATATTTTGCTCTGCACTTCTGCATGCTTCTGCTTGCACAGTCATAATGTTGTCATTAAGTAGGATGTACAGATTATGTGAACAGAAGTGCACTAGCTGTGTAGATACCGTTCTTTATTCTGTCGTGTTCTGAATGCATGCTTCTAATATTACAAACCCATATCTATCTGTCTTTTTGAAATCTTTGAGAGCTGTCAAATGTTACAGATTCTAAAAAGGCCTGAACAGATCAACTTTTTGAAAAGTGCCACCTGATCTTTCTATCCTTACTATTTGCTCTGATTTCTAGTAACTAAAGTCACCTCAGGTTTGAATTTTCAAGAAATGAAATGACCTCATATAAAGCTGCTTCCTTTCCCCCCTCCCCCGAATTACTGCATTACAGTAAATAAGAAGATAAATTCTGTGTTTTATATGTATGCAGAATTCTATGGGTAGAGACACAAAGTAAGTATACTAAACCTGACAATTTTATTCAGGCTTTCCTGTATTACTGTAGCTGACAATAGAATTTTTCTTAGATAAGCAGAGAAACAGTTGAGAACACTATTTGTATGTGTCTGTTTACTTTTGGCTTTGAATAGCTATTATTTTTTCATGTGCTTTACACCCAGAAGAGGCTTTTAGAAAAGGACACTCCATACATTAAAAAGATATTTTCACAGCAGGCATAGTCTGTCCATATTTAGGTAAATGCGGAATAAATCTGGTTATTTTTCTCTTTAATTGCTCCCAAGGATTTTTTTTTTTTTTTGTGGGTTTTTGTTTTGTTGGGGTTTTTTTTGTTTGTTTGTTTGTTTGCTTGTTTGTTATTCCCCCCCCCACCGGAACCCTGATAACTTGCTAACAGTTCATACAAGATGCATTACAAATACACCAAAACCATGGCTGACTGTGATTTGTAAAGGGTGCACACAGGAAAGCATTCAGCCTTACAATTTAATTCAGCATAGGATTTGATTCCACATCAGTGACCACAAGCTGGGTMCACTGCTTCATTCAAATTGAGCAATGAAAAGTAAATTATTACAGTGCTTCATATCCCTTCTGGTACCGAGATATGATAGCCTGAACTGCAAGCAAAAGGAAGACTGTAAAATACATTCTTTCATTTAGATTCACACCAAAAATCTGTCTAGCCACATTCATTGGACAGGTGCACTGTTCACTTGGTTAAAAACTGGCTGGATGGCTGGACCCAGAGAGGGGAGGTGAATGGACTTATGTCCAGCTGGCAGTCAGGTGCTAGTGGTGTTCCTGGGGCTCAGTGTTAGGGTTTTCAACATCTTTGTCAGTGATCTGGATGAGGGGTTCAAGCTCTTCCTCAGGCAGTTTGGAGATGACACCAGTTTTGGTGGAAGTGTTGCTCTGCTGGAGGGCAGGAAGGCTCTACAGAGGGATCTGGATAGGCTACATCATTGGGCCCAGCTCAACAGGGCAAAGTGTAGGGTCCTGAACTTTGCCCACGACAGTCTCAGAGAGAGCTACAGGCTGGGGACAGAATGGCTGGGCAGCAAGAAAGCTGTCCAGCAGAAAACAATGTAGGGATGCTGGTTGCAAGTGGGTGAACATGAAACAGCTGTGCCCAGGTGGCCAAGAAAGCAAATGACATCYTTGCTGCTATTAACAATAGTGTGACCAGCAGGCGCAGGAGAGTGACCATCCCCCTTTGCTTGGCACTGGTACTGCCACACCTTGAGTCCTGTGTCCAGTTTTGGACCCCTCATGGGCAAGAAAGACTTTGAGGGGCTGGAGCAACTCCAGAGAAGGGCAACGGAGCTAGGGAAGAGCCTGGAGCACAAGTCCTGTCAGGAGCAGCTGAGGGGGCTGGRGATATTTAGCCTGGAGAAAAGGAGGCTTGGGGGAGATCATACTGCTCTCTGAACRTACAACTGCCTGAAAGGAGACTGTAGCCAGGTAGGGATTGGCTTCTTCCCCCAGGTACCAGTGGCAGAAAAGGATGGCACAGGTTCAGGTTGGACAACAGGAAGAATTTCTTCACTGAAAGGGTGAAGAATGGACTGCCCAGGGAGGTGGTGAAGTCACTGTCCCTGGAAGTGGTCAAGAAACAATGGAATGTGGCATTCAGGTTTATGGTTGTTTGGTCAAAGGTTGAACTTGATGATCTTGGAACTCTTTTCCAACCTTAATGATTCTGTAATCCTCTGATTTTGGCTACATCATTTTGCCTTAGGACAGGATATAAAACTCAGTGTATGCASTGGGATATTTCTTCTGTCATATGTGGTTAGTAACCAACAATCTCAGGACTTCCAGAACTATTCATGTATTCAAGTCCTCATGCTGAGATCCCTCCGAAATTCCTCTGTGGAAATCTATACATTTCACTTCCCCCTTCAATTCTAATGAAATTGTTCCATTTCTGTCCCATCTCTCATTTTTATTACAATCTGTCCTTGTGGTTTTCCCTTTGATGACTGTGATTATGCAGCTACTGGCAGCACTGCTTCTGCTGACATAATCTTGTCTCTGTTTATTTCTGAGTTGGAGTGGATAGTAGCATGCAGTCAGGAAGATGCATCCTTGGAGGTTATCACTGTGGATGACAGATCTGATTTGGTTTTTTCTATATTATGAAGGCAAATCACAACCAATGATGTAATATGCAACATAAATTCATAGGGTTTTTTTGCTTATTTGGATCCAAACAATAATGTCAAGGGTTTCTTAGGTGTCAGCTAAACTATGGACCCAAGAATGCTACAGTAACTAATCAATTCTGAAACTCTTGAACAGTGTTTTGCACTTTTTTTTTCACATTAAAAAATCAGACAACATAGCCTTTTGCAAATAAATTTTGTACTGAGTGGGTGATAGGTCAAAGTAAAGCAAAGTCATCCTGAAACCTTCTCCAATTAATTTACTTTTTTATTGACAAGTTATTAAATCAGTGATTCTGTCTTTGTGAGATAGAAAATTCTAGTTCCTAGGGCGAGCAAATTGGTCCAATGCATGTGCAAGGGAAAAATACTGATTCTTAGAAAAAGACTACAGTGGGAAGCTAATTTATTCTGAATTTGTGTAGCTGGAATCAAGAGAATCTTGTCCAGGTACTCTTCTGTACATGTAGCAGCAGTTCATGAAAATTAAATTTTTCAGCTTTGTGGAAAAGAATATATCCTTAACACTGGCTTTTCTGTTCTTAACATAATGAAATTATACTCTGCAGGATACTCTAAATACACTGACATAACCAATGAATTCTTTATGATCCCTAGCTGATTCTCTGTATGGGATCAATATAGTACAGTCATGATTTAAGCTGTGGAGCCCATTCTATGCAACTTAGGTTTTAAGTCTTCATGGCCATTTCAAAACAATAATCAGCCAAAGAATTTATTTGTTTCCTTTGCGTTTTCTTTAAGTTATTTTTTTTCTCTATTCTTGCAGTCTTTTCAAAATGTTTCTTTTCAGTGGTGTGCAAGATTCTTCTTCTGTCAAGTATTTGACATTCCTAATTGGTACGTTAGACTTTAGAAGAAATAAACACAATTTACTAAAAACTGAAGCTCACTGAAATTACATTATCTTCTCACTTAAGTAAATACATGAAGTCACCAGTATTTGTGTTTAAAATACAAGAGTGACCCATAAGGTATTATACCTATTTTCAGTAATAGAGTTAAATTAAAAAAAAAAAAAAAATGGACAATTGCTTGGGAAGAGACTATCACACAACTTCATAATGAGAACAGGTGAAGTTAAGTAGTGGGATTGTCCCTGGTATAGGGGTGTGCTAGGACTATCAGAATTGGGCCAGAGTCCCTTGCGTGATAGTATTTAATAATACTATTTTAATTGTTTAGAAAGTTAAGTACATCTATGTAAAACAATTCTTCTGATTACATAGAACACATTAAAAAATTAAAACAGTTCAAGTTTGGTTTTCCTAAGCCATACAGAAAGAGAATACAAGTAAAYGGGCAAATTATTATTTCACAGGCCTATGCTACAACATAGCTCTTCAAACTTCATTTGCTTGAAAAGTAGTAGAAGAATTTTCATGCATTTAATGGAACATGAAACCACAGTGTTTACATTACACATTATGTATGCACCAAATTTTGATTAATAATTATAGCATTTCTTTTTTTTTTTTTATTTGGTCACTTGATTCGTCTTCTTGTGATGTATGCTCTGAAATAATTCATGTTTCCTTTGCTATATTAAATGTTATAATACTTGATCATATAAACCAAAGATTTTCTCACTGTAAAATTCAGGTCGGGGATCTTGGAATGCACATCCCTAGATTGTATCACTGCTGCCAGTAAAACCGGAGACTAGGATTTGCAACAGAAAGACGGGTGGACTCGCAAATCAGATCGGTATCAGACCGGTGGTGGGAGCAGTTACCAAGACCATCAGCACTGATGCCGAGGATAACTTGTGAATGGAACTCCTTGGAAATCTCATCAAGCACCCATCTCGGTCCAGAAAACTATTCAGCAGACCAGCAACGCTGAAAGGATGACAGTATGAATACCTAACGAGGACTGGACACCGAATAGACTGTTGCAATGTGGCCTCTGGGCAGAAAAACAGTATAAGAACTGGCTGCTCCGAGCAGACTTTGTGAACTGGGGGGCTACAGTGCAATAGAGACTGTACACACCGTTCACCCAGCGCCAATCCCGGGCTCGGCTCTGCCTTTTGTTTGTGGCATCCCTGCATTTTGTCATTCTATTCTGTAATAAATTAGTTTTGATTCATTAATTCGGCATTTAATACGTTTCATTTATAACATTTTGTATTTTGAAATTCAGACTTTATAATTTTGAATATACTTCTCTCTTTGAGAGAAGGGGTTTGATTTCAAGACTAAAAATTTATTCTATTCTGATAGCCGGTTCCCCATAGTGCAAGATTGTGGTGAAAGTGACATATTATATACATCATAAGAAGTTAAAGAATCTGTATAGAGAGAGGATTATGTTGCAGTTCTTCAACAAATCCACCGAGTCTTGGGAAACAATTGACACTATTGACTCTTGCCTCTTTTATTCTATTTGTGCTGCAAACGTGCTGTAGTTGCAGACTGTGTTGTGTTACTATATTGCATTCACTTTGCTCCTTCTTTTTCAGAACTGTGATTTTTTTCGAGGGAAAGACTGTGTCTGATTTTTTCATATGCTTTACGGAAAAGCATTGCAAAACTATATTCTTGATTCCTCTGGTTCATAAGCACGACAACAAGCACACTGGTCATTAAAAATGGAATTGTCCAGCAGATATTGGAAYAGGTTGCCCAGAGAAGTAGCAGACTAACCATCCCTAGAATGGTTTAAAAAATGTGTGGATGTGGCATTTGATATGGTTTAGTGGTAAACATGGTGCTAGCTTGATGTCTGGACTCAACTATCTTTTCCTACGTTAACAATCCTGCTTTCTCTTGCTCCTTCATGYAGTGATTTTACCAGTTCCTCTTTGATCAGTGCAATAATCTGCTTGTTCTGATGGTGGATCTGCGTATGTTCTGAAATCTATTCCCTTCCATTCACCAGATTTGCAGACAACATTATACATCAGGGGAACAGTGTAGATGTACAAATTAAGATGTAGATATTAAGGACACAATTAGAGCAGATATATTATGTATCAAAAAAGGCAACAAATTTTGCAAGATGGTGAAACATTCAGTCCTTTAAGACTGTTAAATGTCCTAATAAATTCATGAACAAAGGCTGGTTTCAGCCATTTGCTTCGCACCACTGTGTATCAAGATGGGTTTAACATTTCATCTCTGAAAGACATTATGGGTATTGAATTCTGCAACAATGTAATTATCTATTTCTTTATTTTGTCATCTTTGTTTGAAATGATATCAAATGCTACAGCAAAATGAAGCAAACACATAGGATACGAACAAGATTTATTTTTCAAATACAAACCTCCCTGGCACTTGCAAGGAGTGCCCTTGTAACAGAACCTTGTGAAAATGAAGGATTCTAATGGGCTCACCTCCTCAATGCAATAAAAATTGCATTATTAGAGTCCTTGTAAAATTAAGACTTTTAGCTAGTTCTTCATGATTAAAATGTTCATATTACCTTCCTTTATTGCAGTTATTACAGCACAGTTTAGGAAAGTGGTTACATCTTTTTAAAAGGGCACTGCCCCTAATTACTAGCAAAACAGTCTGAGAGAAACACCACAACAAATGCATTTGTAGTTGGAGGAATAATTAATGTAGCTGTGGGTCAACTCTCATCTTCCTCATATTTTACTTAGACTAATTATGCAGTCATTCAATTTATAATAAATCTCAGTATAGACCTAATTGATGAACATGGTAGATCAAGGGTATTTCCGGAAGAATCCCTTGTCAAATGACTTAGTGAAGGATGTGTAGCTCTTTTTCACCCTGTAGTGTGACAGAGGTTTTCCCTTAATTGCTTCCTGTAAATCAATGTTCTTGGCAAGGAGATTCACTCAAATCACATTCATAGACTCATTAAGGTCAGAAAAGACCTCTAAGATCATCAAATCCAAACATCAGCCTAGCTGTGCCAAATCCACACATGTTTTTAACATTTTATGAGATACTGACCACTTCCCTGGGAGGTCTGTTCCTATGCTTTACAACTCTTTCTGTTAAGAAATTTTTCCTAATATCAAATCCTCATCTGCAACAACTCGAGAATATTTTCTCTTATCTTGTCACGTGGTACTTGAGAAAAATGAGCAGCACCCACCTCATTACAATCTCCCTTCAGGTAATTGTATAGAGTGATAAAGTGCTCCTTGAGTCTTCTTTTTTGAGGCCAAATATCTCCTCTTCCTTCAGCTGTTCCTCAGGAGGTTTGTGTTTCAGACCCTTCATCAGCTCCATTGCTTTTCTCTGGACATGTTCCAGCACCTCAGTGTCCTTTCTGAAGTGAAATGTCCAAAACCGAATACAGCACTCCAGGAACAGCCTCACCAGTGCCCAGTGCAGGGGAATGATCACTGATTGATCCTGCTGGCCACACAATTGCTGATACGAGCCAGAATGCTGTTGGCTTTCTAGGGCACTTGCTGGCTCATATCAGCCGGCTGTCAAACTGTACCACCAAGTCCCTTTCTGCTGAGCAGCTCTCTACCCACTCCTCCTCCAGCCTGCAGTGCTGCCTGGGGTTGTTCTGACCCAAGGGCAGAGCTCAACAGCTTACTGAGCCTCATGCTGYTGTCCTCAGCCCACAGATCCAATATGTGGAGAGCTTCCGCAGAACCCTTCTACCCTCTAGCACTTCCACCCAACTGGGTGTTGTCTGCAAACTTACTGAGGATGCACTTGATCCCCTTGTCCAGATTGCCGCTGAAGGTATTAAACAGGACCCAGTACTGAGCCCCGGGGAACCCCATTTGCCATCTGAGTTTAGCTCCATTCTTCAGCACTCTCCAGGCCRAGCCATCCAGCCTCTATTGCATCCAAAGTGTACCTGCCCAGGACATGGACATCCAGTTTATCCAGGAGAGTGCTGTTGGAAACAGTGTTGAAACACTGGCTGTCATGTGCTTTTTGCCTGATGGTACTCAAGGGGTTCTGTCCCATGACCTTTCTGCATTTAGCCCAAAGTAGCACTTGTAGTGATGAAAGGAGGTGTCCTAGGGTGACTTTATAATGCTTCTATCCCCAAATTGTCTGTTCTGTCTGTGTTAGATACTGTGTTCTGTAGCTTTAAGACTGGTTCCTAGAGCGAACCAGCCTTAAAGGGGGAGAAAACAGGGGAAAAAAAGAGAAGAGCGGAGTTTGTTTTGAGAGGAGCAGCTCACTCCTCCACATTCCAGCTCCTGGACTGCTCATCTGAGGCACGGACAGGCAGCGGGTCAGAGATCTCCTTGGCTTTTAGTTAGTTTTAGCTAGCTAGGGCAGAGAAGTCCCCTGGACTGTTTWTTCTCCTTTTTCTTGGGACTGTTTAAACCTGCTTTTAGACTAAAAGACCCACGAGAGTGAGAGCACTGGGAGTCCACACTTGGCCACTGGGCCCAGGGCTGGCATTTTCCAGTGCCGGAGRGACTGATAACAGACTGAGCGAGCTGAGCTCCCACGGCAAGGACTCTTAATTTTGCCAGGTTTTATGATTTCATATTATTAATTTCTATGTTTGTAAGCACTTTGTTTGTTAAATAAATAGTTTTTCCTCGCATCTGTAAGGAGGTTTTTCCTGAACCAATAGGGGGGAAGGGCTGGTTTGGTTTGCTTCCCAGGGGGACCTCCATTTGGGAGGTTTTCTCCCAGATTTGCCCGAAACCAGGACAGGAGGGTAATTCCCTGAATTATCCTTCTAAACATTCTTGTAGATAGATGTCAGATATGACAACTTCCAGTCACCTGGGACCTCCCTTGTTGACAGGTCTGCAGATAAGTGACTGAAAGTGATTTGGTGAGCTCTTCTGCCTATACTTTTGGGTGAATCCCACGAACTCACTCACCATTGTCTCATGGTTTATGGGGGCTTCATTCTGCTCCCCATCTCTGTCTTTCAGCTCAGGGCCTGGGTACCTTGATTACAACTGGTCTTTCTTTCAGCTGAGGCAAAGGAGGTGTTGAGTACATCAGCCCTTTCGTCATCCTTTATCATCATGTTTTCCCTGACATCCAATAAAAGGTAAAGGTTCTCTTTAGCCCTCCTTTTGCTGCTTTTCTAGCCCCATACATAGGTGGATAGTGAGGTGGACTGAAGAATGACTTCCAGATTCAACATGTTGGTGATTCATGACACTGCAAGCAACTTCTGCTGTTCCCCATCATCAACTCAACATAGAAAACTATAAGGTCGGTTAAGGGGGATTCGTCCTTCACCAGTCCCAGCTGACCATTCCCGGTAATATCCTTGTCCTTGTGAATTTCAGGAGTGGCCTATGAGACCAGCTCACCCAGGACTTGGGGGGTGCACCCCATCAAGTCCCATGAACCTCAGTATCTTATTTCTTTAAATGGTCTCTAACCTGCTCCTCTTCTTAGAGGAAGTCTCCCTCATTCCAGACTTTTCTTCTCATGGTAGGAACCTTGAATTCCCACTAATTGGTCTTACCAGGAGAGATGGACGCGTAGAGCCATCAGGGACTTCTTTCATGCCTTTTGCCACCAAGAAAATGCAAAATTGCTCTTTTGCCATAGCTAATCAGCTAATATTTTTCATAGTAACACCTCTGGGAAGCATATAAAATGAAAAAAACAATATATAGACAAGAGGAAGAGTATCAGGAATAAATCAAACAACCTTATTGYAGCCAAATCGAGATTTTGCCCTCTTTAAAACAGCAGAGTAATTATTACTCTTTTAAATGAACTTGTCTATGTATTTCCCCTCTAAACTCTTTCTTAAATATTTTGTCCTGTTATTTGCTTTTTGCCTTTGACTGTATTTTAAAAGCCTTGGAATTTTCAGAGTAATTCTGAGTGGGGAAAAACAGTAAGATCTATGCAATATAAAAAACTGACCTATTTTAGAACACCCCTCTGAAAGCTGCTGACTCTTGCAAGAAGAAATCTGCCATAAGAATGAAACTTTTTCAAAAAATCCTATACTGGAAGTAATTTGTTTTAGTTCAAATGTGTTATGACTTTTTAAATCACCTATTGAATTGTGAATGTCTCCCTCCATAGGCTGAGTGCACCAGCAGGAAGTGCTGCAGCAGTGACCCACATATTAATTATACAGGGAAAAAGTTTGCTTGTTTCAGCAGTTCTCTGCCAGCTGGAGAAGGCATAGACAGATATCTGATGCAGTTCAACAATGTTCTCTCTCTGGAGAGGAATATTCCTGAGGACCAGAAACAGATTTTACTGGGCTTTGGCCCTCATACTGCATGTCAATTGATAAATTAAATTTTAGTAGACAGCTGTATTTTGAATATAGTCCTAAAGTAAACCTCTGAGGGCTTCAGAAATCTCTAAACACTGCTCTTGCTCTTGTCTTTACTCACAAGCTGCACAAGGGGAGGTTTACCTTGGATGTTAGGAGTAATTTCTTCACAGAAGAAGGTGGTTAAGCATTGGAATGGGCTGCCCAAGGATGTGGTGTTTAAGAAAAGACTGGATGTGGCAGTTAGTGGTCTAGTCAACAAAGTGCTGTTAGTTCATAGGTTGGACTTGATATCTCAGAGGATTTTTCCAGCATAACTGATTCTGTGAAATAATATTAATTTTCAGTTAAAAAAGAATAATACTTTCCCCCCCACAGTAAATCAGTAATGATCTGTGTCATCAGTCAAAGCTTGGCCAGGTGTCTAGTCAAGTTTTATTACTGATTGGAATCACAGAATCAATTCCATCAGTTCCACAGCAAGAAGTTATTATGAAATAGAGACTTTTAAAGATGTTTAGGTGCTTGGAGACTTAACAACTCCAAATACCTTCAAAAAATATTGTCTTTTCCCTATSAACAATACTTCTCTTTGGATAAACTACCACTAATATATAGTGCAATGTGAGTGAAATCCCAGTTGCAATGCCTGACACCTGACTGCAGTTGTTTGCTTGCTGTAATTTAGAACAGAACTTGTTTACAGCATAAACACTGATAAAATCACAATGAGATCCATATGTTTAAGTTTATTAGCCATTCTCTGGATATTGCTGTAATTTAGATTTTTAATGCAATTACAGTTTTAGAAACTCCTGTGAAGTATGTTTTTTTTTCTACTTCACATGAGGTATCTTTTACTTGTTTCATATTAGCACATAGCTGAGATTCATTCTTGGCATACTGAACAGTAAGAGTCTGTGTTTTCATCTGAATTATTCAGATTGTTAAAAGAGTTTTATTTTTCTWCTTTTGGCTACCACTGCATTTTACAAATCAGGGACAATTAAAACTGATGTTGCAATATGCAACATCTCAATATTTCCATTAAAATTTTTATTTTAAAATTACCAGGTATTTATATTAAATAAACCATGTGAATGTATGTGGCTTAATATAATTGGATGTTTCATTAGGTGATTTCCAGAACGACACAGAAAATTTACTGTGGCCAGATTGACAGCGAAGCACATGCGAACTGCTGGAAGCATGACATATTACATTGTATCCAAAAGCAACAGATGGTGATAGGAAGTGTACAGTTATTATTTAGGGCCCAAAAAGTTTTGGCTTCATAATTTGTTTGGGAAAGTTAAGCTATGGGCTAACTAGTAAAAGACAGCCTGTATAAAAGTGGTATTTTAAAGAGATGGTAGCAACATCCAAGCAGATTTGAAATATAACCCCATGACAGCTGATGCAATCCACACAGCACCATACATGCTGAACTCCTCTCTGCCTAAAATCAGAAAACAAATGGACAAGTTATTTGTTCAAAGTTGTAACTTCATTTCCAGTGAGACAAATGTTTTGCATTGCCCTAATCAAACACACTGTAACTACACATAAACACACTATTGAAGAGAATCTCCTAAGAAATACTAGAGAGTTCCTAAAGCATATGAATCAGTGATAGGTCAATTGCTTTCCTCTGTAAAACCCTACTCCCTCTCAGATATTTCTCTGTGTATTGAGCTGAACTGAAGCAGTGTTCACAAATTAGTCCAGATGGCATTTGTTCTAAAATTCAGAAAGCTGAAAATTTTTCCTCCTTTTACTCTTGCATCTCTACAGATCTCTGTAGAGAATTGCCAGTCCCTCACAGACAGAATACCAAATGCAGGCAGAGAATACTGAGTTTAATGCTCTATGCAATTTAAAAGATTTAAACATTCAAACTTATTTTTAAGCCTTTTAAACCATAGCACTTCATATCACAGCTTAGTAGTTCCTTTAATTTCTTTTTATAGCTACAGTGTCTTTAAAGAAAACGGAGCCAAATAAAGTATGATTGCCTATTAGTTTATGTTGAGTACAACCACCAATACCTGCATAAGAATTTTCAGCATCAACTTACAGGCATCAAGTGGGAATGTAGTCTTTTCTACATAATTTGAAAATCAAATTGTATGTATTTATGTCTAGATAACCATAAAAATGTACAGTATCAGTGAAGATTTTGGCCTGATTTGTGGCCTTGACCATCATAGTTTCTAAATCACTGAAAAATAAATTTTTAAAAACTGATCAGTTGCATCCCTGACAAAATGATCATCAACAAGATATGGAGGAATAAATCGATGTTAAGAGAAAGTTTCTTTTAAAAAAAGTTAAATTTATGATCAGTTGGAAAAGCAAGGAAGCCAAACTAAACCAGACAGAAATACTTTGTGAAAGCAAAATTAAAAAAAAAAAAAAAGCAAAAAAAAAAAACCAGAAAACAACCCCTATCTGAATATAATTGATGAAGATTCAAACTATTTCAGGAATGGTTGCCTCCAGGTTTTTTTTTTATTAATTAGGGGAAATCTATAACAAAGGAATCAGAAATGATGTGGCAAACTATTTTTAAGTAGTGCTCGTGATCAAATTTTTGGATGTCAAGAGCTGTAGAATGAGTTTGCAACCGAAGATGAACTAAGCAAAGACCTATTCTACTTATGCCATTTTGCTTAGCCCCACCATAAACAAAATCAACTATAAATCAAGCCAGAGAGTTCAGAAAACAGGAGTCAGGTTGTTATAATTCTGGCATTAATCAGAGATGTTAAACAATTAGGTCTTTTTCATACTATGTCAGAAAGAATGGACATTGGAGTTGTAAAGTGCAGCTACAGCTACAAAAAATCAGTCAGTTTTTGGATTTCAGTGATGCCCCCTAAGAGTATGATTAAATCTCCACATTATGGACATGACCCTCTGGGTAAGTAGCGCAAGTCAGCTGGCTAGTGACAGGGGGAGTGCTCCTTTGGCAAGACCTCTCAACGCAGGCCATTTTGGGTGGTCCATGGTACTTGGTTCTGCCAATGTCTACAAGATGTTGCATTTTGGATATTGGAAGTTACACCCCTGCTTATCTCTTACGGAATCATTTTCCATAAGCTCATCTAATGCATGCTTCAATCTGGTGATACCTCATCAAAAACTTCTTAGATGCTGTATACTGTTTTAAACTGATTTCCTTCTAGTTTCAATATCTGAACTGTAGTTATTTTGTAAGTCRGTGGGTGTCACTCACTTTATCTGCTTTCACGACTTTGTAAACCTTGATCATATGTGTTATGATAGGTCATGTTTTGCTTAAATAAAGAATTAAAATATTTTCAGTAACATCTCACAAGGTATTTTTTTCATCCTGAGATTGTTTTAGTTTTTGTCTCTGTACATTTCTAAATGCACTCTGTCCTTCAGCTACAGAAACCAGAGCTGCAAAGAGAAWTTAAACTGTTGGTGTGGTAAGATCTTTAATAGAGAAAAAATATGTTCTCTGTCTTGTTCTCCATACCCTTCCCAGTAGTGCACGATATTTTCTGTGCTTTTTTTTTTTTTTTGTCTGCTGAATGCGAAGCCATGTTTTTCAGATATGTCAATGTGTAGGGACATGACAATATTTGGTGTACATTTAATTCAGGTAGGTTATTAAGAGACTATTTTTAAGGCAATACTGCACATGTTTTGCAGCTGACAGGTTTCTAGATTTGGGATCATTGTCAGTGACTTTAAACTGGAGAATTGGAGAGAATTATGCTACAATTATCTCCTGATTACTACTATAACATTGTACCAAATTTTCAAATCAGTGACCTTCAATCAAGCTGGATTTTTTCCTACTGAACATATCTTTAAAAATTTTCAGAAATTATAATCATCTACAAAGAAAGTAAAATAGTACAGATGTATATTTAAACTAGATATTATATCCGTATATTTTTTCATTTAATTCATTAATTTCACCTGGGATAGAGTCATATTAAATGTCTTTCAAATGTGTGCTTAACCATGGTGGCATAATTTTAGTGGTGGTTGTTATTTATTGTGCCGTATGATACCTATACATCTTAATTCTTCTGAAAGAGAGCCTCATTGATAATATTATCAGTGTTGTACAAATAATATACAAAAATAACCTAATTATCTTGCTTATTTTCATCTACTAACTAATTAAAAACTCTTGCTGGTGTTCATGTCAGGTTTTGCATCTGCACTTGGAAACTTCTTAGATTTAGCTCTCTGTGGGGTTTTCGTCAGTTACCTTGTCTCAATTTTTATTAAGACTGTTTTTCTTTGGTAAATTTCAAAACTACTTTTAATTTTCATCCAAAATTATTTGTGGTCTTCCTTGTCCTTCACTGATTTACAGTACCCTGTCATCTACAAATTAATGTTCACTATTTATCACTGTTCCTCTACCTGTGCAGCATCAGAAGGAAAGTCAATGGTTCTTCAGGCAAGTCCTGAATTTTTCTCTCTGTATTTGATCTAATCTATAAGCCTGAACTTTGTGAATATCTCTATGACAACAAATTGCAGATCAGCTTCTGTTCTCCTCTCCTTGTCTAATCAAAGCTTTCTTTATTTTCTTGTTCTCTTTCTCTATTTCTTGATTGGCATTGATGGTACTACCATCCAGCCTATCACTCAAATATATAATGTGGTTGTGACATTTTTCTTCAATTTCTAGATTTTCATATCTGGAACTTGCTCAAAAATCTGATGCTTTTGTGAGTATAATAACGTCAGATGTGGGTGTTATGGATATTTCTTTCCCAAGCAGCCATATGGCTAAACCTCTTCTCCAGACTTTTATCATACTGTGTTTCAGTCTTTTGTAGCACCCTTTTCTGTGACTTTGCTTGTACGAGTCAGAATTCTGCTACAAGAAGTAATTTATTATCTTTTTATTTTCATCCTCTAATCTATGGTTATTTCACTAGTATTATCTGCTTCTTTTAATTTTTCCGCAATAAACTGCAATTCCCATTCTCCCTTTCCATTTTTCCATTAGCTATCATTTTCATGAACTCTCACTTTCACGTGACTCATAATATCAGTTCTTCTCATTCCCTCTTTCTGGCATACTTCTACTTTCTCTCAGGCTCAAATGCATCCTTTGGAAGCACTCTTAGTGAAACAGTCATTCAATTAGACCCTTCATGCGCCACTTTGTGATGAAAACCATAAAACTGCCAGAAAATAACTGAAACTTCTACAGCACTCTCACAGTACAAACAATATTTTCATCAACAGCATCCTTTGAAAGGATATTGTGAAGATTGGTTTTGTAAGAATGAGCATTTTCCTCGTCTATTAAATAAATATATTAATTTCCTTTTCTAATAATTACCTGTCTTGAAGAAAAAGAGGTTTTTTTTCTCTTTAATTGACTGTTATTCATGTAAATGATCCCCTCCTGTTTCACTAGGCACATTAAGTCCCACTTCAGATTAATAGATTACACTGATACAGCTGAGGTAAAAAAATCAAAGAGTTCAGAACACCTGAATATTTATGAATTCAAAATTGCAGCCCCTGTAATATGGTGCCTTGTTTGGCTTCCCCTCCATTATTGAGTTCCAAAACCATGATACTACCGATAATTCTGTCTTGATTTTGAAGCATTTGCAAGGGAAGGAGTGTATTTAACTACACCACTCGGGCAGTATTTTGTAGCACAAATAATCTAACTGTGTTTGTACAGCCAGGCAGTTAAAAATATGTGTGCAGCAAGTCAAAAACAAGAGCTCTAAAAAGAGAACCATGCATCCTGGAGGCAAATGTCTGAAAAACGTGATGGTACAAGATAAAATAACCTTGTTATGTGTGYTAGTTTCCAGTCATTTGTACTTCACCCAGCCTACAGCAAGACCACAGAAAAGGTCATGTACTTTATCCCAAAAATTCAGGAGTTTTTTTACCTCATGATTTAGAAATATAAGAAAATTCTAATATTACTGCATACTAAGATTAAAGTCTGTCACGTATACTTATGTGTAGTGTAGGGACAAGGGGGGTGGTTTCCATTTTCTGTTGAAGCTGAGAATGATTAAGAAAGGGCCTAATTTTGTCTTCCAAGTGTGTGCAAAACTTCCCAATGAAATCTTTGCTTATATCTTCTGTCTTTATTTTTGACAGTTCAATTTACCTCTCATTTATTCAGCAAACAAAGAATGTTGAGCTATGTTTAATTATGACCCTGCAAGGCTGGGTACCTACTGGCCACCAGAGGTTCATGTCTCTTCTGGAAAATGGGATAACAGCATTCCTATATAGCAAGGTGTTTCTCATCTGACGGACAATCATGTCTGAGATTTTCACTTGTAGAGAATGCAGAATGATTGCGGTGTACCAGCAAGCCAATCAGAACCCTTCCTTTTCCCTTGAAAATTCACTTTAAGTATCCTTGTACAGTACATTCCCCTATTACCTTCAATCAACACATAAATTCTACATATATAATCTTGAAAATTAGCAGATTAGTAAAATAGCTTTTTGTTTGTTTTGGGGTGGGACTCATCTATGGGTTCATTATTGTTTGCATTACAACACTCCAAAGCGACACAGTCTTGGGGATCTGAAGTTAGGTTTCTGGGTTTTTTTCAAGATGAGCCTTTTGTCTGGCACACAAGCCACTTGAGAGTTTCAGACTTTTGACTATCCCATCTTAAAGAAGCAATCTTTAATATTAAAAAAGACTGGAAAAGTATTCTAGCTCCTAGACACCTGGAAGTAGGATAAGCTTAAGAGGTCTAGAAATCWAACGTCAGTGGTACATAAGAATCTGCAAAATAGCTTTGAATTAAGGCTTTGGAATCTAACAGGAAAAGAGACAACCTACTTGGTGTTATGTGATTATCCTATCAACTGCTATGTTTTGCTGTAATGTTAACATTCACTGAAATATGGAAGTTACTAGGTGCTGAATCTAGCCTTGTTTTTTCTGATCAGTGGCATTTGTTCATGCCTGTCTATAGTAGTCCAACATTGCACATTCAAGCACTACTTATTTTTACTAAATCTTGGAAAGAACCGCACTGGATGACTCCTTAGATGGACCTACTTTAATACCTGATTGAGTCTTTTAGCTATAAGACTAAATCTGGAATTTTTTTATTTTGCTCTGTAATATGTATATGGAGTTTAGACGTTAGAGATTATATAAACATTCTTATCTACCCTTTTTGAAAACAGAGGAGAAAAGAGAGAAATATCCTAATATGTTCATATTTCTTCAGGTGATTGTTTGAACTCTTGGAAGTTTTCATAGTTTTCTAAGGCCCAAATTTTCTACTTTTCAAGAGTTTTGAAAATACAGATTAATTACTGAAACAAATAGTTTTCTGGGTGATTATTTAAACAGTAACGTACAATTCCCTTGCAGCTACCCAAGCCTGGCCTTTGATGTGCACAATACTGGTAGAAATGGGTTTTGTTTTATACCTTCTTTGTCTCCCAGATGTCTAGCATGGGATAAGGCTAATAACATGGCTATTGTGAGTAAGACAGAATGTGTGGCTCTCCTGAATTGCCTAGTAAGTGCTCGAACTCTTTAAATAGCAGGGTGATCCAGCACACTAAATAGAGAACTGAGGACAGGAAACCTCAAGAAAAGTTAAATCTTTAAAAGTAAAAGTTTCCAGTTCATTGATTTGAGTCCATATTAAGGAATTCTTATGTTCTTTTGAAAAAAATACAATTTGTAAATAATTTTTCATGCACAAAGAAACATCCCTTTACTAATCTGAATGCCTGATTAATATTTGTATACTATTCTTCTCTGTTAACTGTCACGTTTATGTAACAGTACTAAAGAAAATTATGAAAGTTGATTCTTTGTCTTTATCTTGCAATTTCTTGTTTTCATGAGGGAAAAAGATGTATATATAGATTTTATAAACAAGAAATTGTTATTTCATTTTTTATTCTCATACAGATGTAAAGATTATGTTGTTCATGATGGCATGGTAATTTACCCCAGGGTGAAATCTTAAAAGCTTGCTTGATAGTAACAAATGGAAGTAATACTTGAAGGAAAATGGGAGGGTTAAGGGATTTTTTTATTATTAATATTTGTTTGGTTTAATCTGTTTTATCTAAACCCTGCTGATGGCTTACATATTGACATCACCCTCTAAGTTTTGTCCCTCAACAATGGGAGTCCTAGATAGCACARCTTCACTCTCACTGAGCCAAAACCAGAGGATTTTGATCTAGGTTGCAAACAGCAGATGTTCATGCATCAGATGTGGTGAATTTTGTCCCTCTTCATAATGACATTTTTTATTGCTGTAATTTTGGAGGGTAGAAATCTGGCCAACTATGTGGATGAGTTGGAGAGGACTAAAGAACATTTTTGCAGATTAGGGATTATGGTCATTTCTGACAGCTCCCTTAATGAAAAAGTAGAGGTTATTTAGAGTCAAATGGGTTGTTGAGCTCTTCAGTCCTGACTAGTTTAATGAGACAGGGAGATGATTTTTTACAAAGAGGAAGCTGCCCCTAACTAAAAACTTTTCTTCAGCCCTTCAGTCTTTTTTTGCCATGTAGATCATCATCTGAGGAATAGTATTTCRCAAGCCTTTTAATCAATGACAAATAAATTTCTTTTTCAAGCAGATGACATTTTTCCCCCTGAATATATGCCAGAGCTATCTAAAAAGCATGCTTCAGAGGAGTTCCAACCAGCTGTTGATAACTATCTATAAAAAAGGTTGTTCCTATTCCACAATAATGCATTATTCGGCAGGAGTAGAGTCCATTCATTTTACAGGAGTAGTCCACACGTTGCAAGTGTAGCAGCTTGATAAAGATGTCAATCTGATGTTGTGGAGTGATGAATCTGAGGCTTCTGTACTATTCTCAAAATACTTGCAGAAACAATTTTAAAGGATGTATGGGAATATGTGTATTTCTTCCAAGATTCTTTTCTCTCTCCATATTTATGACCCTATAGTTTGGTGATTATTGTCACTCTTCAACTCTACCTCTTTTTCTTCTTTCCAGGTTAGGGTGGATTTTGAACTGCTTTCTCAAATAGTCTCTGTTTGCCTTTCTTTCTTTATTTCTTTTTTAAAATCAGAGACCAGAATATATTTCATTTAATTTTCACAGATGGCATCTTTGATTTACTATTTATTAGAAAGGAAAGAAGGACTGATGGCTCTGAATCATAGAGCAATAGAATTATCTGTGTTGGAAGGGACCTTAAAGACCATCTAATTCCAACCACTAGAGAAGCACTGAACTATTGCTGGAATTCCAATTCCATCTCATTTTTAATCTGAATAATTTTATTCAGAAATAGGGACAATTTTGCCTCTGGAACACATCCAAATAGCTGCTCAGGACACTCATAATAATCATACATATTTAATGTGTTTAAATTATTGTCCAAATATGTGTAACAAGTACTTCTTGCTTATCGTGGAAAATTTAATGCATAATTATTTAGTTTTGTGACACTATTGATCTAAATAAAAAAAATTTACATTATTACAGCTTTTGTTTCAAACAAAGGAAATCAAATATACACAGTAAAATTTCTTCACTGTGCAATCAGAACAGGAGCATCTACTCATTAAAGTTACATCTTTATTAATACAATAATTGAGGTTTTATCATGCAAATGCATCCATGTCACACAGAACTGTAATATATCATCATGTAAATTTATATTTCCATCACAATTTCTTCTTTCAGAATGATTTCAGGGTTGTCATCTGACAGGGGCTGATTTTTGTGTTCTACTATTAGGTGATGTTTTCATGTAGGGATGGTGTACTCAGAGTTTTTTTGTCAAGACTCATATTTATGACTCAGGTTTTCTATTTTTGAGCTTTGAAAAGTGGCTGTGGAAAAGTATCTAAACTTATTTGCTCCTCTTTCTTAGCAAATGCTATGAAATTATTCTACCTGTGTTCACCTTCCCAAAACAGCAATGCAGTAATTCCAGCTTTTTGTACACATCTACACTGATGTTTTACAGTGATTGTGCCTGCTCCATGGGGTGACTGAAACWATTGGTTGATGTTGTAACAATAAACTGAGCTGGAAAATTTAAATTTTCCACACTCTCTGTGTAATATTGACATAGAAACCTGGGACCAGTTGCCTTTCTTTGGTCACTGACTTGAAGTAAAATTCACTGAAACAAAGTAGGATTCACGAGGCTGTAGTCATACTTTCTTGATAYAATGATACTTAAGTGGAATTTTAAAATACCTCAACAATGGTGACTTGAATTTTAAATCAAAATAAAGTGTCTTATTTCTGGGAAATGAATTTCAAAAGTGAGTAATGTGTGAACCATGGGACCCAAAAAACACCCCAATAAATTAACTTGTCTAATAAATGCTTTCACAACACACCTCCATTAAGGAAAAAAATAAAAAAACAGAGAGATAAAAATAACATAAAAGTAATATAACTTCTGACATAATTTATCTTTTTAAACAACAAGATACCAAATACGTGATGAGTTCCATCAGGAAACTAAACCCATTATTATTTTGATCCATAAAGGTCCTGAAATGCCTAGTAAGTGCTCTGACTCTTTAAATAGCAGGGTGATCCAGCACACTAGATCCAGAATGCTCTACTTTGAGGGTTTAGGTCTCAGAACCTGGCACAGGGCAGGTATCAAAAGGGTACCACTAACCCGGAAGGCAAAACATTGTTCTGAGTTCATACATGCAGAATTAGTGAACAGAAAGTGGTGATTAGCTGCTTCAGAGGATCAGAGACCACTGCTTACTCCACAGCCAGGACTTGCAGCAAGCACATAATGCACATGTGTTTGGTTCCTTGAATATTTTCCTCCTTCCATTTCTTTAAGTAACATTTAACTGTAGATACATGTGGCCAGACTATAGCAAAATAGAAAATATAGAAAAATAGTGCAAAAAACATGACATGTTTCATGATGATAGGGAATCTATTCAAAGTTCTTAGCGTAGCAGATGACTGAAAAGTGTTTGAAWCCTTTAATCAGTGAGCTCACCATCAGAACACTGGAAAACACAAAAATAATTTTGTAGATGTTATAGTAGAAATTCATTCCTTTTAAACTTAGACAGGAAATGGGGAAACAGAGGCCAATGTAGTTAAAGGATATAAAAAGTTAGAATAAGTAATAAGCAGAAGGTTTTTAAGTAACAGAAACAATCAGGAAAGGGAAAACATTGGGAGTCATAAAAATGTTAAAAACCAAAAGGAAGGCGTGTGTGTAGAATTACTGGGTATATTTCAACCACCTATAAAGATTTCTTTAAATAAAGTATACTTACAGTGAGCAGCAGAGAAGTAAAATAGGCAGAGAAATAAGAAATTTGACTAGTAAAATAGCTGTGGAAATTCCAGCAGAAGAGACAAAGAAATGGGATATTTCATAATGCTATTTTGTTTCACAAGTGAGAGAATGAAACAAGTAGACATGCAAAACATGTATCTAAAATTAGGATTGTTTGATCACAGAATAGAATATCCCGAGTTGGAAGGGACCCACAAGGATCATGGAAGCCAGCTCCTGGTCCTACACAAGACAACCACAACAAGGCACAATGTGTGCCTGAGAGCATTGTCCAACACATTCTTGAACTCTGTCAGGCTGATTCTGTGACCATTTCCCTGGGAGCCAAGGAAATCCAACCACCCTCTGGGGGAAGAATCTTTTCCTGATATCCAGTCTAAACCTCCCCTGACACATTTTCAGGCYGTTCCCTCAGGTCCTATCAATGGTTACCACAGAGCAGAGATCAGTGCCTGCCTCTCCTCCTCCCCTCATGAGGAAGTYGTAACTGCAATGAGGTCTCCCCTCAGTCTCCTCCAGGCTGAACAGACCAAATGACCTCAGCCRCCCCGTGTATGGCTTTTCCTCCCCTTCACCATGCTCATTGTCCTCCTTTGCATATCCCTCTAATAACTATGTCTTTTTTGTATTGTGGCACCCAAAACTCCCCCAGGCACTTGAGGCAACCCTAAATATGTTTTGGGTTAGGAAAGAAGGAATCATGTCATAGGTAATTCTGTGCAGGGCACCAGGAGTTTCATATAGTTTCATATAGGTTCCCAGCAGTTTCATGGGCTGAATAACATTTTACTGAAGATACTATTTTTGGAGTAACTATCACAGAATCACAGAATCAATATTTTGGGTTAGAAGGGACCCCTAATGATCACAAAGTCCAACTTTAAGTCAGCATCAAGTAAAAAAAAGTAAYGGACTTGGAAAGATTAAAGATTATACAGGGATCAAACTGTGACTCTGATATAAGAGCACTATGCTCTTATATTTTAATAATGGATTTTCTGATGAAATTAAATTTTTAAAAAATGGATAAAGTTATGAGATTGATAAAGAATCTATACCTTCTTAAACCACTCAATGAAATCACTTCAAGCACTGGTCATATGATATTCAGAGCAGAAGAATTACATTTAACTGCCAGAAATATCTCTTTTTGCTTTTCACAGTTGTTTAAAAGACTTCTGAACTGGAAAAGAAGGTGCAGATACTTCTTAAAATACTTCAAAACACTTTTTCCTTTGTTGTATTTCTGTCCTTGATCCTAAGGCTTAGCCAAAGTTGGTTTACATGCATTTTGAAAAGCTCAACAATGCAGTTGTGTTCTGTCGCAAAAAGATACACTTTATGATCAGTGAGCGGCCTAGAAACCCAGGCTCCCAGGACACARATGAAGATTACAGGAAACAGCAGAGCAGGTCTGTTCCCTGGACCAGAATTCTGCACTGTGCACTCCTTCAGCAAGGTGGAAGAGTCATTAACAACATGCAGCAGGCTGTGGGCACTCACACGATCTAATGTATAGATACTGTAAATCYCTTAACTGTTTCTGTGTAGGATTCACAGAACAGGAAGCTTACTCAAAGTCTGACTTGAAATATTTGAAAGGAGAAATTAAATTTCTGGCCCCAAGTCTTGTCCCAGTTGCAGGGGCCTGTACTGTAAGGCAGTGCAAAGCAGGTGCCTGGAGAGTGCACCTGCAGCATGTGGACTTCTGCAAGGTTAAATATGGTGAATGAAAGGGTGCAATAGAATGTATGAGATTACAGCTGTTCAGGTATCTGCTTAATATAACAGCTGACAATAAAGTGGATCCCTCTGACTTCTGCCAGGGATTAAATGCAATAGGTTAGTTCCTTCCTATATGTACACCAAAGAAAGAAAAAAACTGCAATTCTATTGCTGACTGATACAAGTACAGCTGACTTTCGATATCTCTGATGCCCTGTCTTCCTGTGTACAGATTTCTTGGGTTTGGGATAAACACCTACTGTGCTATTGCAAATACAGCATTTGCATAGAAATACTTAAGTCACAATATATTCAGAATATTTCAGGAAAATGGATTCAACTCAAGCAATTTGTCTTGTTAGTGAAAGATTGACCTCATATATTGGAACTCTAATAGTTCCACTACATGTTTTCATGCACAGGACACAGCACAGTGTGTTCCCAGTCCTRTCATATTTGTATGGCTGAACTGGAGCTACTGACACTGTTATCACTAACAGCTGACACATCATCTCGTTGCTTTTCTTTGAATATCTTCACTGTCATGTGAAGAAAAATTCCCCATTTTACCTGAGGGAAATGAACATATATCATTCTCTATTTTTCTTTCTCTGCCTTCTCTCGTGGGGATTTGACTATTACAGAAAAACTTATATAGAGCAAGTTACAGGAATCCTTTTGCTTAAMGGTAAATTACTAAACATTTGACCATGGCTTCATATAATATTAGGGAAACAGTCATGGSATGCATGGTTTTTTCCCCCCAAAATGGGGCCCAGAGTTGTTTCTGTCAAAAATACTATTTTCATTCAAGACAATAATTTCCAATAAGAAAAAAACCCCAAAAACTGAAGTTTTCTGGAAGGCAGTACCAGATGTTTTCTCTAACACAGTATTGCAGTTCACAAAAACTTCATCAGCCTACTGGTTGAGATAACATTTTAATCCTCTAACGTTTTTTTAAGTTTTGTCCAATCCATCAAACAAACATTTGTATTTTATGTGGTGCTGCTTGCAATATCCCAGTCATATAAATGAAATATGTCAGCAAGTGAYGCAAACAGGTGCTGGATCTGATTCACAACCATACTAAATCTTTTTTTCGAATATTTCAGAGTTGTAATATTTCATATTTTCATGTACTTTCTATTCTGTGGGTTCTAAAGGCTTAAATTTCCCACCCAGGAAGGCAGAAAACACAAGCTAAATGAAGAATCAGAGGTTTCATTCTCTTTTTAGAAAGCTTTCTTTTGGTTTGGAGAAGGCTGATGACTTTTTGGCATATGTATCCAAAATTAAAATACAATGGATGATAGMCTACTTACAATTTTTTATCACTTTTAAATGTACAGTTTCACTAGTCTTGGTAGCAACAGAGTTTGGGTCCATTACACATGGAAATTATCCTTCCTGCAAAATATTGCTCAATTTGAAATGTGTCTAGAATGCATTTTTAAAAATAATCTTTCATAAGAAATAAAATCTAGATTATTTTACAGCCTTTTTTTTTCCTGCTTTCTATTACTATGTGGAAAAATGTCAATCATTTCTGGAAGCTTAGAGACCTTTTTAATTTCTGCACCAACAAATATACCTCTTTCCAGAGTGTCCAGAGGTTTGGTACTGGCTGGCTGTGTTGTCAAAGCTTCTTTTGTCTAAATCCACCCTCTTTATTTTTATCCTGTTCTCTCTGGAAACAAAATAGTTAACAAGAAAGTATGCACAAGCAAAGAGTCATCCACTACCACATGTCTAGTCTAAGGTCTTCATTTCACTGCAGAATATTTATTTGAAGAAAGATTAATTTAGTGCCTTGGGTCTTTCTTTAGTAGGGTGCTAARCTGTTTTTTAGCTTGCCATGGATGAGCATAATGAATTGAGATTGTTCTGTTCCTCTGTTCAGTTAGAAGTGACTTGCAGCTTGACATCCATTTCAGAAACAGGTGCCCAAACACTCTCTTAGAGGAGCAGAATGTCCTGGATAAAAGCCAATTGTATGTTCTAAAAAAAAAAAAAAAAAAAAGGAATCTAGTCCTGTGACCTATCTCTCCCTGTAATTTCAACACAACATTTCCCCAAAATACTACACCCAAAATGCTATATGCAAGAGTTCCCCACCCACCATTTAAAATTACATACAAGGGGTAATTTCTAGACAAGTCTGGTAGTCTGTAATAACAAAAGAGCAGGATGTCTGATTACTTGATCAACATATGATTGCATAATCACCTAAAATACTCACTTGTACTTGAGGTTTGTAAAATCTATTCACAGCTTCAAGTATTTTCATGAGGTATCTTCATCAAAATTAGAAAAAAACCTGTTTATTGATGTAGTTTAGGATTCAATCAGACAGACACAGGGAGTGCTAGTATAATAACATCACYTTTTCTCCTCTTTTTAAAAACATAGCATCATCTTCCCACCTCTTTTTATCAATCCTGAATCTGAAAGAGTGCAAGGAGAAGGGACCAACCTACTTCATATCAGTGAATTCTCCTCTCTGTTTAATGGACCTGGCATTTATTGCATTGCTGAAGCTTACTGAGCTTATGTGCAACGACAGCATGCTAATATATTGCCTCTTAAGTCAGCATCAAGTGAAAAAATATCGGACTTGGAAAGATTAAAATTTTCCCAGCCCTGTCAATATGTGCTTATGATTCTGGGGCCATGGGATAGCCAGTTTATTTTCTAGCTGCTCTTTATTACAGCAATTTTTCACTAATTCTACCAGACTTGAATAATCTTTAGTGGCCTCCCAAAGATTCACAAGCTTGAAATGCACATTGGGCTGAGTATAAACACCTYAGAAAAGATCCTCTATTTAACTAGCTACACTTCTTGGAGCACTGGCAACAACATGGTAAGATATTTTAAGAAACATAACAGTAGGAGATAGATTATACAACSTGCTGATGCATAAACCCCCTAATTTTTTCCTCATTTTGTAAATCCCCTACTACTTGGCCTCAAGAATAAATAGCTACTTATTTACCTTTGACATGTCTTCCCTAACAGACTACTGCTGTTTGCCTTTTTCATACTCAGGAATTTAGCAGGAGTTGTGTGTTTTCTGCTTCAAAACAGAAATAGAGAAACGAATGCTTCATTTGGAGTCAGATAGGTTCTTTAAAGACAAAAAAAATGGCCAGTTTCTTGAAAGGACAGCTGCTTTTGAAAACACAAGAATTAAAGTTTATCCTGAAAATTGCTGTTGGTTCTGAGTGGTGTGGGTTTTTTATTTTATGATGGAAGTATTTTTCTCCTGAGCCTCCTTTTAGATCAGATTTAGTCTTGCCAGTGCTCTCCATCACTTAAATTCTAATATAATTCCTTCTCTCTCCAGAGGGTATAAAAATAAAAGTAAACTTCAGAATATATTCCTTTAATTTAGATTAAAGAGAAGAGGAAAGGGAGGAAGAGTACAACAATCTCTCCTAAAGATTGAGCTGGGAAGAAAAGCCATACTACAGACATGATAACTGTAATTTCTGTTTGAGTAAAGACATATGTAACTAAGACAGAGACAAGAGCTCTCTATTTCACTCCATCTGTGATTCAAACTCACTATTAATTCTGAGTACGATGAAAAAAATTATAAATATTTTAGTCAGTATCTGGCAGACACCTTCAGTTTCTGACAAAAAGGATATAAGAGAAACTGATGATAATATTGGGTTGCTATTCCTAACTTTTTCTCTGTATCATTTCAAGTGTGTGTGTTTTACTAATGACACACCTGTAGCTCTGTATTGTTGACTCTTGTAAATTGCTTTTATTCTTACACTTGGGGAAAAAACAAATCAAAGTTAGAGGGTAATGTTAACCTATATATGAAGTTTCAAAACATAAATTCCCACCATTGAGTTGTAAGTGAAGCAAATTGCATTTGAATGGGAATTTTCTGTCACATTCTACTCTGTCCCAAGACAGTAGAGCACTTTTTCTTTTATTTTGTTCTTTTCTTTTTTTCCATTTACAGAGGAAGGAGGGAAAATGTGTCTGTCAGGGAAGCATGCAGAATTTCATTCTTAGTGATAACCAAGTGTTTGCTTTCTCCCAGCTCTCGATCTGCCTATCTKACTAATTGGTGTGACATTAAAGAGGTCTTAAGACAAACGGATTGTGAACCTACTTCAAAGATACTAAAACTGGAAGGGGAAAAGAGGACTGAATCTGCTTTTGACTTCTGGTACTAAAGAAGGAGTTCAAGAAATGACAAAGAAACTCCTGGCTTTCAATTCTATTTAGTTGCAGGGTACTTCTTTATAGTAAAATTTCTGGTGGGAAGAAATTTCCATTTTTCATAAATTTCTAGTATGCAAGTATTTACCAAGATTCTAAAAGACACTTATATTTCTAACTTTAATGTTCTGCAATGTCAGTTAGTTTTCTCAATKAATATGAGCATCTCATGAGACATCAACTTGTTTTTTTTAAATACCTTAACATCTTTTAGAGCTGCCCCATGTATTATTCCTTAACGTATTCTTTGTGTATTATTCCTTGATGTTCAAGATGCTTTAAGGTACATTGATTATTTGGATGTATGTTCAGTGTGTGATTAAGCTTCCATATTAGTGGAAGCTTATAGTGTTAGATTTTTGCAGAACACAAAGCTCTGTAAAAACAAACAGAATTTTTTTTATGTGATGCTGCTGTTGTGACAGCATGTTGGAAAGAATCTGTCTTGGCAGAAGACAGTAATAATGGTCTGAAAATGTGGGAGCTTTGTCTGCTGAAAAATTAGARAAAGGTAGACCCTGTGCCTTGTTCATTAGTCAAATGATATTCATATTCTAGAGTTACTTTGAAAGAGCACTGAGAACTATAATGGAAAATATAAATCACAGAGTGAGAGAATCTTTTAGGTTGGAAGAGACTTCCAAGTCAATTGATTCAACCTTTGATCACCRCCTTGTCAGCTAGAGCATGACACTAAATGATGTGTCCAGTTCTTTCTTAAATATCTCCAGGGATGGGGGCTCAACCACCACCACTTGCCTGGGTGGATCCAATGTTTACAACCCCTTGCAATATTAAATTCCTCCTGATGTCCAGCCTGAACCTCTTCTGGAACTGCTTGAGGCCTGTGTTGCTCATTTGCCTGGAAGAAGATGCTGACCACCACCTGGCTACAGCCTCCTTTCAGGCAGTTGTACAGAGCAGCAAGGTCTCCCCTGAGCCTCCTTTCCTCCAGGGTAAATACCCCCAGCTCCCTCAGCTGCTCCTCAAGGACTTGTGCTCCAGGCCCTTCACCAGCTCTGTCRACATTCCCTTGGACTTCSTCCAGCACCTCAATGTCTTTCTTGTCTGAGGGGCCCAAAACTCAACAGAGGATTTAAGGTGTGGTCCAACCAGTGCTCAATACTATGGGATGGTCACTGCCGTGGTGTCATGATTTAGCATAGCTTCCAGTTAAAGAGGAAAACAGTTACCTGCAAAGACCTGTGATTGACATCTTGCTCAGCCAATGAGAAAACAAAGTGCACCTTTGCGAATGGTCATATCAAGCTGGGAACTCTCGCTTTTCACTGCTCGCCTCTGGAGAGTGGCTCTCGGGCAGAGATGAGGAGAAAGATATGTCCCGGCTCTGCTTGAACCGAGTTCAGTGGTTGTTGGTAGAGAGAGAGAAACTACAGCTGATTCCTCCCCACCCCCGCCACCTTCCACCCAGAGCGGCTCTGAGCCCGAGTTGAGCTGCCCCAAATGAGACCAAGGGCTGGAAGGGAGTGAAAGCTCCGTCTTCCAACGGAGCTATCTTGACCCCGACCGCCCTTCCTGCTTCTTCCCTCCSCCTCTGCCATGTGGGGGAGGGAAAGACTCAGTCTTTTGAGATCTGCTGCTGCTGCCTGGCCAAGATCACATGGCCATCTGCAAACCTGAGCTAAAGTTAACTCTTTCTTTGCCAAAGTGAAACTTGCAGAGCATTAGTCCTCTCTAGGGTGAAGAGAAAGTTATGGTGGGGACATTTCTATTTAGGCCTCATGAAGATACTGAGGTCTGTGAGAGAGATGCTGTGTCTTAAGAGATGAGGAGATGAGAAGATGCTTTAAGCTGAAAATCTTTTGTGAATTGTGGTAACAAACTATTATATGCTAAAATATATCTTTAAACCATGGAAAATATGAACTGGGGAAATGATTGTTCAGATTRGTAGTTTTGAGCAAGGGTATTTGTGATAAATTAAGTAAATATTGATGAAGCAGTGATCCTGTGGTCCCCCGAGGCATTCAAGCCAGTTGCTTGATGTGATAAAGTCCTCTGCACCAGTGCTTTGAGCAGAAGTGAGAGACATTTCTGCCCTGGAGTGGGATGAAGAACATCCTTTGCACCTGAACTGTTAATTTTTAAAATAACACCTCAGAATAAGGTCCATGACCCAAGTGCAGTTGAAAAGCTGCGTGTTATGGGAGAATCACAGAGACAGAATTTTTTCTGGGTGGCTGTTTTCTGTGAGAGCTAAGAGCCACGAGTAGACTGYTTCTGTCCTTGTGGAGAGTTACCATAACCAGAAAAGATTTCTCTCTCTAAAGAGACTGATGAAAGATTATTTTCTGTAAGGGGTACAGACCTTAGGTTCTGAGTTCTTGCCTATATATATAATGTCTGTTAAAAAGAAAAGGAACTGGTGGGGGAGGGGAAGTGTTTTGAAAGTTTCATCTTGATTTTTTATGTTTTTTGGCTTTTTTTGTTTTTTCTTTCCTTTCAGTGTGTGTAAATAAAACTGTCTTTATATTTTTCAAGTTTGAGCCTGCTTTGCTTTTTCTCTTAAACCTATCTCAGAGCAGAAAAACCCTAAAACTACYGCACCTGGCTACATTATTTTTGGTATAACCCAGGACGTCCTTGGCCACCTGGGCAAACGGCTGGCTCATATTCACCCACTGTAGACCATCATTCCCAGCCTGCAGCACTGGAGCTGTTGTGACTTCTGTGTCAACCTGGAACTTGGCCTTGCTGAACCTCACCTATTTGGCCTCAGTCCATTGATCTAGCCTGTACAGATTCCTCTGCAGAGCCTTCCCACTATCCAGCAGATCAGCACTCCCATGCAACATAGTGCTGCCCATGAACTTACTGAGGATAATTTTGATCACCTCATCCATTTTATCTATATCTACCAAATGGGACTGGGTCCAACAGTGATTCCTTTCAGACAACAGCAGTGACCAGATGCAAACTGGATATAGCTGCATTCACCACCACTCTCTGTTTATGAGATTATGCCTGTCCTAGCTCTGGGCTGGCAGTTTTTCCAAGAGAATGCAGTGGGAAAATATGTCCATGGTTTTTCTGAAGTCCAGGCAGACAACATCCAAAGCCTTCCCTTCACTCATCAGGTGAGTCACCTGGTCATAGAAGGCAACCAGGTTGGTCAGGCAGATCCTGCCTTTCCTGAACTCGTGCTAGCTTTGATGCTGGCCACTTGGTTATGCCCTACATGCTGGGTGATTGCAATCAAGGTTATCTGCTTCATAACCTTGCCAGGCACTGAGGTTACACTAACAGCCCTGTAGTTCCCTGGATTTTCCTTCTGACTCTTCATGTTGGATAGGTGTCACATTGACCAACCTCAAGTCACCTGAGACCTCCACAGTGAGCAGGACTGATGGTAAATAATGGAGGGTGGCTCAGTGAGCTCTTTCTCCAGCTACCTCAGTACCTTTGGAAGAACCTGCATCCACTCCCAGGGTGTCCAAATGGCTCAGCAGGTCACTACGTGCTTCTTCTTGGATTATAGRGGTCTAGTCTGCTCCCAGTTCCTGTCTGCCAGGTAAAAGGGCTCGTTGCCCTGAAGTTAGCCAGTCTTCCTGTTGAAGGCTGAGACAAAGAAAGTGTTCAGTACCTCAGTTTTTATCTAAATCTAAAAGGATGTGTCTGAAGAAATGGGGCTCTGTAATACGGCCATATCAATGCTATGAAACCTGAAACTGGAAATAAGAGATGATGCATTTGAATAAAAGTTAGTGAGCTTGTGGGGAAATGAAATTATGTCCAGTAAACTTTTAAAATTCCTCACAAGATGAGCTGCTGGCTAGTTAGGAATATGAGTGCAGAGAGCCTGCAGGTCAGAGCCTGGTTTCAAGCATGTCTGAAAAGAGAAACCTTCTCTGGCAGCATTGGCCGAAGTGATAGTGAATGACTTTCATCTGAATTCCAGAAACTTTTGTTGAGCATCACTACTGACGATTGCCATGCCATGAAGTTCCCATCAATCTTATTTCCATAATGTTTTGGAAAGACTTCTGAGGAACACAGTTGGTGACTAAAGCTYGAAATGGAAAATCCCATGGAGGCAAAGCCATGGCACTTACTCTATGTTTTCCTTTGTTCTGTGTGGTACCACTGTAAGATATGTAGCACAGCTCAACCCAGTTTTGGTAATTACAGTGTACAAAGCATGAAAGACTTTCAATTAACAAATTTGCAATTCTCACTATAAGAAAACATATATGGGTGTTCACACACAAGGATTTGTGGCTGGAATTGATTAATTTTTTTCAGAACTGATAAACTCTGGGAGTTTTAAAACACTTGTCTTTTCCTTTCACTCACAGTCCTTTCAATCCCTCTCTGACTTTTGTGGTCTCAACACTACTATTAWGCTAGTTTCCAGTAAGTATGACAAACTGTTCTAATTAAGTAATTCAAAATAACAGTTTGATTGCGAACATATGTGTAACTAAATGTGTTCTTAAATTAATTTTCCACTGGCTTTTTTGAAAATTAGATGGCTTCAATCATTGCAAGTGTGATTTAGTAAAGCTGGAATTGTTGGAACCCACTGTTTTGTGACAAGAGGATGCATTCCTTGTTTATTGGAATATARTGCGGGTAATATGTATTTACACGAAATATATAGTTTCTTGAAGTTTAATTCAACTAGCATAAATATTTTACATATTAAAGTTGAAATATTTTAACCTAAGTTAGTGGATATCCTGTGAACTTTCAAATGTAAAAGACTTTGTCTTATTAATTKAAGAATTTAAAATATTTATTTTCCACTTAGGGGCATGACACAATTATTTAGATATTACTGTAAAGACCTACTACTGCTTTCAGTATTTTTTTAATCATGTTTTAAATTTAGCACTAAACTTAAGATATCTTTTTAAATCTACTTAGTAAATATTTTGTTTCTGTAAGTATAGTGTTTGATGATACAATTTTCTGAAATTAGGATTCTGGACATAAAAATAAATAAAAGCATGTTTAAATATGGAGTGGAAGATCATGAAAAGGTCAGCAAAAACAATTTAACCTCAGCATGGCAGAAATTTAAAGRAGGACCATCAATGTGCAGTAGAAATGGCTGGTTTGAATTCAGTGTTCAAGCTCCCTGCTCTCTATTTAGAGATAACTATGCATTATGCATAGAGCTAACTATGCATTTGTGAGGCTGGTCCTCCACAGTTCACTTGCTAAACTATTTAGTCTTCTCTACTTCTTGCTATAAATTCAGTGATTTGCTCCAAGCTGCACTTCTCTCAAATAGGAATTCARAAATCTCAACAACTTTAGAAAAGGGGCATACATACAAGAGGCATATCCCACTTCCTTTCAGCCAGGTATAGGAGAAGTTACTGCTATTAGAACAGTACTTCTGTCTGAGAATACCCAATCTCCTTCTGGGGCAGGTCTTAGGTTAGATACCAGGTCTTCCAAATTCTTCCTTGGTTTTAAAGGAGTTGACAGCAGCTCTGTTGTCAAATTCCCAGGTGAAATTGGAATAATTTTGTATGGTATAAAGAGAACAGGCAAAATTATTTTTCTAAAACCAGTATGATAATGAATGGAGGTCATTATTCACTGGAAATAAATGATTTGTTGTGTTTGCTACATATTAATATTTTAAATTGATCCACTGTACTGCCATTTGCAGCTCTAGAAACCAAGTACTTTATTTCCAAAGCTACTCTATCAGACAACAGTCTCATTCCTTCCCCTCCTCAGCACTCTTTGAGCCTGCTTCAAAGCCCAAAGTGCAAAAAGTGCTCTGCCAGATCACCCTTGTAGGCCACCAGGATTTAGGCRCAATTTTTCAGGTGCTCTTCTCAAAAACAGAGAATGAGAGTCAAGTATACACCTTCAGATCTTCTTGTCTGGGTTGCAAGCATTGGCTGATGTAATTTACTGCCACTTTATCCCTGTACACTGAGGTCAACCAAGCCAACTTTTTAGCTTGCATCATCACATCCTTACTAACAAAATCCTATCTTCTTTTCGTGAAAAATTAAAAAAACACAGATACCAGCATTACCTGTCAAAAATTTGTCAGAGGGCAGACAAAAGTATTTCTAAAAGGATAAATACAGCTTCTTAAGGAAAAATACATATTCTTGCTTTTGTTGAAAATGAGGGTGTCTTTAGACAAGTTAAGAACCATTAGTAATTTGAGAATATCCTCAATTGTGCCTTTTTATAATACACCTCTTTCTACTCAAATTTCTGCACAAATACTATATAGAACAGTTCTCTGAAAATGTAACAGCAGACTAAAATTTGATCCTCAACAGATCAAATTTTACAGATAGAAGGCAATATATTTTAATATCTTAATGGAGATTCACCTCTACAGACTTTAGGAAAACTTTGCTTCACCAAAAAAAATTCCAAAGACATTCTTGATCTTTTTTCACCTGAGTACCCTTTGTAACATCAACTCCAAGGTACATGAACTGTGGAAGGGAGTCCAGAAGTCACTCTGAGTTGCAGGAGGGCTCTTCAGAGTTTCACAGAGGAGACCCCTAAGGTTATAAGGGGGAGATAACAGTATGATTTTACAGCCTCAAGAGTAGGGCAATGACYTGCGTCAAAAGTCTGTTCTGTATATGATTCAATATTTGATATGATACATTCAAAGATTGCCAGTAATTTTGATCTAAAGTAAAAACTTTTATTCGATAAAACTGTTASAGATTATAGCTCAGTTTTTGTAGCTGAATAAATTCAATTTTTAGAGTAGATTAGAATCTACATGTAAAACAAATCCTTATTTTTTCTTCTTGATCTGTTACCTCATCTCAATTGAAGATAATACACAAAAGAACCTCTCAAAATTATTACAATATGGACACACACAACCTCAAAATTTACTATTCTCCTTAAGTACTTAAAATTCCATCAGAATGAGGTCAGAAGGAAAAAATCCCAAAGAATAAATAATTTTGGGAGACAGACATACTGTCATTAGAGCTAAAAAAAAAATTAAAATAAAAAAAAGGTGACTGTTTCTGTTGTAACAAAATTTTATACACTTTCTAAGTAAAGTATATTACATGCCAGCTAAAATAAAACACGAGTACTTTGGACATCTTCCAAATAATGACATGCCAGGATATTGAAAAGTTTCAAGTATCCCACCGTGCCACACAACAGAGCCAATGCTTTTTCTTCCCAAGTCAACAGCTTTGCAATAAAGGGAAGCAGAAGCATAAGAATGGAACCAGCTTTTTAGCAAAAAGTGAATCCATGTTTATTTGCTTAAGTYCTCGTACAATTCTTTTCACTAAGAGTGTCAACCAACCAAATATTTAAGAATGGTTGGGTTGACAGACTTTCTTCTCACATTTAGAGACTATTCTCAACTTTTGAACCTATCAGAGTGTTGCAATAGAACCCAAATTGTTTGACAACAGACAAAGATACAGACTGTATACTTATGAAGCTTTGTTTCCTATTTTGAAGTTTTAAGGATATAAGAATTTCTAAAGGATGCTTCCTCCTTGTATTAATGTAAAAATAGCCAGCTSTTTAAGAAAGAAATTGACCAAGTTCTAGACTGTTCACTCACTAATAGGAAATGTCAATTGTAGTAGGCCATGAAGAAACAGGTTAGTTTTATCCTATTAATGATTTATTGATACAAAAAATGTTTGAGCTTTTATGTTAATTTCCAAACTGTAAATCCTGGATTTCAGAAATTTCAACCACTGAAGCTAAGGGAAAAAAGAATAACAAATTGTTGACATTAATTTTCACTCATCTCCACACAGAATATTTGCCAGATGTGACCCAAATGTGAATCTATGGCCTCTCAAACATCTCTACTTGTGAAAGCTAGGAATCTAAGTGTCTATTCTTAAGGAAGCCAAGAAGCTTTGCTCAAGAAGGAAGAATCTGTATCCTAAGGTGCTTACCTCACAAGGTGCTTAAATCCTGCCTGCAAATCCAGCAAACCTCCTGGGGCAGCATACACACAGCCATGGAAGACTATGCCCCCTCCTGTCTCAGGTGACCTCAAAGGCCTCACTGAGTTCTGGAGCTGATCCTCTGGAACTTTGTTTCAGTGCATTCAGTACATGGCTTTTGTGTGGCAAGGCCTATTCCCTCTTCCATAGGGCACTTTTCAGTAGACTGAGGGGCAGGAGGGGTTTTGAGCTGTCTTGAATCCCTAGAAATGCCAGTTGCCAATTTTTAAGCATCAGTTATATAGAGCTTATGAGGCTTTGATCCCCTGTACCAAAATTTCTTGCTAGGAGTTCAAAGTCCTGTGTCAAATCCCTCCTCTAGTGTCTAGTTTCCAAAGGAATAGGAAGTAGTCCATGGGTTAACACACAGTTATGACAAATGTATTTTATATATTATATATATTTTTAACAAGTACTAATTAAAAGCAATTGTAAATATAAGAACTTAAAACTCTGATTCTCATAGTTTATCATACTTATCTTTTGTAAGAAGTAAATTAACAGAAACTGAGTTACCAAGACTTCTAATCTTGATTTGGCAGTGCTGCAGAAAAACAAAGCTGAGTCGCCTTAGTCCAAATTATGCACAAGAAAGCCCTAGCAGTTAATTTTGCACAGAAATTTTTTGCACCTTGATTTGAGATTCTTTTCACTGTCTCTGTACATGTAGAAAGTCCTGTCAAAGATTATGTCAAATCAAAGAGATGATATTTTACACTTACCTCTTTTTATTGTACTCCTCTTTTGCTCCTTAGCTTGCTGAGTGCAAAGACTTAGAATTTATGACATGCAAAAAACAATTCAGCTATAATAAACTCCTGCACCATAACAGACCTACCAGCTTCAAAAGGCATCATCATATAAAAGCCAAGGCTTGATAAAAATTTAAACACCTCCGGATAAATGATCGTTGGAGAGGATCATGGGAATGGGAATGCATTTTTTCCTCACTTCTTCAATAAACACCCACAATAATTACATGCTTCCTGTCACAGAAAACAGAAGTGAGTGTCAAAAATCTTAAACAAGGCAAAAGTTACAAGTTTCTGTTTCTCTACTGATCAAACCTGCATATATAARTCATTCCCTTTTGCAACCTGCACAACAGTAAATGGAATTCTGCCTTGACTTGGGGGTAGCCTGTGAGAACAGAGCAGTCTTTCCAGTCTAAGCACACTCCTAAAAATCTGCTTCACCTGATGGGCCTTGAGACCTCAGATCCTTGACTTCTACACCACCTGGACTGAGCATATAAATGCAATCTTTTTAGAAGAAATCTCTCTTTGTACTGAGATTACTTGCTTTGTGCAGTAGCACATGTTTGGATCCCAAAATCCTAAATGCAAGTTATCAGCCCAGCAATTTGTGTACAACTTGGGTTCATGTGTGAATTTAAGAGAAGGCATAGTGACATGGAAATTTAGGACTGGGAATACAGATTCAAGTATCTGTCAAACAAAAGGRAAAACTTCTTTTAACTTCACTGAAACAGCAGAGATGGTGTCTGTAGTAGGCTGAGGAAGACCAAACTAGCTGTAAACTGACAAACCATTGGCTTGATCGTCCATTTTTCAGATTACAAAGGTTTGTATTTGTATTTGCTTCCAGTGCCTTTACTTTAAGTAACTTCTGAAGCAGAAGGTCGGTGCTATAAAATATTTGTGGAAACTTTAATCAACAAGTTCAAACAATTTGCAAAACTGAGCAGAGTTTTAAGAAGTTGCSTTTTTAGCTCTTTCTTTGTTGTTTGTTTGATTGTTTTTTCATTCTAATACTGACAAGGTTGAAATCACATATTTACAAAGGTAAGTTAAATTAAATGGGCCTTTCTGGGTTTGTCAAGCACACTACTGATGAATTATTTTGCAAGGGCAGAAAAAATTATAGAAATTATAAGAGAGGTAAAAATGAGCATGTTTATATTAAGCCTTCTGATCTTTACCATTTTATCTCTAGATGAAATCCAGTTTGGTGTAAAAAACTTCAAAACAGTATCTTCAAATATTAAGAGATTGAGTAATAACTAGGGTGAAAGAAAAATCAGGTTTTTCTTCATTTACTAATCTTTAGATTCCAGAGAAGCCTGTTTGTTGTTCCTGTACAAAATAATGCATAAACCCATGACTTTCACCACCTTTCAGACTGTAAATTATATGTGGAAATTTGTTTTCACTCACTGCCCCATACTGCTTAAATTTCTTTTCAGAATGAAGTTATTCCATGAAATATCTTCTAAGGCAAGAATATTCAATACTAATTATATTTAACATTTTTCTATGCTAAAAAATATAGGAGAGATTTATATGGCAAATTACTAAATATGGTACTTCATACCTGTAGCTAAATCAGTGTAGGTATACTTATTGTTAAGATAGAAGTATTCAGCAATATAAGTGACTGTAGATTAGAGTGACYGCATGATTTGAGACCTCAGGAGCAGAAGTGTGTATGTTCTAGTTAGAGAGATAAGCTCCCTTTAAATCAGTAACCTGTGTCTGGTATGGAATTAACACAGAGCCAAATGGCAGTGGCATAAAACCAGAGCACATTGTAGGGAGTTTAAGACAGAGTCTTCTTGTGATCTGACTTTTATATGAGTTTAATATTTCTGCTAAAAGATGAGATTGCACACACTGAAGGACTGACACAAAACAATTTTTCAGATGTTTAGACCAAACTGATTCCCTCTTTACATCAGGGTCATAGAACATGGATCAAATCTTCAATAAAGCTCAAGGTTTCTGGGACTTTTCTGAAAGTTGAACTAGCCTGTTTTTTTTTCTCCCTGCATGTTACCTACTAATCAAAAGGTTACTATTAATGAAGTTACCAGGATTGGTTTGAGAAAAAAAAGTCTATATTTGATTAGAAAAATTCATTCTGATCTGGAATGTCTCCCTAATTTTTGCAATGTTATGTCATGTTAAAAGAAAAGAAGGATGCTAGAACTGCCTTCAGMTACCACTGTGATGCTACTGCTGTTTCCTGATGCTTGCTAAAAATATCAGAAACTATTCCATTGTTTTGAAAGCAAATAGATGTTCAAATACCTGAAAAAGTTGTTTACATGTTGGTTTTCATGTGTTTTCACTGTGTTGTTTTTTCTTTACCTGTCAAATGAGATTATAATCCAGAGTGCACAGGCTCTAGAGCTTCTTGGTCTAAATCACTAGCTAATAATGGACTGCTGGTAATTATCAAGGAAACAAACGACATGCCCTTGATTCCAAAGATTTCTGTTGGCAATAGCTCTTTCCTAGGGAGAAGGGGAATTTTGAGTTTTCCAAGCACAGCTGCAGAGAATTGCAAATTCTCAGGAACAAATTCAAAGCTGAAGTAAACAATAACATCACTTTGTTTGAATCGGACTGGTGGATTGGACATTCAGATATCCATATCTGAAAACATTAGTTCTTTGAAAATACCTGGCATGACTTCTTGAGAAGCATTAAATAGAATATCTGAATGCRTCATTGTGCAACTGATATTTTGAAGACAGGTCATAGGTCCTGAGAGACTACAAGAAATTATGTAACAGATTCATGGTAAATTGATGGTGGAAATTTACAAGGAGACTGTTTTACAGAAAATAATGCTTAAAGTAATAACAATTTTAAAAAATCATAGTGTAAAAGCATTAATGTCTAAATGAGTACKAGATGACATTAGCAAATGAGAAAGCTCACAGATTTAAACATCATAATTATCTGAATTTAGAAGGGTAATATAGGAATATTTTTCGATAATTTGGAAGATTCTAACTGGTGCCCCTGATTGCTTGAGTCTGTAATGTTATAGGTGCAGTCCAGAGAGGCAWGGACAGAGCAAGCATTTTCTTGTGCCTTATCTTGGAGAACAGTACATCAAGGGACTACTTGGCRCTCACACAGTCCAGCCCAGTGTTCATCAATGAGTAATGGATCCTTCCCATTTATGTTTCTGGCTTCTTTCTCTTGATTTGCACCATGGCTTTTAACATAATTTGAATCTGGGGAGTGGAGGACGAAGTGGCAGAGATTCATTGTCTGTCAATGGATAATTCACCAATCTAAAAGTAAAGCCTCGAGCATTTGAATGTTTTACTTTATGGTGTATGACACAGAAAAATTAGTTTTTTAAATTACAGTAGCTGGAGTGAGATAAAGGCTCTATAAATACACTGTGGGTCTGAAGGTTAAAGAATTTCATTTTTTACCTTTGTATTCTTGCTACTGTACTCTAGTAGTAGATCCTTTTCCATGTTTGGGTTACTCATTTACTCTGGCATTTCTCTAGCTCAGACTATTCTTATTGAGGTGCTTTAGGAAAGAATCCAGACAGTGTTTTTCTGCTGTGCTCCAGATGTTTGCAATAATGTACTACCGAAGTGAATGCCAGCAGTAAAAGGATATTCCTCCACAGGAAATACTTTGCATCTGACACCAACCAACAGCTCCTTAGGGGAAAAAAAAGGGCATCAATTTGTTAGCTGACAGTTAACCAGTAAGCAAAGAGCTGATCTTGGTAAACTTAAGTATATAACTTCCTATAACTGAGTTTGAAAAAYAAATGTTAAAAATTACTAATATAAACAATTGACTGAGGATTAGTGCAGAAACATATTCAGCCAACCCTCTCCTTTCAGTTTTACTACTTTGCTTACCACCATACTTTACATTTTGATAAGGGAAGGAAACTTCTATTCTTTCCAAGTAATCATGCAGGACATATTTAAGAAAGAAAACAATACTCTTTATCTACCTCCATTCCTGCACTTTAAAATCATTTTGATAGATATGAGCAGGAGAGATGCAACAAGCATGCTATAAATTGGTTTTCCTTGCCTGAACCATTTCGTATTTTTTTTCCCTGTAATATTCTATTGATTCACATCAAGATAGCCATTTCTGTTAATTCATTCCACTACAGAAGGGGACAGTCAACTGAGTATTTAGAGTGAGAGCAAATACATTTTTGCATATTTTCATATAGTTCAGTTTTTTGTTATTCTCCCACATTAAATTAATAGATTGGTTTTTCCTGGTTGCCTGTACAGTGGATCTTTTTTGAGTCTAAGAATTCCACAAAGAATTATTTACACAATGTTGGAAGTCATGGTATAATATGCTTGGGCAAAATTCACAAAATCCACGTAACTTTGAAAACACTCTAGATACTTATATTCTGACTGAATTTAGTTTTATTATCTTATTAAATCCATGACAGTACATAGTTGAGTTTTACACTGAAAACTGTATTCTTATTGAACTAAAACAAATTACAGATATAATTAATACTCATTTTTTAATTAAATGCTTTTCTTTATCTAGCTACTGAGGGACTAGTTTGGAGAAAATAGTTTAAATTCTTTCCCTTGTGCATTTTTCAGAGCTTTTTACAGAATTACCACTAGTTAAAATTTTATGGGAAAAAAGCCCGCTGCAATTTAGTGCCTGAGGAATATCCCAGATGCAGAATGGGTTCACAGCTCATAAGGGAAGCCTGACAGAACAGAAGTGATTCAAAGAAGGACTTGGTTTAAATGTTTATCTTCCAGCACTTACTTCCCCATGAAGCTGTAGTAAATCTTGTGAGCTGGCATTCAATACAGAGACATGAATATAGATTTTCTTTAAACTGGGTTAATAAATGTGACATTCCATCCTGAGCAGACTGAAGGAACTGAACATAACTGATGCACAGGATACATTTTATTCATATTTWATAGAGAAATTACTGTATAAATGTTTTTAAGTTAGGAGACAATAACCACTCTTTCTTTCCACAACATCACTCAATAAAGGATTTTTCAGATAAGAGAAGTAACTTTTACTGCCATCCTAATTTTACACATTACAAACAACATGCAAGGAAAATAGATTTCGATTCCATAAAACTCTGCTCTACTTTTACTTCAAAAGGAGAATAAGATGTTTAAAGTGTGTGTTTATCTTCTTGTCTCCATGCCTACAGTTCTGCTTTACAAATAATCAATCCTGAACCATGTTTACCAATATGAGAAGCATCTCAGAAGTGGATTGACAGAATGATACGATTTTCATGTAATACATGTAGTATATATGATTTTTAATCAATATCAAGAACAAAACGGTGGAGTTGCAGGACAAGTGATTGGTGCAAAAGGTGATATTGCCCCAGTCTCGACTTCCATTATGTTTTCTAGCTACATTTTGGAAATGAGCAAACTGAATTCAGAAGTATGTTTTTTATTTTTTGAGACCTTGAGCTTTYATTAAAGGAATAACCTGTTTTTAAAAAAGTGGAAGAATATGCCATTTTACTATACCACCTTCATAAATAGTTTTTAATTTTTTTTCCTTTAACTGAACAGTTTTTCAGCATCTATGCAAATGAACTTCATCTATATTGTTTGGAACATAAGCAGCCAGAGCGACTTTCTCATCATAACCATTAAAAATCTGTCCAAGAGTTAAGAAAAGAACATTATATTCAGTTAAGTATGGAAGCATTTTGAAGAGATTACCACACTGTTCTTTTAGGATGAAAAGTATGAAAGATGAAAATCTGTCTTTAACAATTATGTGGCATTGTACTTTATCTTAGCCCACTGTTTTAATTTAATTTATAATTAATTTTGAAGATTTTATTGAACATTTCAAATGCTATGTATCCAACATTCAAGCCTCTGGTATCTGATCTAAGCTTTCTTCCACACAATTTCATTTGGCAAGAAAAAGACAGGTTTACTGTTTCCCTGCTTTCCCAACTTKTATGCGGATATGTGGAATATTTCCTTAAAGGACAAATTCTAAAGAGAGATAGAAGATAAATTATGGGTTTATTTTATCATTCATCAAATTAATATGTTCTACTGCAAAATCTTTTTGCCTTGTAAATTATTTGCTTTTGGTTGGAAAGTTTCACAATGTTTAAAATTAATCAGAACACCCAGATCTTGTTTGGCCTAAAAGGCTTTATCGAAATTTTGCCTTTGATAAATAGCCCAAACTTCAAACGAAATACCTTCATCACCCAACAGCGAATTATTTTTAATGAATTTATCTGAAATACTAACAACTGGAGGAAACTGGAATGTAATTTTACATATATAATCTGTAATGTGCTCCTTTAGTTTCTATTCTCATACAAGAATAACTACAAAGGTTTTATGGTACTAAAGGAGCTTTTCCAGGTAGGCAAGCATCTGGGACTTTTTTTTAATAAGAGCCAAGTGACTAAATTTAAAAGTCATTACATTTCTGATATTACTGCTGTGGCTGATTCTCATACAAAATAATTTCTGTGATTCATGTACATTTTATGATTACTCATTATTTCCTGTATAGCTTCCAAATCTTAGTGACTCCATATGTAAAATAAATAGCATAAATAAAACAGCATGATAAAGTCACTGCTTTGTGAGAGTGCAGTTCATTCTATTTGTCACACTTGGCTGAGATATAGAACCTTTTTTTTCCAGAAGGAAAAGTGCCATCTACTGAATCATCAAAACAAAACTTTGCAGCATCTTGATAGCTTTTTGTGAGAGAGATCCTTCCCAATTACTGCAAGTCTCACTCAACTTGAAAACATAATTGAGATCACAGCTGACAGTGATATGGTACCTCACCAAGTGTTCATTTAATGTGTTCTTTCTTTCTTGAACAAGGGTTCCTGGGTTTCAAGTATTAATGGAAAATCAGTGAACTGCACTTTGATTGTCTCATGATTTTTCCTTTCTAAATAACTTTTGCCCCCAAGATTTCTGGGGAGACTTCTTGTGCATCCTCTGCATCTCTTTAACACCCTAAAGAGGTCAGACTTYCGGTAAGGAGCTACTCTTATTTTGCCTGATTACCCAATTCAGGTTTGGTGAAGGTATAGACAGAAAGACTATTAAAACAATAAACTGACAGCACACTAATAAATAATTTTATGCAGAGATAGGAAAAAAAAAGCCCTAAAACTAGTAAGAGATAACTTTGCTSTGGGAAAGGGTTTATTAATTAACTAAGACATGGTTTGGCAAGGTATAGAACATTTTTTAAGGACATTAAATTGCTTTAAAGACCAATAGGACAATAAACTTTATTCAGGACTTAGAAGTGCTGTTGGTATTTTTCACAGATAAGCAGTAGGCACTTGGATGAATAAAAAAATATCAGCCACTGTATAATCTTGCAGAGCTCTTAGGAGAATGTCMCCAAAGAAGTGAGGGATTGGGAAAGTGAACATGATTTATATCTTCAAAAGTTTGGGAAGTCTCCAAAGATGGTCACAGGCTTACAGGAACTGGATAACCAGAGGATTATGGGTAAAGTCTTGTCATTACTTAAAACTAAGTGATGAGATAGAATAGCAATCAATTTTTCTTTCTTAAAATAAAAATATTTAGCAGTAAGACATGGCAACACTTTATTCAGAGACAACCTATATAATGCGTAGCAAATCTGGTGGCAATTTTGTGACAATAATAATTATTTGTACGGTAAGAAACCACCCCTTATGTATGTAAGCCATGTTATGTATAGCTAGATATACTGTCATACAGCAACCTTAACTTCTGCTATAAAATAGGTGTTTTTCTCTAATTATAAACTGGATATGTGCTGGCTTCTGCATAGGATAACTCTTCATAAATGTTTTATTTTTTTCTGTTCATACAATACCCCTGAGGAATAATATTCAAACACATTAATCAAAACTTATTCAACAACTTGTGGGTTGCTTTCTTTCTAATTTAGTGGTGACTGCAGTTTGGAAATTCTGACTTAGCCAGCTTCAAAAATCACATGATGTTGTTGCTCATATAGAAACAGTTAAGTAAAAATAACTAGAGGGAATGTTTTTTAAAAGTCAGTGTTGGAAAAGTTTCAGCTTGGTGAGATGAAAAAGAAATCTCCCATTTGASTTAAGTTGAGAGGAAAGACAGCGGCTCTTCTTGAACATGGCTTCGTTGAAATTGTTTGATAGGGGTTTGAGACACCTGGGGAAAAAGTCAAATTCTATGCCCACTAACATATAATTTCAGCCAAATATCACAAATTTTATAGAAGCAAAATGTGGAAAGATAATTGTACTTTATCCTAGGCAGTAATGGGTACCGTCAGGCCCTCACTATTCATATCCCAGTCCCACAATCTTCCCAGAGACAAACTGTTCATCACCAAGTGTGATTTTTACCATGTGCAGACACACTGCTCTGGGCAAGGTTGCTTTTCCTGTCCTGCTTTAGCTAGGTTAAAACATCTCAGGGTGCCAAAACTCAGAAACATTTACAACATCAAAGTCAGCTGCAGCCATGCAGGGTGATGCTCAAAGCAAGACTTGGCTGCATGCCTTCCTCTCACTGTTTATAGCTAGTGGGAGATAGAAATACCTAAACCAACTCATTTCAGCTTTTTTGCAGTAAAATGAAAAAAAACCCCAAACACCAGAGGCTAGTGATACCTTACAGTCTCTTCACTTTGCTCCAGAGATCRATTTCTGAAGAGCAGTAGGGGAAGTGTATGTTCAAAAGTGGCACTGGCTGGTATTTCAGGGAAAGAGCCTGATAAAAAATTCGTGAAAGATACCCCGGCTTATGTGCCTCATTTATTTCTACAAGGTGTGATACACATCCTTTCCTTCCCAACTAGAACAGGGTCTACTGATTATTGTGTTTTTGCAGCGCAGTTTATATGGGTGAGAAGGAGCATGTGCCTTTTACTGATTTGGTGGCATTTACACAATACTGTCTTTCCATACCTTCATTCYTTATTCCAAACCGAGCCATGTACACTCCTGACGAACCAAACTGGTCACATAACAGTACCGGGGTGTGCGTGTCACCCCTCCAATAACGACTTTTATCACCAGAAACAGGCACTGTTGCTGTCTTCTTCAACGAGCCAGCCACGAAAAGTGGCACCTTTTCGGTGCCGTTTTGGCGGGATTTGACCTTTTCCCCGTCAGACCCGGTGCCACCCGTCCCGCTCCCGGGGACCATGGCGAGGGGCTCCGGGGAGCGACAGCACCGCGCACCCTCCGGGAGATACAGCGCTCTCGCCCCCGCGGGCCTTCGGGCGCCGAGGAGCTGGGAGAGCATCTCTCGCGAAGAAGCCGCCCGGCCCCCGCCGCCCC
>CADDXX010000055.1:971979-1034263 GCA_902810485.1 Alauda arvensis | reverse complement strand
GAGGGACGGGGCCGGGCGGCCGGCGGCCGCCGCGCTCGTCTGACCTGCGTGCCCCGCTGGCCGCGCCGGGCTGCCCCGAAGGATGTCCGCCCAGTCCAAGGGGACCGCATCCTCCTCCTCCTCGCCGTCCGAGGGGCCGCCGGCAGCCTCCAAAGCCAAGGTGAAGGAGCAGATCAAGATCATCGTGGAGGATTTGGAATTAGTCCTGGGGGACCTGAAAGATGTCGCCAAGGAACTTAAGGAGGTGAGAATGAGGGGCTGCGCGGGAGGAACCCCCGTCTGCCCCGTATGGGGCGAGCGCCCCACCGCCCGCAGGCCGGGCTCCGGCTTCCCCCGGAGCTCTGCTGCCGCCCCCAGGCTCGTTTTGCCGCTTCTTCACCGCGGGTCGAGCAACTGGTGTCCAGACCGGGCACGGGGCAGCTCCCGGCCGTGCTCMGGGCGGGCGGCTGGGCATCGCTGCGCTGGAGCCCCGTGTCCCCTCGACCGCCAGCTCTACTTGGGGACTTCCCACCTCAGGGCACCCCTCGGAGTTTTATTTTTCCCGGGGAAAGTCTCTCCTGAGCGGTCCCTGCTGAGCGAGGAAGGTGTTTTGGGGAGCTGCGGGAGCCGCRGCGCTGCCCGATTCCGGGCTGAGCCGCGCCGGTGTCCCGGCGGTGGGAGAGGAGCCAGGACCGACCCCGCTGCCGCTCCAGCGAGTTTAACTTTTCGGCTGCGCGGTGCAGCGCCGTGCTCGCCCCCGCAGCAGCAGCAGCAGCCCCGCTCGCATCTCCCCGGCGGTGCGGGCTGAGCGCCCCGGACCCCGCGCACSCCCCGCCCTTGGCGAAGGCTCCGCGCCCGGAGCGGCTGCACCGGCGCGGCCAAGTCTGCTTCAGCCTCTGCAGCCTGCTTCACCGGGAGCCGAGCGCCCTGCTTATCGGCCCTATCYGGCAAGATTGCCTTTGCGATCTGTCTTTTGCTGGTGGCGGGTGTCGTCTCCTCTAGGTTAATCTGCAGGCAGAGTGCGATTACCGCGGGCATGTTCGTAAGCAGGGAAATGCAGTAGCTGAAGGAAAAGAATTTGGCTGTCCTTTTGGAGATTTCCATGTTATCGTGATTTTGCTACACAACTGGTCGACAGATGGTTGGATTATGCACCGGAATGCAAGTCCAGAATCTCTGTGTATTGCTTTATAATCCTATATTTGACATTTATAATAAGCTTCGTTTTTTTGCCATCAAATACTAGTTTTCTATTTTAACAACATTGTCAACAAGTTTCTTTCAAGTCTTTTGCCATCTGAGGCAGTCTGAAATGCACCCAGTGCTTTCTATAATGTTGAAGGCTCRCTAATCAGAGCTGGGAGGCCCTTTTTTCACCCAGGTTCATTCCAGGTTTCTCTCTTTTTTTTTTTTTAATATATCTATAATCTCTCTTTTTCTTAATATGCTGCTGTCTGCGCTTTGTAATTTTTGAGTTATTTTGGAATGGAAGTAAACAATGTTTGTAGAGCAGCTCTTTAAACATTTCTAAGACCGATAGCGTAAACTGACTTCTGTTGCTGCAGAAGCACATTTTCAGGACCTGAAAGGGATGTAATGTGTTCTGTCCCATGAATTTAAATCATTCCCTGCACATAATCAGTCCTAGCTTTCTTCTAGTGAGCAAACAGGATCGCTGTAAGTGGAGATTGTATATCATCATTTACTGTGGCATGTTTTATCTAAGCAAACTTGTGCATTCTGGTTGACTGCATCTGTACAAGAGGACTGGATTTACCCCTGGTTGATAGGGAAACTTGTAGAGAAATTGAGCTGTAACTCTGTTAAGCACTGTGTACCTGTTGAAGGGTGCAAGAATTGCCAATAGCGTCCATTTTGAGAAAATAAAGGTATTTTTATAAAAAGGGTAGTTAAATCTTGTTTCTGACTACACRTGAGATTTTTAGAAATGCTTTTCACCAAATATTCCTTACAAAGATGGTGGCTCTGATACTCCTACAAATATGAGTTGCATACACATAAATCTGCTTGATCACAATATTATTATTGTGTGTTAAATACACTTTATGTGACATTTATTTTGGAAAGTCTGCAAAAGTTTGTCATCTGATTACCTTTAGTTTGTCTACCTTTATAGAATGGGCTAAATCTGCACAAAAACTCTAGACATACCTGCAATGTATACTTTTTATGTAAAAGTGAGTAAATTGGTGATATTATAAGCTAATAACCAGTCTCTTTCACAAGTTGTTTGTAGGTGTTAGGAAGCATTGACAAGCTCTTTGTTAAAGCTTACAGGAAGTTAGTCTATCGTCAGTATTGGTGTATTACACATAGAAATACAACTGTGCTTCATTTAGGTTCCCTAATTTAGGGACAGTCATAATGATGTAATAGAGGATGTAAGCTCACCCTTTCCACTTTCACTGCAAATTCTGCATTTCTGGAAATGTTGTTGCTGCCTTTTTTGCACCCCCCAGGGTGTTTGCTGCAGCCCGGCTGCTGTGCTACAACCTTTTCTGCTATTTTTTTTTTAAAGAGTATACTGGAAACAGTATTTAATTTTTTTAATTACTATTTAAAAAGTTTTCAATAGTGGTACAGTGGTACATGGCATGAAGGTTTTTTAGCCCTTTTTGTGTATTTCAGTAGTGTTTAGTTGTGATATAGAAAATACTGTGTTACAGTAATGTTTTTGTTAATTTACATAATTTTGAAAACAGTTTTTTTCTTTTCATGCATATGTACTTGTTGTCCTAAAATATAAATTATAGTTGTTCTTAATGGAGCACTTAGGTTATTGTGATAGACTGCATGACTATCTGTCAGTCTTCTTTTTTAAGAGTTCATAGTCAAAGTACTGTCAAACTGAAATGCCATTTTGTTGCTTTAAAATGAATTGTTGATCTGTAACAGTAGGTAGCACGGCTGTACTGCACTTGTATGTTTTACTAACTTTGACTTATGTTTTACTTACATTAATGTATTTGCATCTGCCATTTGTTCTGAACCTTTTTCTAATTGGTTCTTTAATGTATTTTATGTTTTTGAAAGGATATTGAGGGGTGGGTAGAGGATGACATGTTAAACCCAGATAGGCAAACCATGAAGTTACAAACATTCTCTAGAAGAAGGTGACTAAATCATGCAGAATAAAACAAGTGCATTTTAAGAGTTACAGTGTTTCAGAAGTGCAACATCCCTGTCTTCCCTGCCCCTGTCCCCCTTATTTATTGTTCTGGTCTGCTCAGGGTAAAGTAAGCTCAGAAGATTAAGGATGGAGAAGGGGGGTGGCTGGGACACATGGAAGGATGGAGCAGTGCTGATTCCAGAGTCTGAGCTGGTGCATGGCTAGTCTTCTCTAGGGTGCAGTTAATTTAGGAGAGGCTTTTCCCCTTTTGTCTCCTTGTGTGGGTGTGTTGCAACAACAGGATGTGTTTTTACACTGAAAAATGGATTTGAAATGGTTTAAGTTGCTGTTWTTTGATGAATATTCCAAAGAAAAATCAAAGGGGTGCCAGAGGATTGAGTAACACTTTTGATTCCTGTAGTCCAGACTACTTAGAATTGAGTTGGTGGAGCCTTAAACTTTGGTTCTCCAGAGGATTGAATAAAAGATCTTTTCACTGGAGTTTTTCTAGAAGGATAGTTATTAATAATTCTTGTTTTGGAACTGATACTTATCTGTCCAGTCAAAAAGTAATGTACTATTGGAAATCAAAAGATGTGTGCTAATTAAACTATCGTAAAGTGCATGATGTAGCCTTCTGATTACTTCAGAAGGGATTGTAGGGGATATAGATGTACACCTGTGGACAGCAGGGACACAGAGATTTATATAACCTTAATAATGATAATATAATTTTAAAGCCTTCCTTGCTTTCACATTTTATCATAGTATTATACATTTTTGTAGTCTTGTGCTTGTTTTCATTAAGGAAATACTCAACTAAATAATTTGATAAATACTTYTTGTAATAATAAAAATTCTTCTTGCAGAACAAATTCCTGGAAGTTATGTGTGAGACATTTGCATAGCTTTTAGCTGGCTAAATATGCTCCAACCTTTTATCGAAAGGAAGCAGCTGTGAAGCTATTGCCAATGTTTAGCATACTCCAAAATGGAGGTGCAGGAGGAACAGAAGCTCTCATAGGCATTGCACATACATGAGTGAATTTCAAGTCATTTGAATCTACCTCCTCTGCCTTAAATCCTGTGAAAATGTCTTGCTGACAGAATGAGTACATACTCTTCTGTCATCTAACTGACATGTTTACTTCCTGTAAAGATATGATCTATATAATTTGGGCAGTACTTAATAAATATTTTCTAAGTGATGATGAGACTAGCGGATACCAAGCCCATCCCCTAAAACACCCAGTTCGTTATAGGATAAATGACCTGATTCCATGAACAGGSCAGCCATCACTTTCTTAAGTGAATGGTAGTCATGTGTTCTGTGGTTTTAATTTCTGGATCAGGACTGCAGATGTGTATTACAATTTTGACCACCAGTTTTTYCTAAGTTTATATCTGGTTTTGTGTCCTGGCAACTATCCAGATGGCAGAAGGGACTTCACGTTCTTGCCTGTTRAACTGGAAACCAGGAGATGTCAGGTCCACCAAGAGGACTGGAGCAGCAATAGTCAATCATTGTCTCTGATGTGCAGGCAGTGCAAGCACCAATATAAAATATGTTTTGGATTCATATTTTTGCATGAAGATGAGGCGGGGAGTTATTGCAGGATAGTTATGAGAAATACTATATAGAAACCTAAGGATAAGTAGAAAAATAGTAAAAGATTTTAATCCATGCCTTCTTCTGATTCTCACCTCTTTGGATTCTGTTCAGGTGTCAAGGACCTGCCACTCTTTTTTGCTAGGTAGTGGCAGCTGAAGGAAGAGCTTTTTGTGCATATGTGTTTTTACTATTAGAAATCCTGTCAAATGCAGATGCCCTACTTATATCTGGTAAGTATAAGGATGCAGGCCCTCTTAACAGTGTTCCTTCTGGAGTCTTTTCTTCGGTGCATAAATTGTCTGCATATGCAGATCCTGGTCAGTAACATGTGTGAAGATTTTTTGTAATTTGTAATTTTTTTTTTGCTGTGGCTGGGATTGAGATGTAGTTTGGGTACCAGGATCAAGGTGTTGCATGAGTAGAGGCTTTTGCCATTCCAAAACTTGCTAATCTCTCCAGCAGATTTTTTTTCTTCTTTATTATTGCACATACTTCTTTGTGCCAGTTATAACTGTACTGTACCTGGGTGTTTGACTGCAGAGTAAAATTCATTATGTAAGAGCAGCAGTGCACAGCAACTTTATTGTGATCTGCCCAGGGGTCCAAAGAAGGCCATAAATAGTCATTGCAGATAACTGTATTGTATTTTTTCTTTCCATTTATTTCTTGTGGTCTGTGAAGCATTTATACTGTTATAGACAATAAAGCCTGCAATGAACTAAGGTATAACACTTATGCTAGTAGTGTCAATTGAACCAATGGAGCTAAAAGGTAATGGTGAACCTCAAAAAAACCCCATGTGTTAAGGTGGTCAGAAACATATATATGCTGATACATGACAGGGTGAGGTTGCTCCTCATCTCATTTGTAACCATATCTACAAAGAGTTAGTATTTGTATTGTGTAACCCCATGAAAAGAATAACTAGTGTAGGTATGGAGAGTTGTTTATTGATATCGAGATACTTGACAGAGGGAACCACACTGCTAATTTGTACTACCTATTTTGTTTTTAAACTCATGTCAGCTACTTCATTCCTTATTATGAGCTCGTAGTACTGAGCTCCTGATAGTAATGTGTATTGTGCAGTCAGGAGCTAAATAGAGCATATATAAATTCAGTTTTCAAATAAAAACAGTGGAAATATGTATCTTTTTGAAAAATTTGAATTTCACTGCTGACTGTGATGCAGGAAACCGAAATAGTGAGGCACAAACTTCAGTCTTCTGTAGTCAATTTTTTTTCCATTGACTTTGGAAGAAACAAAACTAAGTTTGAGTGATGGAAATTAGTTTTGGGCTGCATAATTTTTTATTTAAATTTATCAAAATTTGGAGAATTTATTTGCTGGTGCACATGTGTATGAGTGCGTTATGCAACGCTGATGACTTGGTTGAACACTGTCATTGAAGCTTTGAAGATTTTTGACAGTTTCTTCTGGCAATTATACTATGTTTCTATGTGTATTACTCACCTTGGACAAAGTTCTGGAATACCCTCCTACTTCCAGTCAAAAACTGGAAGCCAAATTACTGCATATGTTGTACACATGTGTTGTGCACAACTAATTAGTATTGCTCTTGGGAGAGCTGTGGGAGAGGTGCAGATGTTGTCCCTGAGTTTAGAGTGCTTTCCCACAGTGCTTGTTTCACAATGGGCTTTGTGAATGAGCATCACTATTCTCTTCCAGTTTTTCATCACTATTCTTCTTCTAGTTTTCTTTTCTTTTAGAGTTGCAAAATATTGATGGCTCATAGTCTTCTCTTGTTGAAAGGCTGGTGAAAAAAAAGTGAATGTTTAGTAACCTCACAGGGTATCTCATGTAAATCTTGTGAAGGTTCCTCCTTTTTCTTTTTCCTGCCTCAGCAGAGGTTGCTGCTGTGAGGCATAGAGAGTAAAGAGGTCTATTTTGCAAATGGACTGCTTTCTTTCCTACACAGCCAGTGTCTGACAGGCATGCAGGTTACTACTAACCTAGTTACCTATATGTAGACAGGGCTTTGTTTTGCTTTTCTAGTAGTTGAGCTTTTTGTYTGTTTGTTTTTAATTGAGTCATCAAATAGCAGTTAATGTACATTGTTTTCTTGATAAGTAAAATGCTACCTCTTCTTTAGGTATGAATGTGTGATAAAGGACTACAGCCTATACATACCTCCTACTTACAGCCCTGTCCATCTCTATACAAAGTTGACTGGTCATTCTTGCTGCAGTGACCTGCAGTGCTTCAAAATGCCGCTTATTACTGTACCCGGGGGAAGAAGAAAAGCAGGCCCTGTGGAAGGGCTGAGAAAATCCTCCAGTAGGTCTCTCAGTACAGCTTCCTTCTGTCAGGTTGTGTGTGTGGAATGAGTGGTGTGACGGGGCTTGGTGGCAGAGCTGCTGGCGTTCCAGTTTAGTTTGGAATTGTTGCAGTACAGCTGATGGGAGGCAGTGAGGAGCAACTGCCTCTGAGCACCAGCAGTACCATCAGTCGTTGCTTCTGCAAAGACTGTAGTGTGTTCATGTGTCTTCAAAGGTTAACAAACCCATCCATTGCTTCATGCAGCAAGTGCCACATTGCATTATGAAGACTGAGGGCACTGATGTTGAATCATTTCCAGATTTCTTCAAAGATTATTTCTCAGTAATGTGAAAAATCCTGTTATTTAAAAACACTTTTCATTTCCCCCCCTTTTTTTTTATAAATCCACAGTCATTATTCCAGTGTTGGACCCATCGTGGTATTATGTTCTTCTGTTTATTATGGCCTTAGTTCTTTGAGTCAAGAGCTTCAAGGTAGAATCAGACATCTTACTTTATCTTCACCTACTTACAAGGCAGGTGTAATCATTTGCCTTGTAAGTAGAAGATAAAACTTAAAACCTAGGAAAATTATGTGAGAAGTTTATTATGTATTTATTAAGTTTATTAGGTGAGATGAGCTGTAGCAGGTTCCAAGACTTCAATGGGATATCAAAAACTTGATTTAAACTTTTCATTAAGCTACAAAATATGAGATAAATGTTTAAAATATTCCAATTTTTGCTATCTACTAAAATTTCAGACTTCACTTGAAATGTCACTGTGTTAAAGCAGACAGCTTATGTAGCCTAAAAGATGTAGTATTTATAAACTTAACAAAGTGAAAGCATTAAGAAATTGTTTGGACTTGCTTCTCCCTTATAATTTATTGTTCATACCCATGTAACAGTGTCCTTTTGGTATAAAATTGTATGTGAAAATATGAAACATCAAGGTCAGGATGTTTTTTCTTTACTGCAGTGTAATAAAAGTGTCATTCTTTCTTTGCATGCTTTTTCATTGAGATTTTTTAGCTAAATTAATGACTGAAAGTTCAGTAGTTATTGGACAAAGAATTGGGACAGATATATTTATTTCTTCATACAGAATTACAGACTAGTTGAGATTCAAAAGGGCCACTAGAAATTGTCCAACCCATTCAAGAGTAAACTAGAACAGGTTGCTTAGGATCTTGTTCTTGAATATCTTCAAGGATGGTGACTCCACAAACTTTCTGAACTACCTATTTCAGTGTTCAATCACYATATTTTTTTGGTCTCGTGTTTAGGTTGAATTTCCTGTATTTCTATTTGAACCCCTTGTTGTCTCTTTTACTCCTTCTAATCAAGTATGTAACATACCGTCCAGCCCCTTCCAAGCRTTTTCTGGACTAGCTCCAGTGTGTTCATATCTATCTTGTGCTTGGGAGCCCGGGCCTGTGCACCATATTTTGGATTTAGATTGAAAAAATCTGGTATGTATTTAGTAAAAATGCTAGGCCACAGACATTTGCTTCCCTCAATAAAAATTTTTCTAGCTGAAATTTTAAAATTAGCAGAAGAGTATATTTTGTACTATTTCATTAAAGTTGTGGTAATAAGTGGTTGTGTGCTTCTCACTGCCTGTGATCTGAAAATGGATTTTATTAAATTTCAGACAGAATAATAAACAACATATTTGCAGTATAGCTCCCTATATGAATGTAAGAGGTGTATACCACAAAGGCTTGGAGCTAGTGTTAGTAAGTGCAGCCACTGGAGCCTGTATGTAACGTTAGTCGGTGATGATTGGAAGGGAGGGCTGCAGCCACTTCTGCTTTTATAGGAATGCTATGTGTCCCATAACACCTCTTCACTAAACTGTGATATATCCTTTTCCATTTCAAATGAAATTGTCCTGTCAAACCCAATGTAATTATTCAAATTAACTTTGTGAACAATTCAGATTAATTTTGCCTGTCTACTTAATTTTCACTTTCATTTTCACTATGCTAATCTCATAGTAATCCTTCCATTCCTCCGAGGCTCTTTGTTTTCTTTTCCTAGCCCTTTTCCTCTTTACCCCTTATAACAGTTTCAGGTGTTTGTGTAACTTTATTTACCTCATTGCTATGAGCTGTCAGATGTCATCTGTTCTTAAACACTGGAGTGCTTGTCTCTACATTCTTGAAAGTTGATGCTTGAAAGTCAGTATCAGAGTTTCAAGATAGTCCTAAAAATTTCGGGTGACTCTGACATTCATCTTAGAACCTCAGTTATTCTCCTCTTGCATCTTCTGCAAAGTTAACATTGTTTTTCTAAAGTTTGCTTTATCTTTTCTCAAAATAATACAGTTATCTTAAATAAATGATTTTCAGTTACCAAATAAACTGTACTTAATTCTCTACGTGTTTTTATTGATGGTTGCGGAGACACTTTGAATGAGGCAAATTCATCATCCCAGATGGTCTTTGCTAGTGCTCAGGAGTTTTATCTGTGATGTCTAGGGTGGTACAGTCTAGACTTATTTGGCTTTCAGTTCTTATAGGTATATTTATGGCATGTTTAAAGTTCAGTAACACTATGGCATTTGGATAAAGAAATAACCTGTGTGACACAGTGTTTGGGTAACTTATTAAGACTAGAAAATATACAGGTGTATCTACTTCTGCTGAAGTAATAACTTTCTGTTCCTTGAAATCAAAGTACAAGTGGCGAGGTGAACCTGAAAGACTTAGAGAAAACTCTTTCTTGACCAATCTGGGATTTTTCTGCTCAAGCAAAAGAAGGAGGAGGTTGTGATTGTTATTTTTTCTTGTTCCCCATTTACAACTGATTTGCATGTGCTTGTTTTTCAGTTGATGATTATTTGATTCTGTCTATTAAAAAAAAATAAAAAAAGAGTGCTTYAATTGTAAGGACTTACCACGTACAAACACTTTACTTGATTATTTTGTTTAGATGTCTTAAATCTTAGCAAGCAGAATGTTTGCTGATGTGATACAGGRTTGACTTTGATAGAGCTGTGCCATCTTGCATTAGATTGGCTGTTGTCCTTAAGCAGTGACAGTCGTTCCAGATATTTGATGTGTATGTTTGTGTGCAAAGTTGGTGTCTTAGATTCACATGCCTAATTTTAGGAGAAGTTAGAACCCCAGTATCTTTATGAATAGTAATGTGTATTAATTGCAATGATAAAGTTCCCATTCTTTTATATAAGCCTGAAATTCATTGCATATAAAAGAATTGTAGTCTAAGATTGATTAAAACTAGACATACATGGAAATTTTACATTTACTATCAGGCAACTTACAGGAAAAGCCCTTTAAAAAAATCTTAGAATATCTTCTAAATTTTAAAAGTTCTTAAAGGTAGTTTTGAAATGTTCTGTTGAATAATTAATCTTTTCTGTGTGTATATTGCAAGATTTCAAGTATGAAATATATGATCCTCATAAAAAAAATGGACTGTATTTCAATGAATGACAGCTGTGTACTATTTCTGAGATGAACGCTTGGCAGGCATCCTGAATATCTACTTCAAGTTTCTTAAGAATTAAAAAAAAATAAGTTCTATCAAAGTCAGAGTTTATTCAGTGTACATAATCTTTGAAACAGGAGCTACTTTATGAGAATTTCAACAGAATATTAAATGTACCTAGTTATTTTTCCCACAAGAGTCTTCTAAAAGTTTATATCTGGCTAAGAATAGAAATTTTTTTCTGAATTTGTGCGTTCAACAGATATTAGTCGATCAGGGGCATAAAATAGGGTACTAAGATAAAAAGTTAATAAACAACCCTCTGGATTTATTCTGCCTTTGGGAAAATGTGAGTAAGCTTGATTTGATGCTTTGTATTATGGAGTCCAATGTGGTTAATAATAATCTATTATGAAAAAAGGAAAATTTTGTAGATCTTGTGAATCATTTGCTAAATATGAAATGGGCTTTTGTTTAGGTTTCACAGCTTCTGACAGTGACATTTCATGTTTTAGGACTGATGCCCTGGTGTTTTGTGACTTTTCAAATGGATTCTGGTTTTTTTATCATGATATTTTGGAAGAGTGGCAAAGGCCAGCGGAAATTTGGAATAATGTTGATCCTTAACTTTCTAAAAATCAAGTTTTCATTTAATAACAGCTTGTTTTGTACAGGCAAAGTACTTATGCCATGTTCATCTATTATTTCTCACTTTAATTTACTGATCAAGAATGAGGCATCATTTTTGTCACCGTGAATTACTGAGATGATATGTCTTCCTTAAATGCATGATTTCTTGTACATAGTGAAACAAAGTTATCTGTTACATAAATGCTGAGGCACTGTAATTAAATCTTGATCAAGAGGATTTTACAATAAGTGAATGTCTGTTTTGAACAGATAAAATTGTTTCCTTGCTTTATGTACAATAACAATAGATTTTCAACACTTTTGTGGAAATCTTCCTTGAAGAATGTAGTATTAGACCGGTAGCCTGTAAGGCTAGAGGACAAGACATCAGCATTTTGCTTTCTCCTGGTGTAGTGCTCTAACAGTCTTTAAGGTTTTCTTCCAGTGGAGGAGGTGTTTTACGAGCTTTCACATGCTTCTTACTGCAGATTGCCATTTAATGCAAACAGGAAGTGTAGTACAATGTTTTTGTGGCTGGAAACTGTTTAATCTAGGCCAACAATTCCAGTGGACAAACACATAAATAATGACAAATAAATAACAATACCAAGATGGTTGCAGTTTCTTTTTGCTGATTGTTGCCACTCAGGTCTGGTAACTCTTGAATATTTCTTCATTTAGCTGTACATGTATGTTGGTATATTAGTAAAAAACACAGTTTTTTTTTTTTTAATTTATTTCTTTGGTAGACTTTTCCATTGCTGAAACAGAGCTTTTCTAGCTCTATGTTGGTTGAGTTGTTCATAGAAATATGTACAATGCTGTAGGTTACATCTAATCAGAACTTTGCTGAAACTGTATTTTGCTACATTCTGAATTTTCATTTCTGTTTGGTGAGGAATTGCCTGCTGGCAGCCATTCCATGATGGCCCCTCTGCAAAGAGCTCTATTAATTACTTGACTTCYAGTCTATAGCACAAAGATATTTTGTTTCTCCTCATGGTTATGGTAACGCACAAAGGGGATTTTATCCCATTTCTTAGTATCTGAGAGATTTACTTCATGCCTTATGTATTGTCTGTATGTTCTCCCGCATCAACAAATTTACTGACAGCATTTGCAACTTCTGTGACAGGGTAACTAATAAAAATAGTGTATGACATCAGCCAAAGTCTGGTTAAGGACTGTTTCTTCATGACCCAAGTCTACTGCTTGTTCCATATCTAGAAAACAAGTTAACTGAAGTAATCAGCAATCTACCTGGAATTCTCTTTTCAGGTAGTGTGTACTTAAATTGTAGAACATTTTGCTGCTATACAATATGAAGAATATGAGTTTTTATGCATTGAAGCTGAGAGCAAAATTAAGGAGAGGCTGTTCCCTAAAGTCATAGAAAAACATCCCTGTTCTTCTTGTGTCCCTCTACCTAGACTTTAGTAAAGCCTTTGCCACCTTCACCCACAGCATTTGCCAGGAGAAATTGGCTTCTCCAGGAATGCAGTGGTGGTACGAATTGACTAGAAAACTGGCTGGCTGGATGGCTGGGCCCAGAGAGTGGGGGTGAATTCAGTTGCTGGTGGCCAGTTGCCAGAGGAGTTCCCTGGAGCTCAGTGATGGGGCCGGTCCTGTTTAACCGGCCGGCTTCTGTCAATATCTGTATTTTTTAAATGCAAGAACTCTTTTTGTTTAGAGCTTTAAAATTATTTATTTATTTATTTCCATCTAAGTGTAATAATCTACTGTTAATATATGCCAAGGTTTTTATGATTACTCTTTTTACAGGTCTGAAATGGTCTGTGTGTGTATAATCTTTTACTGAAGCAGGATTTGAGAAGGATTTGTATGCTTTCACCCTCAGGAATACTTGTGTATTATCATTAGCAGTGGTAATGTTGCAGGTGTTAATGGACATATTTGGAGTTGGAAAGTACCAATACCAGTGAAGGAGTACTTAACTGGACTATGAAGTAGATTCTGTGGACTAAGCTCAAAGACTTCTAGTTACCAATTTTTATGAATCAATGATTACAATTCTGTAGTGTTATTAAGTTACTGTTCCAGCAAGATATGTTAAAAAATTTGAGCCTGCAAAGAGATGAGTTGAAACAGGCAAGAAAAAAGTGAAGGCGACTGATGTTGGTTTTCAGAATCTGAGCAATGTCTGTATGGTCTGGCAAGGAAATCTGAAATGTCAGGACTCTGAAAAGATTTTCACTGAACTTTATCCTCGCTATTCATTATTCTTGCTATTCTTATTTTTTTTCCCCACTTCCTGTAAAAATGTTCTCTTCATAATCATGAATTACCACTCTTTCATGAAAGAGTATGCCCACTTTTTTCCTTGTTGGTAGCCATCTACAATTATTTATAGGCTTATGTTTCTATTTCTTTAGGAATACTTTTGTCAATATTTTGTTGTTTGGATATTAAAACATCACATTCTTGTAAATTGCATCATTAATAAAGCATATATTGTGGTTCTGAATTTACTCTGACTGTTTTTTCAGCCTATGATTATTTCCCAAAAGCATGTTTTAAAATGCCTTTTTCTCTTCTTCGTCTCCTTTCTCCCTCCATCTTAGAGTAAACAAAGGTTATTTATAAGACTTAAATTCTGTGCTTGTTCTAAGATAAAGTTCTAATGAACTYACATTAGGTCTCCTGGCCTGTTTTGTCCTATGGGAACACTTTAATACTCTCATCAGGGCAGTGAACTTTCACAAGGTTTCCTGTCTTCCTGGAGGGTTAGGTTTCATCTGGTGTGAAACCATGGCCTGTGTGTTTCACCCTGTTGGGACTAGACTCCTGTCTAATAATTTTCCCCCTGTTTCTGCTCTCTCCAGTCTTCTGGCCTTAATTTCAGGCTCTGGGAAATGTATCAGCATACGCCATTAAAAGCAAGAGTAATAGTAGTTGAATACAGCAATTTAAGTGGTGTTCTTCTATGAGTAAGTGACATTAAGAATTTGTCTTTGCATGTTGGTACAAATCTACTCTATCTGTGAAGTAAAATAGTGTCAGAAGGACCAATTTGCTGTAGCACGCTGTATGTTCATGACAAAGGAGCACTGTCCAGAATGGCTGGATACATTTAAGAATGCATAAAATGCTATTCTGAAGAGTTTACTTGGTTTTGTTAAATTAATTTTGCTTTGAAGACAAATGTAATGTTGTAGAAAGTGTAACACATCACTTGCTGCCAGGTGCTCTCCATTATGAAATACCACCTTCAGTTATTTCGTTAAGGCCGAATAGTTCAGATGGAATTTTTCAGTGCTGAGTTCTGCATCATGCTGTTATTATTTTTTTAAAAAACCTTTTTATTTTAGACTAAGTAGCTGATCTACTTCAGAGCAATAAGCCTGGGAAAATGCCCTGGTTTTGATCATGCTTGTCATCTTCATGCTTGAAAGCTCTCCCCCACCCCCAGTCCCCTGCTGCTTCCTTTCTGTACTCTAGCAAAGAAGTCTAGCCTTTGCTAGAGTATAGTTTTTTGATCACRGGAGCCTGTCTGACATGACCAGGGGATGTAAATGTTCCCTCTGAACTGCTGGAACAAGATTCTTTTTTTTCCCCTCCTCTCCAGAGTAAGCCATACTATGCTAAGCTAACTTGGTGGAGAGATGCATACCTCCAATGAAAGGAGGTGGTTTAGGATAAACTGGGGTTGAGATGTTGTGATGCACCTAAATTGCATGTACAATTTACCTTTGCATAATGAAGGGTTGTCATTGAGAGGTGGAAAAATTACTGTAAATGAGATATGATAGTAAAGTTGTGACCAGAGGTGTGCTTGTTTGATATCTCTGGGAAGAGGAGAAGTCTGCCTGGAAGTTKGAAAGTTTTGAGCAGAATCCATATATAAAGCCCCTTTTCTTCAGACTGATGATTTAAAAGATTCCCCATATCCTGGATTTTCTCACACCTTGATCTATAAGTGGGTGAAACCCTCTAGTAAAAGGTGCTTCAGTCTTTCAGATCCCTCATATCATGAGTGTCAGTTCTCTTATTTCATTGTGTACCAGTGGTCTTACAGTGATCTACATGACACAACTATCATCATAGTATCAAATGATGGAGTTGGTCTTTTCCTCTGTTTTGGATTGCATTTTAAACTAGAAGATGCAACATAAACTTAGTCTATATATTCTTAAAATTGTTTCTTAATTAGTTTTGAGTTTTCAGTTGCATTCCTATAGCTGTTTTATGTAAGACTGCCTTACTCAGTGTATTTTGTGATGGTTCATGCTTAGTGATTAGCTGTGTGATACTATGCCACTACAATCATTTGGTGTGATAGCCCTGCCTTATACATAGTATGACATTCAGGGCTTTTCTGAATGAAGAATTAATTTTCTATTGGCCTTTTCTGTGATAAATGTCACTGTGGTGCTGGAAACTTTCATAAATGTTTAATGAATTTATTTTCATAATACATTTATGAGGTGATGGGGTTTATCTCCAGTTCACAGGTACAAGACTGGAGGATGGCAAATATAAATCAGTAAACACCTCATTTTTCTGTGTATTAAGGACTTTATGTATCTCCTTACTTCAGCTGAAATAGGTTTATCTTTGACAAATTGGATGTGACTATTTCAGGTCAGAAAATAAGGAACACACAAGATAGGTACAGTTTTGATGCCAGTAATTTCCTGTGGTACTAMCAAGCTGTGTGATAGAGGAAGGGCTAGGATCAGTGTATTTTTGAAATTAATTTATTGAATTGGCTACTGGATCTTCCCCCTGCCACCTTTTAACTCTGTGTTGCTTTTGTATCTTACAACACAATAATTGAGAGCTCTTTTATGAAAAGATACTGCTTTAGTCTCAGGCCATCTTGACCTTTGCTGTTCAGTCACATTGGTTTTAGTTGAAACTCCTAAGATTGGACCACAAATACATGTGCCAGGAGCTTCAGCTAAAATTCCAGGGACAATATTGGCCTGTTTATCCTAATTTGTGCCCTGATATTTAAAGTTAAGACTCCAGTAGAAAGGACACTAAAGAATGCAAAATTTTACTAATTAAGTGGTCCAGGAAAACTGCAACATACATAATGGAAACCAGCATCTAAAACCAAATCCCTGTCTGGAAAAAGGCTACTGATAATGGCAGTTTCTGAGATGGTTTATGCAAAACAAATCCACAGCCAGCTGAAATTAGCTAACAGAATTAGCTAAAGAAATGTGAAGAAGTGCAATAGTTCCTCTGTCTTTTAACTGTTTTTATCTGAAGTGCTGTTAAAATCAGTATGCATTAAAGTAAAAAATACCACCTAAAAGCCGACTGTATTTTGGAGAGGAGATTTCAGCTTTCTATTTGAACAATCTTGTGTAATGTAAGGTGCCCGGCCTATGGCAGGGATAGTGGACCTAGATGACCTTTAAAATCCCTTCCAAACAATTCTGAGATTCTGTGATTGTATTTTCATTACTCTGTGTTCTCAGAATCTTTTTCAGAGAAGGAACTTGTAGCGCTCATGTAATGCTTACTGATCTCAAAGGTGTCAGGTATAAGCAGGTAGCTATTTTAAAAGTATTTAAATACTTCCAGAATCTCAGGAGTCTAATCAGGCTGTGGAAGTATCTTCAATTATGGTTGAATAAAGTAACGGTAAATATTAATTTTAAATTATCTGAATTGCATAGTATTATTAAGTCAGCATTTTTTCCTACTGGTGTATTATTTTTTCTCCTATAGTCTAAATTATATAAATCTTTTTGTTTAAATTTCAGTCCTGTTWTATCTTATTTTCAAAGATAATCTAAACTATTTTCACTAAAAATGTATAATGTTGTTGAAAAATTTGTGCACTTGTTTTACCTTGTTAACTAGATCAATAATCACCTTTAGTCATGCTATGACTCTCAAAGAGAATCTTTTATTCCTTCATTATGGATGATCTAGTTCCCTTTCAGGAGAAAAGTTGAAAAAAAAAGTTCAATTTGCTCGTGCTTTATTATAGCATGTGAAAACAGACTGGTTTTTACTCCTTTACTGTAATTTTAATTAAGCAAAGCCATCAAGGGCTAGGATGGATGCTTTTTAAAGCTTTAAATTGACATTCTTGGAAAAACKAAGCATATTGGAAAAAGGAAATACTTTCTATAGTGAACTATGTAACACACTTTGTTACACCAGTGGTACATTTGGTTTCCATGTAGTGTACTTTTTATGTAGTAAAAAGACACTAATAATGAAGATCTGAATATTTTCCTCTTTTTACCTCTGGTAGTCTCTTATTTCTTTCAAGAGATAATAGCTTTTTTTTTTTTTTTTTATAAAGGCAATGCAACTTCTGTTGTAATACACCATGAGGAAAGGCACTGTTTAGCTACTGCTCCAAATTGGTTTTCAGTCTTGAATTGTGTTGCAGCATAAACCACAAGCCAGTGATGTATTTTGTTTCACATATGTTGCAAGCCTCTTCACAGCTTGGAAATATGGGGAAAAGAGAGTTTTTTTTCCTATGTTTTTGTTATATTTAGAGGTGACAAATTGCAAGCTTACATATAGCTAAAATTATGCCTAAGTCAGCAGTTGAAACTGAGAAACAGATTATATTGTTATTGTGTTGACTTTTATAGCTTTTGTGTTTTTAGGTTAGGGTTTTTAAGCAAAACAGAGTTTAGCACAGCTTTGATATATGTTTACTGCTGGCTGTATACACACATGTACAAGTGCACTGTCTTATCTGTTTGGTTTCTTTTAAWCATTTCTTTCAAACTCGATCCTTTAGTTGCCTTTCTAGATAATCACTGTGACAGTGTTCAAGGTCTGGCATGTTCAGAGCACATTTTTCAACTTCCTTGCTTGACTGYTGATGTCCTTTCATTGCATGTGCATCTGTTCAGATGCTAGGACGACCATCTTTTCAGTTTCATTAACTGAATGAGAATTAGTTTTAAATTCAGTGGGAAACGGGAATTGTTCTTACATTGAACATTCAGGCAAACCCTAGCTCTGGCTCTAAACATGAGCTTCAGTAAATTCTTCTCCTGAAATTTTTTTTTCAAGATTTTACTATCTAAATGTGATTTTAAATTTGAAATTAAACTCTGAAGTTAATAATTTTTCCTTGGTTGACCTACTTGTGTGTTTTATTATGAGTATAGTGCACCTGGAAATACCTCCTGAAAAAGGATTTTGTAAATTAAATGCTGTGTAACATTATAGCCTAAACTCAGCTCCACATCTGTGCACTCAGTTTGACTGTATTTCATGACCTCACCAGGGTGTTGTAAAAATAACGGCAGTGAAGATTGTTAAATGCCTATATATTATAGTAATAGGAGCCATGTAAGTGCCTAAGATAGATAGATAGACAGATAGCATCAGTACATTAGAGGTTTCCTTGAGAACACTAACCAGATTAAGTGCCAGTGTTCTCCTATGTAGCAATGTTAATTGCCAATTTTTGGCAGTTGCACAGGCGCTAATTACTTTTTAATAGAACTGATGGAAGAAGATTTTCCACTAAGCTTTTATGGATAATTATTGCAATTTTTTTTCCTTCCAGGAGCTTGAAACTTCGCTCTTACAGCATATATCAGATCTGTCTTGCAGATAAATGGTAGCATTACAGCACATGCAAGACTGTGTTCTATAGCTTTATACCATCCCTGTCTGCCTTCTAAGTGATAAAATTTAGAACCTTCTYCTTTGTGTCAGAATAGTTTCAAACTCTTCAAACAGAGAGTTTGTACAAGTTACACATTAAGACTTTGTATTGTTCAAATGCAGAGTGTATTTGCATGGTGCATTACATAACAGTCACATCTGTAGGGTCTTTCCACTGTACCCAGAGCTTTTGAAGTGAAGCTTCACAACCATGAGGAATAAATATAGAGTGCTAGGATATCATCTGCTAAATTTGCCAGTGTCAGTTGCCTTTCTATGGTTCATTCTCTCCTTATGTATTCATGTTGTGGTCAAAATAGAAAGAAGAGATCATTGCATGAGTAGTCTCAGAAATACAAGATACACATAAGATGCTAAGCATTAAACCATGTCAAAAGGTGAATATGTGATTGCAGTTGGACTGAAACAGTATTGGTGTTATCTTGTGTCACCCTTCTGTCAAGAGTTTGTCACAGTTCATTGGGGTTATGTTATAGTACTCATGTTTCATGATTTTCATAAACCAGTCATGCCTTTTCTGTGGTAAAGAGGCTAAACATTTGTGGTTTTGGCTGCAAACCCCAGTGTGGCTTCAGTATTCCTCACAGGTAAAGTATTAGTGTTGTGCCCAGTCCTGCTTAATATCTTTATTGATGATCTGGATGAGGGGATTGAGCCCACTATCAGCAGATTTGCAGATGACACCAAACTGGGGGAAAGTGTTGATCTATGGGAGGATAGAAGGGCTCTGCAGAGGGACCTGGACAGCTGGATCATTGGGCTGAATCCAACATGAGCTTCAACAAGACCAGGTGCTGGCTCCAGTGCTGCAGGCCRGGCACAGAGTGGCTGGACAGCAGCCAGGCAGAAAGGGACCTGTGGGCACTGATTATCAGCTGACTGAGCATGAGCCAGCTGTGCCCAGGTGGCCAAGAAGGCCAGTGGCATCCTGGCTTGTGTCAGCAGTAGTRTGGCCAGGAGGAGCAGGGAAGAGATTTTCCCTTGTCCTTGGCACTGGTGAGGCTGCACCTTCAGTGCTGTGTCCAGTTCTAGGCCTGCCACTTCAGGAAGCACATTGGGCTGCTGGAGCTCATCCAGAGAACTGCAGTGGAGCTGGGGAAGGATCTGGAGCACAAGTGCAATAAGGAGTAGCTGAGGGAAAAGGTCTCCAAGTCCAACCCATGACCTAACACCACCTTGTCAACTAGGCCACGGAGTGCCACATCCAGGTTCTTCTTAAACGTCTCCCTGGGACAGTGACTTCACCACCTCCCTGGACAGTCCATTCAATTCCCTTTCAGTGAAGAAATTCTTTCTAATGTCAATGTAAATCTCTCCTGAGGCAGCTTAAGACTGTGTCTTCTTGTCCTGTTGTTGGTTGCCTGGGAGAAGAGACCAACCCCCATCTGACTGCAGCCTCCTTTCAGTGGTTGTAGGGAGTGGTTGTAGCCTGAGTCACCTTTTTTCCAGGCTAAACAATCCTCGGAGATCTTTTCCAGCCTGGTTGATTCTGTGATTCTCTTATCAGGTCTTCAACCGTAGGAGGTTTCTTGAAGGGCAGCACCTTTAAACAGATAYAGATAAACACAAATTTAAAGGGATGTGGAGGAACTGGTCAAATTCTAGTAATTTATGAGAACAACATTAAGATAAAAGGTATATGTATAAAAGGTATATGTRATAGCAGGAGTGTTTTGGTGGTTTGTGGGGAAGTAGAGACAGTGTGTCCCTATCCATCCACTCAGTGATGATTGATGAAGGGTTCACACAGGTGTATGTCTGTCTTACATTCATTCTTGTCCTGCATTTGGCTCTCAAATACCCCTCTGACATGTCTGACTGTTTGAAAGATCACCAGAATTTGGACAAAATATTTTGTAGGGTTTTTTTCTTTTTATGCTTACCATAATAATTATCCAAGCAGAAGGATTTGAGGAGAGCCAGTGTTTATACATGAAGTATTAAGCATAAGGATTTTGTTCTTAAGGTTATTATATGCAATTCCAGCCTATAAACCTAAAATTATAAATCACGCCGTGATATGAAATCATGATCACAGAATAAGAAATCTATGTTTTAATTTCAAAAATAATTTTGATGTTACAAGGTCGAAGCAATGCTTGCTTAGAGACCCATTAAAAAGATTGCTTAGTGTTTGTGTGCATATCAGGGTGATGTGTTTATAATGTATTGTATTCTCATTCTCTTCTCTAGAGCTAGTTGATTTGCATTAATTGTTCCCCACTGCTTCTTTGTCCCTTTCTATATGCTTATAATTACAAAAAAAACCCTTATCAAAACAAACAAAATAAAAATCAGTTCTCTTTCTTTCATAATCACCTTTCTATTCCAAATCATCCTTTTTCACTGTCCTTGCAGCTTAATGATTGAACAGTCAGTTTCACAAGTCCTGCTTACAGTACTTCCTGTGGCATTCATTTGCACATTTCATGGGTTGTAAAACTGCAGCTGCTTATGGTTTTGATCAAGATGAAAAATACTGTTGTTCTCTTGAAATTTAATAAAATAAATAAAACTGCAAGTTATAAAGTTTGTTTTGCTTTCTGAACTCCTTGTAAAAATGACAGCATTGTAATCAGTTTGTATTGTAGTATTTTYTAGTCTTTTCGTTTAGTTATTTAGACAGACAGAGTTGAATAAATGGGAGGGATCAGGAACAGCATGGAGAGAAGTGGCATCTAGGGGAAGGAGGTATTCTTAATGGTTGGAATAGATGGACAGTAGCTGAAATATCTGTGTGAAGTTACCATCAGCTTTGGGTATAACTAAACTGCTTCCTTCATCTCCTAGTGGTAGAAACAACTACAGATGGTTCAACGACCTGATTTGAATAACCAGTTGGGACTGTTGGGAAGATGTGTAAATCTAAAAAGTTCCGTTTTCTGAGATCAACCAGACATAGACATGGAGCAGGAAAGCTGTACATTATCCCATCTGCTGTGCCACTGTTCTGCCAGTTTTCCTGCAGTCTGTGTGTGGAACAGGGGTACATGAGGAAATTTGCTGTRTTTCTTCTGTAAGCTTTAGATGTTTGTTTGCCGTTACTATACAACAGATTTTGTGATCTGTATTTGGAAGTAGGATTCCCTTCTACTTTCAGAAACCTTGGGCATGCAGAAGGGCCTTAATTCCGTACCAAAGCCATTACTGTTTCAGACATCAGTTTGTCATTAATTTGAAGCTGAATTCAAAGGCAGTTCATTTTTTGTTCCAATGAAGATATGAGCCAGCTTATAGTTCTTAGCAGGAAGGATTTCTTACAGTAGTAAAATGTTGCAGTTTGTCACACATGGAATTTTAAGCCTGTAGGTAAAGTAAAGACAGGGAGTATGTTTCAATAACTGGCATAGTTTTCCAAATCTGTGACTAATTTATTAGAACCCACTAGCATAGGAAAGTCCAAACTGCCAAGTCTAAAGAAACCTTAACAGAAGTGCTAGAAATGACTGTGTTTCTGCTAAGAGATACTACAGTCTCCTTTTCTTTATCAGTGTAAATTTATTAGGTAAATATCTTCTGCATGTTTTTTAAAATTATAATTTCAAGGAATTTTGGGAGGGTTAAAAATGTAAAATCGTTTTGCAGTCAGAAGTCATATTTTATGGTTCAAAATCCGTGTTTCTCTGCTAGCCACTTGTGGACTGTTCTTTAAAAGACCCTTAATTAGATTTAGTCTTCCTAATTTTATCTCATTAAGTGCTAAACAGTTTGTCTCTAGTGACTATTTAACAGTCTGGATGATTTAGATTGTATACTTAGTCTTTTTTGGCCCTTGCCTGAGATAAGAGAATTGCAATAGAGGCTGTAGAGGTTTCTGGTTTTTTTTAATGACAGTTCAATTTTAAAGCAATACTGAAATTACTGTATCTCAGGCCTTGTGAAATATTTTCTCTTTGAAAATACAATAATTTATTCTATAAAAGTTAAAATGCTAAGAATGCAATAAAAACTATTTTCTGGGGATTTGTTATTTTATTCTTGCATTGTTCTGATGCAAGCAAATCTACTTGACTGAGAAAGGAAATAATCTTTGGGGTTGCTTGACCTTGTGTGGCTGCTAGCTGCCCTGTCACTCTCCCTCTTCACCAGGACAGGAAAAGATGGAAAAGCTTGTGGGTCAAGATGGAAAGAGGAGGTCACTCAGCAGTTATCATCACAGACAAAACAGATTTGGGGAAATTATTTTAATTTATTTCCAATTTTAAAAATATAGGATAAGATTGTGAGAAACAAAGGCAAAACCTAAAAACCTCTCCCATACCTCTCCCTTCCCAAACTCAGCTCCACTCCCAGCTATTCTATATCCTCCCATCAAGTGGGGCAGGGGAATTGGTAATGGGGGTTGTAGTCAATTCCTAATTTGTGGTACCTTCTCCTATCTCCTCATGTTCTTCCCATGCTCCAGCTTGGGTCCTTATCATGGGATGCAGACCTTCTGAAACAGATTTCTTCAGCAAGGCTTCCCCATGGGTCACAGTCCTGCCAGAAAGCTTGCTCCTGTATGGGCTCCAGGCTGCTGCTCCTGCCAAGACCCTGCTCTGGCATGGAGTTCCTGTGGGTTAAGGGTTCCTTCAGGGCTTATCCACCTGAGATCTTCCAAGTGCTGCAGATGGGTCTCTGATCTACCATGGACTTCCATGGGCTTCAGGTGCCAGCTGCCTCATCAAGGTCTTTGTCACAGGCTGCAGGGAATTCTCAGATCCAGCACATGGAACACCACCTTTCAGCAGAACCTGATAGGACAAGGACTTTCAGCAGTAGTGATAGGACAAGGGGTAATGGCTTTAAACTAAAGAAGGACAATTTTAACTAAAATATAAGGAAGGAGTTTTTCATATGAGGATGGTTAAACAATGGGACATGTTTTTCAGAAGGGTTGTAGGTGCCTCATCTCTGTAAACATTCATGGTCAGGTATTACGAGGCTCTGAGCAATCTGTTCCCGTTGAAGATCTGTCTGATCATGGCAGGGGAGTTGGACTGGCTGACCTTTAAAGGTGTCTTTTGACAGTTGGTGATTCTATGATCTTGGCTGCCGAGCTCAGCTGTGCGCTGTGGTGGGTGCATTGGAGCTGGCTGGAGCAGCTGTGCTGGCACAGAGTCTGCTCACAGGAGCATCCTGCAGCTCACCTGCCAGCACCTGGGMAGCTGCACCCATCACAGAGGCTAAATCCAGGGTACAACTGAATAGAGGATAGCGCAGCCCAATACTGAAAGCAAGATGTGGTGCAAGTTCTTGTCATGATTAGGAAACAGTGAAACTGTAAGTTCCACTGGTGACTTTGGAGTAGGTAAGGGCTGTAATTTTTTAAAATTTAAAGATGCCATCTTTTTGTGCAAAAAAAAAGGGAATCATGTCTTATCAATGAGATGCATTATTTCATTATTATAATTGCATTATTACACTTCTTTGCATTGTTACAGTTGATATTGTTGATCTAATTCGAAACAATATGGTGCCTCTAAGATCTTTGCTTTTGTTGACTAATGGAAAATCTGCTGGTTCAGTAGTTGAATAATGCAAATTTCATGTGTAGTCAGCCTGCTGGGCTGATACCTGCAGGTTTCTTTTTGGTGTGATTCAAGATTTTTTTTTTCCCTGTCTTCAGTGTTACAGAACCCTTGGTAATTTTTCCACAAATATTCCTTGAAATTTAATACAATGATAGTTTTGGTTTTTGATTAAAATGTTAACAAAGCTTTGACTTTTTAATTCACAGTGAATTAGACATATTCAATGTTATTACAGTTTAACCTTCAGGAGGACATTTGGGTTGAGGCTGCTGTTGGTGAGAAACAGGTTTAGACAAATGCTTTTTTGCAGATTCAGGGGGACATTGCAGGTTTCCTTGCAGAAGGAATTTGTATTTTGGAATGTGGCACTCAGCACTGAACTGACGGCATTATGCTCRGAGCTAAGAGACTTTCTTAGGGCATCAAGCTCATTCTGACTTGCCTGAAATGTAATCTATTCTCCAGAGACAGAACATGGTGGTTATTAGTATAAAAATGCTATATTATTAGGTCTGATAATAATAAGCTGTTAAAGTCAGCAGCCTGAACAACATCAGATTCAGTCCTTATAAGAAAAACACTGACACCTGTCAGGAAAGAGAAGTAATATTAAATCACACTTCTTTCCAGAAAAAGGTATTTTTAAATTATTTTGTGACCAAAAGTGAATTTGATTAATAAGTAACTGGTTTTAGAGCCCCCTAACATCAGCATTGTAAGGCACAAGGATCTGGAGCAGTAGAGGTGAGAACTTACAGCTAGAAGGAAACTCAGAAGAGTACAGTGTGTAAATTTCAGAAATAGACAAGAAATGGCAGTTATTAACCTTTATGSCTGACTCCTTGAGTCCCTGCACTTGAGAAGTATACACAAAGTATTTTATGTTGAACAAATACACCATTTTTTAAATTCATTGAATGTGTTTTATCTTGTGAGCAAGTGCATGCTACAGTAGCTCATTCAGGGAAGCAGATCTGATGTACTGAATTATTCCAGGTCCTGGATAGGATAAGGACAGGAAAATGAAATGGTCTGGGCCTTTTAAAATTCTGAGATGTGAAATATTTTGGCTCAGGAAGAAAAGGCAAAAATGAAAACAGCAGCCAAGAGTCTGTACACAGCTGTCTAATATTGCTTCAGGAACAACCACAGCTTGCCACCAGGCTTCTTAGGTTTTGTGGGTGTATTTACCTTGCTGCTTAGAACGAAACACTGAGGCTGGAGGGTGGAATAGACTCACACAGTTGGGTGATGAAGGGAAAGGAATCCACAGGTTGCTTCCACAAGTACTTTGTAGTGCAAAATGGTTTATATTACCTGGTTATCTATCAGGACCATATTCATCAGATACTGTAAAAAAATGTCCTCACTGCTTTGCAGCGTGACAGTAAGACAGAAATCAGTGGGTGAGTATTAACTGGAAACACAGGAAAACAGTATTAATCAATGTGATTAGTTCAGCTATGGCTTTTTGCATATTTTGCTGGAGGAGATAGAAGGAAGATAGTGGTTTTCTGCAGAWATATCCAGCCTACCTCTGTGGTATATCACTGGAGAAAGGTCATAAATTTTCATTTGAAATCTGAACACTGTGGGATAATCATGGATATGCTACTATTGCTGTTCCTGCAGCAAGACTTAGTGAAAGCTCACAGTGGAGGATTGGGAAGGGAAAACAAAGCAGGTAATGCTTGAAAATATGACACAAAGTAGAGAGGAAAGCCTTTAAAAAAAGATTTTTTAGACTAGCCATCTTATCTGCAATGTTGAGGGTAGTTCTGGGTGAGGCAAGTTTATCTTTCTCAAGGCCTGGGAAAAGGATGTTGCAGTAAACTCTACAGTTGCTGTAAGATTTCTACAGTCAGATCTTAACAGGGTATTTTGGCCTGTAATTTTTATGAAAGCCATTCAGCAGGGTGTATTAATGCCCACCTTAGTACACAGATGTTACAGATCATGGAAAAACTTGTACAGCTGCCTTTTCTCCATTAGTAATCACTCTGTCTTGAGGAATAGAAGTATGTGTTTCTTAGTGTCTGCAGAACAAGTGATTGCAGCACAGCGTGAACTGGTGCTAGAAAAGCTATTGATGGCTTACCTGCTGCCAATTAATTATTGGCTTCTCTAGTGAAGCCAGAAATTGTAGTGCACAGAAGACATCACTGATTCTTTCTTTTTCCCTCACTATTTGCCCACCACAAAACTATAAACTGTAGAAGCTTTCTCTCTCAAACCTGGCCCAACTCTGTTTTTGTAAATGTCATCCCCAAGCACTCCATCTCCTTTACTGTGTTTTTGCAGTCTCAGATTCCTCAAGCTCACAAGCAATAACATGTTTTGTGATTTCTGTTTGTCTGGTTTTCTTAAAATCTCAAACCCTCAATCTCAGTTTCAAGTGTCATTCCTGGCACCGCTATCGTGGTGGGTGAATGCCAAGGATTTCAAGACCTCTAGCTGTCATCAGTGCAGCTGTGCCTTTGCTGCAGAGACCTAAGGGATATGAAGAGCTGGAAGTGGATGTATTCAAATGCACTGTTCGTATCCCCTCTTTTTTAAGCTACTGGTGTGAATTTTGGAGGCTTTTTGAATTTTAGTACTTGGTTTGGTGGGTTTTATTTCAGCTCCTTATTTTGAGCTAAAGTTACCTGTGCATTAGGGCAAGTAACACATTTTTGCACTAATCTTACCAGTTCCTCTTCTGGTGTAGTGCCACACCTCAGGTCTTTTGGTCATGAATCTCAGAAGCCCCCCTGCCTTGCCAATAAATAATTCCAACAGGCTGTGAAGAGTTTCCCTGAAGGAAGAGAGACTGAATGACTTCTGTCAGGATCATTTTAAGAGTTTTTAAAGCAATGGTCTTTGGAGGAAGTTGTCAGATGGAGCAAGAGAACATCCAGCTGTGATCATCACATGTCATGACAGTGAGTTCTGCATAATTTAAGGTTTCTGGAGGTGAAATTCATGAGCCCCCTGAACTGTACAGCTATGTGTCAGGTTGTATGCAGTATCTGTTTCAGAAAGACTGTTTTACTGATCCTAGTTTTATAAAACGCTTATACCATTGATGGCTTGCCTGTATGAAGGCTGTTTTTTGATCTTTGTTCTCTAATTTCAAAAATATCTTATATGTTAATTGTACACTTGATTTTTTTCCCATTTTTCAAGTGGCGGAAGAGATATAGTATGTGATGAACTATATGTTTTCTAGGTTTATTTGTGTGTATGCAGAGATCTGTTGGTCAGATCTATTGCTTTTGCCATATGCAGATCTGTTTTGAGACGTCTTTATCCAATGACGTTAAAAAACTGAAATAAAACTAAAGAGAAAGACTGAAATTTTGTTCTTGGACAATCATGAGAAATGACTTATGCTTAACTTCAGTGAATAACCAGAATTAAAATTGGCGATTAATGCCATACCTTTTTTTTTTTAAAATCATGCAGGCATGATTTTTCCTGTGAAACTCCTTTTAAATCCTTGGCTGATGTAAGTATGGCTTTGAGGGGTAAAGTGTTCTCCAGCATTTCAGTGTATTTGCTGCATGACTGATGCTGCCTCATATGACTTATCACAACATGACTTGTCATCAGAAAAAAGCTGAGAAAACAAAAGTGAGTTCCTGGGAGCTAATGCCAAGAAAAGAAGTGCTAAGGGTAGAGCAAGAGAAATGTATGCTTTTAAAAATGGCTTCTCTTTTCTTCTCTGTTTTCTTTCCACATAAAGAAAAAAGGACTAGCTAATAGAAACTTGTCAAGTAATAAACTTTTAGGTCAGATCTTGGATTTAGAGACTGTTTTCTAGTTATCAGACAAACAAAATAAATGATATTACTTTAATTCTCTTTTTTTTGGTGGAAGGAGAAGGGGAAAGGCATTAAACTCTCAATAGGGGAAGAAAGCTGATAATGAGCAAAATAACTGTGGAGGTTGTAGATTTTAAATGTTACATTTTTAGTGATCACTTTCAGTAGTTGGAATGTAGAAAACATTTATTTTCAGAAGCCTAATCTATCAAGATTCTTTTTTTAGCATGCAATTTTTATTATGTTTTTATAAGTAATTTTGTACATTTCTGTTTTTACAACTGTTGTTTTTCAGCTAAAAAATTGCATGGAAGTCAAAAATAAATCAAAAATCAGAATATTTTTGATATTCATTATGGTTAAATAGCACTATTTAGTAACTTTCTACATATTTAACAATGGAATACACATAATGATTTTACTGAAGTTGTGCTGCTAAGCTCTTGTATGGCATGATAAGAAGACAGTGATTAAAGCATCATTAACTGATGTCTGTAAKGAATTGAATTCTGTATTTAACTTGGTAGGAGTGAGTTTATCTGAATGGTAGTTATACCGAAAACAAATGTTAAGCATTTTCCAAGTTATTTCAAGGCCCTCAAGTGTTTAATGAAGAAAATTTAGTGCAGGCACAACCTATCACACCTTTTTATGTTTCAAAACATAGTCTGTGTCCAGGTATTCAAATAATTTTTTCTGATTCTCTGCTATTTATATCACATACATGAGGTAGGATTCTAGTGCAAGGGACCCCTAATGGGAAGCTGATAGTAATAGCGTAACTTCAAAATGAGTGCTGCATTATTTTAGCCAGCTACTTTCAGTTCAGGATGGGAGAGAGATAGGAGTCAAAGTCTACCAGAAAACTGCTGGAAAGGAGACCTAAAGAGATGCAGTATGAATTCAGTAACCAACATTTATATGTTAGGCTTATTTTGTGCATCATGCAATTGAATGCGTAAAGTTTCTYTTACTTCAAAGAGCCAGTGGGCACAAAGGAAAAATGAGGGGTGATGGTTTTGATCCAGCTGACTTACAGTCTCAATCATTGCATTAACTTTTGTTGTCATTGGATCCTGAGCAATGTGAATATTAATGTGACCTTTTCTTGGTTTTGGGKTTTTTTTTTGTGTTTTTATAGATTCATGTGCTTGAACCTCATTAGAATCACTCTAAAGAGAGAAACTAATTTTATTTTATTATGTATCACACACCAGCATTTTCTAATTATATATTTTACTGCAAAGTCTATAATCATACAACTTTTTTTAGCTGCTATTCAAATACAGAGGAAGAACAGTAAGAAATTTAAGACATAGTTTAGGAAAGGAATCTGTATTAGAGATGTTTTTCAGTTTGGTTTCCTTTCTGTGCTGGAGTTTATATATGTTGTTTTCTAGTCAAGGGAATTAAAATAAATTGGCTTAATACTGTTTGATAATCCTTTCTGAAAAGTAACTTAATATACTAAAAAGCATGTGAGTCATTGGCAAAAATTTGAAGGTTGCCTCTTTCAATGGATGTTCTTCTTGTTCTCTGAGTGTATCTTTTGTTAGTGAAATCTGCCAGCTGCCTATTAATTTTTAAGGAGTTCTAGTGTATCACTGGGTAATAATTGCCTTGAAACTGTCAATAGATTCAGAGTTATTAAGGATAAAACCCAGACCGATAGTACAGATGAGTCCTTTTACTTATGTAGTTCAAGTGCTATATGTCAGCTCTAGAAATCTTGTTGAATCATGCAAATACAACAGAAAGAATTTGGGCTAATGTTTATTCACTGTTCTGTAAATTACATGGAAAAAGGTACCTAACTCATATTTAGGTGTAAGCTGTTAGTGAATTTGCATTGGGAACATGAAGCAACTTGTGTTCTGATGTAATGTGGGTGAATTTGTTCATTGAGGGTCCCAGAATTTATATTTCCAGCATTTTAGTAGAGATTTGTTGGGAGTTTTTTTGCAGCTGGAAAATACTCTCTGTTGGCTGTGTTGCTGTTTTGTAGTTGGCAGCTCAGAAAGTTCAGGCACTTACTTTGTGACTTCTCAGCACGGATGTAGCCAGTTTAATTTGATTCTGTGAAACAAGCATCACCACCCTGTCAAGCCAGTGACTCTTGCAGGCAGATGTCACTAAGAACCCTCTTAAAAAACAATAAACCTATAAAAATGTTTCACCTAGAAATATTTGKTTTTTTCAGGTATTTTAAAGTGCGATTGTTCCTTTTCAGATTTTGCCTCTGTGCAGAATATGTGTATGGGAAATGCTTCCCCGCCGCCAAGGGTTTAATCTAGCTTGAGGCAGGGATACGAAAAGAAAGAGAATATGAAAGAACATGACTGATATACAAACAAAGCTTTGAAAACAACTTCAGTGGTTTTACTTGTCTGTAAGGTTGTAGGAAAGCTGTGGGGTTCTGGGCATTCAGGGTGTGGCAGGGTGTGGGTTCGAGAGGTGTGTCTGACTCCGGCTGGCTCTTAGAGCATGCAGTTACTGCGGTGCCGAGTGGGCAAAGAGGGKCTCACTCAAGCTGCTAGCCACAGCTTAGACTAAGCCCCAGGGATGGAGGGAGATAGAGAGCAGGGGAGAGGGCAAGCAAGCAGGCATGAAAGTAAGCATGAGGTTGTGTGTAAGTTTGTATGTCTGTGTGTGTCTCTTGCCAGCAGGCAGGCAGAAGCTTTGTGTGTGTGTGTGGGTGTGTGAGCATGCGTGTGTGTGGTGTAGTGTGTGTGCAGTAGTGTGTGTGTCTCTCTCTCTGTGTCCTTGTTACAATACATTTTCTCTTTCTCTGTGTTGAATATTACAGTTTACAATGACCAATCCATAGAAGACACATCTCCCATACAATTTACATCTAGCCTATAAGAGTTGCTACATTACCATACCTGTTACACTTTAAACCTTAAAATCYACTTCCAAAACCTCTTTTTTCCACGTTACTAGATCACGTTACTGTGATCTTTGGACTCTCAGAATGCCTTCAGTTTCTTAGGGTTTTGTCTTATCACAGGGGGATTCTCTTGGTTGGGCTAAGCCTTTGTCTTCTAAGCTACTCAGTAACTATCTGCCTTAGCCCTAATTTCTACTCTGCTTATAGCTTTTATATTATCCGATCTTTTTGCTAAATATAATTTTGAGGCTGTCGTGTTTTATCTCTCCAACACTTGTCCAAGTGTTTTGGTAGAGGTAAGTGTCCTTTTYCTTGTCTAAGCTTTATATGTCTTATCGTATGAGTGGCATCTTGTTTCTTCAAATACCCTTCCTCCCATTTTCTTTGAAATGGATAAGAAATGTTTGTTCAGGAAATACTTTTCAGCTTGGTGGTTTGACAGTTTTTATGTTGTAATAAGTAGTGTTTGAAAGTTCAGCTTAGGAACCATCTGTAAGTATATAATTTCTTTTCAGATGTAGATAATAAGATGTAGAATCTACCTGGCTTATTTATTTAAACAGCCATCTTAGGTTCATCACTTCCTTTTTCCATCACTGCATATCAGTGGAAAATGTAAGATCTCTTGGAAGTGCTTAACCAATTTTTTGACTGTAACTTGTTTTTTTTATTGGTTTTGTTTTTTTTTTTTTATGTGACTGGCAGTCCTGAGTAGCTGTGATTCTATGATATTTTCTTTATGGGATTGGTGAATCCCACCTCTGGTATGTTGAATTGATTTAGTCAGTTCCTGTGACTAGATTATGGGAATCTACTGGTGATCATCAAGTTCCCTTTTCCTGGAAAATGTCTTTTTTTTTTTTTTCCTGCACTAAATTTCACTTAAATACATTAAAAATGGAAGTCTGAAAAAATCTCTAGTTCTCTARTACTCAAAAAAAAGTCTAAATTATTGTGATAAATAAAAACATTTATCTTGAGGCAGAGATCCTTATGCAAATGTCTTTAGCCCTCCAGAGTAAGATTTCCAAAGTTRCTGCATAAAAGGTGAATAATGAGGCCTAAAGAAACAGTGTTATTTGAGAGGAGGAGGAAAAGGAATCAGTTTGGAATACTTGGTGTGACCCACAAAGGCAAAATTGCTGTCTTCCACAGAGCACTGAATATGAATCCTGGCTGTTTTACTGCCCTCCCGGTGGGACTTGCTGAGGCAGGCAGCTGCACAATGTGCTTCTTTTGCATCCCATATGTGTTGTCTGAGCTTAACTGATGAACTGCTGAATGTCAGCATGACCTGATGTTCATAGAAACAGTAATAGGTTTCTTCCAGGAGTTCAGTTGTTCCATCCATAGGGTTGTCTGCTATGAGAGWTGATGCTGTTGTGTCAGGATGGTGTTCCTCAGGCTGTCCTCTGTATCTTACCTGCCTGGCTTGGCAATGTTCTTCCACAGTCCTAGTGCAGTTTGTTCATCTGGAAAGGGTGCAGTGACATACCCAATCTGCAGGGAGTTGCCTAGCGGGTTTTCTGTGTGGAACCTCTGATTTGCAGGTCAATGAACAGGCAGACCTTGCACAACATATTTCCAGGCAGGTTTTTGGGTCTCCTGATTTACATCCACTATTCTCAACGCAACTGGAAGTGTTAAAAGKTTTGCATCTTCATAGGGTAAGTGGTTTTGGCAAAAATACTCCAGATGTTACAAAATGTGCACAAAAGTAGGTTTAGCTTAGCTTTCCATATGCTCCCTGGGCCAGCCAGAGCACTTTTGAGAGTCTCTGTTCCAAAGCTGCTGTTTTTCATAAAGCTTGTGGAATTCCCAGTGTTCTGCTCAGCAGTGAACAGTGTGCTGTGTTACCATTCATGGAGTGCTGTTTTAGGTGGTGTGGTTTGTTGGGGCTTTTTTTTCAGGTTCTTCTGGTAAGTAGAATGATATCATCTGGAATCTTTGCAATTCCTGAATTTTTAATTCATATGTTAAAGAAAATATGGGAGCAGGATGGTGGTGAAGGAAAATTTGTTTAGACATATATTTATCATTCAGAAGTATGATTAGAGGCAGGTCAGCAGATAGAAACTGAAGGACTTCTACAACCAGTGTGTGTTTTGCTATTCAGTCTGTTCACAGAGTACTGCACATGTTCTGTGCTTGATTTAGAAGATATGGGATGGAAAGGATAGTAGCCGTAACTAAAGAGGATTTATTTTCTGAACACAGTTTTTATTTCTTCATTCCTTCCATTGATCTTATGTCAGGGATGCTGACTATGTTCAGTATAATGTTAAGTAAGATGGATGAAGCTTTCAGATGTTCAGTGTTTCTCAAAGTTGCTAAGTGTAATTTCCCTCCCTCTCTTTTAATCTTACATGTTTTTAATATTTTATGGTATTAGTGGTTGTTTCTGAGATAAAGATGTTAGTAGTAATTTTGGAGAACTATTTTTTCATAATAAGCATCTTAGGGGTGCTCTGGCCTCCTTGGCCAAAGATACCTAGGAAAAAAAAAGGTATTGTAGTGCCTGAATACCTGGAGATTGGCTTTGTTCTGGGGTATTTTTTTAAGGTTTTGGAAATGTTACATGAGTCCCAGTACGTTGCCTTTACATTATTGTAATTTTCATCTTACTTAATAGAACCTGTTTTTTCTTAAAAAATGAACAAGTTAAACTTGCTCTTCTCACTTCAGAGAATCCACTTTACCTTAATTAGATCTCAAATGGCATAAAACTAGGGAACCTACATGTAAAAACCTTTAACTCATTCCTTTSACTATTTCCATTGTTGGCCATGAAAAATAAAAATACTTATTTGCATTAAACTTTTAAGTTTGCAGGACTTCAGCTCTGCAGTGACTACCTAAACTGTTCCAGTATGAGTCAGTATTATCTAAATTTCACAGATATTTAGAATGCAGAAGTTTTCTTCATCAGTCTTTGTTCCTTAATTTAAAATTTTATTCTAAAAGACTATTTCRTTAAAAATGCTCCACAATTTCAATTTGATAGGTCGTAAATAAAATAAATGAAGTGAAATTCAGTACATTCTAATTATTTGGCAAGGAGGACACTGGGGCTGTCAGACCTGGTAGCTTATTAGATAATAATTTGTAACAATTTCAGCACTCGTAATTAACATTTGGGTAGAGAAAAAAATCTTCTGCATATTAGTGAATTGTCAGCATACATATAAATTTGAGTTTAAAGCTATGATGATGACCCTGCTTCAACAGGGAGCTTGGAACAGATGAGCCACTGTGATCACTTCCAACCTTAACCATCCTGTGATTTGCAAAATAATTTCAGTTATGTTCAGGTTTGTTTGGCACTCATAAGGGAGAGCAAATCTTACAGATGGATTCCAGTACTTAGTACTCTTCTTCTTCAGCTGCTGTATTTCTGAATTAATTTCATTACTATTTCTTACATTTTGTGTGTTGGCATATCATATTCATTGGAAAAGATCTATAAACAAAAACAATGTTTCTGTAAAAAGATGAATATCAAGCCTTTTTGGTGAATATACAGTCCCATTTGTTTTTTATAGGACAAGACAGTGGGAAGCTTGGCAAACAAGCATAACTTAATTTGCTTTCAAAGATGTGAATGCCTCTTGAAGTGAAAAGACCCACTCTGTCGCAGATCTAAAATTAGATTACATATTTTATTCTCAAAGCTGACAAAACAGAATTGCTCCATGATAAGTGCCATTTCGTTGACATGAAAATTATTTTAAAATCTTTTTTGTGGGGTTTTTGGTTAAATTTAAGATCAGATTAAATACTTTAGACCTCATAGTCCTGTTCTCTGGTATATCTCCATTTTATTTTTTTATCTGAAAATAAAATAAAGGGAAATAAAGAAGATACTGGAAAACTTGATCCACATTCCAATATGTGCAAATTGCTGGATTCTTCACACAGCTTGCCCAGCCTTAATCCATGAGGATTTTCAAGCCCTTCAATGAATGAAAGAAATTACAGAGAGAGATCAGAGCTTTCTTAGTCTGCTCCTTGTCAAACCCCATGGAAAATTTATACTTATACTTTTATACTATTTTTATACTTATTTTTATACTAAACATGCTTATGTAACTTTCATAATTACGTTTTTATTTTTACCTTGCCTTTATTTCAGATTGTCTCAGGTGACAGTAGAGACTCAGGAAAGCTTAGTCTGCTAGGACAGGCTACCTGTGAGTTGGGTGCCACAGGAATGAGGTCAGACCAAGGCCAGGCCAAGGCAGGTGTAGTTTTGGGATGCTGTACTACTTAGCACATCTTGTTTGCTTCCTTCTGAGCCTTCTGAAAGTTTTCCAAAGAAGATGTAGCAAGTCTTTTGGGTGGATCTCTTTGATGCTGCAGCTTTAAGCAAAATATTGCAGTGTTTGGTACAAGATAATCATATCTTGCATTCTCTGCACTGCTGTACAGCACTGAGACTGAAAGCAGTCCTCCTTCTCAGGAGTTGAAAAATGATGCATCAGATGGGTGTGCCCCCTAATTCATGCAAGGCTGTTCAGGTATGATGCTTGGCCCAGGCCTGCTCTTTGTGGCAAAAGAAAATTAAATAGAAATATGCAATGTAGGCAATTCCACACCTATCTGTACTGTCTTCCTAGATATCTCTTCCACAACAATATTATTCCTGTTGATTTATCTTCCTGAAAATTAGTTTGCTGTTTCATAAAAATTCACATTTTGAGCATTATTCCACTTGCAGTGCCAGAAGACAAAGAAATTAAAAATGTAGTATTTTGCAGCTTTATTTCTGTTTGTCWTCAGCAAATGCTGGTTTTGATAGTGACTTTCTTGTAAATAGTCTGTTTTTCTTTAACCCTCACATCACTTGTCAAACACAGATTTAAACTAAGACAGCTTGTTTTCCTCAAGATGGTTTCCTTTATAGCTTTTTTGATATTCTGAGGCAGATATCTGAATGGATTACCCATGCCACAGCTTGCACATGAGATTGATTTAGGGACAGAAAGTGGGTCATGTAAGTCTTGCCTGAAAAATACAGTAAGGATTTAGGTGACCTGCCCAATGGTTCAGTTGTGATTTACTAAAACAATTCTTAAAATAGATACTATATAATTTTAACCCTCCTCTCTGTAAAGGGTGCCTTTGCCAAGGCAAGTACCAATTTAGGCAACATTAATATATCTCCTCCCAGTTTACTGAACAGCAAATCAGGGATCACATCTTGGAGAGACTTCATTAATTTAATGGCTTCCATTATATATATATATACATGTATATGAAGAGCTGGACTAAAGAGGTGGAAAGAAGAAGTTCCTGCCCACTTGCAAGTATGTGTGCATCTGGAACAGCTGTGGTGGCACGGTAGCACAGCAGTTACACAGTGTAGCATGGCAGATGGACTTAAAACTGTAGATTGCAGAGCAGGCATTCCTAATTTTCTCTAGTAGTACAGTTCCTAAATACTATCATTAATCACTTTTCCATATTTAATCTAAATACAGCAAAGTGTGGATTGCCCTTATTACTTAAAAATAACAATAAACCTGTGAGTAGTTATCACGAAGCCTCGGTGAACAGGCTATAATGTGTATGGAATATATAGTTAGTGTAATTACTCCATATATGTAGACATGGTATTGACTTACAAATTACCTAGTGCAGTTCTGAAAGACTTTGTTTCAGAGGTGTTATATGAAAAACACCACAGTTACGTAGAGGTTTGCCTTGTGTTAATCATTGACACATTTCAGGTTTGTGTGCAATCATCTACGTAATGTTTATTCTGGTCAAATCACTGTATCATGTCACTTGACTGTATGTGTGCRCCTATGTGTGAGGCACTATCTATTGTAGTTGTACTTCCACAGTTTGTTTTTTGATGTAAAAAAACTATGAACTCATGTAAATAATGTATTTATATTTATAATGAGGCATAAAACTAAGTTGGCTGTGCAAAGTTGGCACTAGCGAAGTACCTAAAGCMCACCAGGGAGAGGAGACTACAGTAATGCACCTTATGTGTTGGGAAGCAGAATGTGAGCTTCAAAGTACTAACACAAAGTAATTAAAATAGAAAAAAAGGTACTAATTCTCACTGGTGTGAGAACACATTGCATGACTATAAACCTTCATCTTCTCAAGAGTTGAATTAGCCATGGAATTTGTTTCATGTGAGTTCATTCAAACATCCTGGAAGACAGGATTAAGTACTTGCTCTGTCACTTGCTTTGCTCTTCTTTAAAAAAAACAAACAAATAAAACCAACCATCAAGCAAACAGTTAGCAAGAAGGACAGGATTTTCAAAATACTTGTTTTAATTTAGGTAAAAGGGAGGGTGTCACTGTCAGCTTGTCTGGTCTTTACCTGGATACAAAAAAAATGTATTTGAAACTCAAATGTTTTGAGAATTAAATGTACACCAGTGCTAAATCCCTTACTTTTTCAGTTCCTCAAACTGTAATATAAACTCTATTTATATTTGAAAACAGAGAATTGTGACCTTTAGAAAAACCTCAGTTCAAGAAGTATAAAAATTGTATTAAAAGTGGAAGGTTTGCTGCAAATACAGGAAGAAAGGCATCCACTTTGGAAGCTGATGTTTATATAAAAACCCAAAATGTTACACTAGTATTTCTATGGTAATTAATTARCATCATGCCAGGGGTAATCATAATTCAAATGACTTGTATCTTTCCTTTCTAACTGCTGTATTTTGTTCTTTTTAATACTTGATGACTTTCATCTTGCCAACAGCCCTTCTGAAGATATTTTTGGTTCAGTACTTGATGAAAATAGATCAGTCTTTTTGTAGAATCCCCTTTAGATTTGTATTGGTTGTTTTCCTTTTCTGCACCTCTGCAAAGACTTTTCTATAAATTATCTCAAGAGAAAGTCAATAACATTGTACAATTTTTTTAAGCACATTGTGACATACTAGATGTGATCTGAAGTGCTTGTAAGTGAAGCTGATTTGAGGAGACCAATAGCATAGAGTCAGGTCTTTCTTGACATTAGCACAATGTTGTATTGCAAATTGGAATGCTTTACACAGATTTATGAAGTAGTGGAAACTCTAGGTAATTATAAACCTATACTATTGAAAAGATTTTCATCCTAGACAAACTCTTCATGTAATCATAAAAAGCATCTGACATTTTCTTGTCTTTTAATTTAAAACAATTGGATCATACTTCTAGAGGTGGCTTGCTGTTTTTTAAACTGGAATGGTTCTTTAATRTCACAGTGATGTTTTTATTAAATAGGTTAAACCATAAAGTTCTGAGCATTATGGTATCTCGAGAAGATCCATTCTCTGTAAAGGAAGCAAGTAATTGGCATTGGTTGTTCCTCCTATTGCTCAAGGCATGAGAAGATTTAAGTCATCTTCCTCCTCTTGCCCAGTGCTGGAAGAGAAATCACAAATACAGGACTACTTCATTGGGGAAGGAGGTTGGGAGGTTGGGGATGTCTGGTGAAAGGAGCTTCTGACAGCAGTCAGCCTAGACCAGACTGCTGTAGGCTTTGTCCTGAGGATTCACAGTCTCTGCCACAGTACCTGTGCCAATGCTTCTATGTGCTCCTGGGGAAAGGTTTTCTTACAGTCAGTCCCAGCTTGTCATGTCCCAATTCTTGCAGTTGTCTACTTGGGTTATATTGTTAATGAAAAATATAGTCTGGCAAGAATAATGAGAATCCAGTATTTATATAACCAGAACCAACCCATTATTAAATGGACCTAATAAATTTAAGATATTCAGCAAGAGTGATTTTTTCTGCCTTGATATCCACTTATATGCATGCATCATCCTCTGATACTCATTAAATAATTGCAGTACTTAGAGGGTTACTGTTTCATTCAATGAAAACATCACAGCTTGATCTAAGCAGTAACTACATCTAGCAACAGGAGTTGACAGTACAAGTAGGATTCTTAAATGTGTTAAGAGGAGGTTTGAAACTCTAAAATGTGAAAGTGATATGTTAGAAATTACTGATTTGGAACACAGTGTCCAATTTTAGGTTCCTTTTCAAAGTGGAAAAGGTTGAGAGACCGAGAGGGTCAGCTARGATACAGAGCCATTAGAATGTCTAGTGTGCAGTGAAATTTGCTACATATGAAAGTAGAGATTACACATAAAGAAAATACTGATCAGAATTTGGGTGAAACATGCAAATTGTGAATGCTTATGAAAATGAATGGGTCCTTTTTCTTCTCTTATACAAAGAAGTGAAATTATTAGGGAATAGAATTACTTACCTGTATKTCTGGTGTACCTCAGTGGGTCACTGAGAGCTAGTTACTGGGCAGGTATTTTATTTTCCATGCTTCATTTATTTAATTGATTGATTTATTTGGCCTTCCTATATATGACTAGCTGCTGGATCCAAAAACAACTAGGAGTATCAGTTTTATGATCCAGGTCATACATGGAGGACTATGTGCTACTGTGAAAAGTGGAGGTGCTCTAAAGGTAGGATTTTTCTCTTCTGTTCAACATTCTGACAAACCTGAGAGCAGAGTATCAGCTAAAAGATGATCAAGTGTGGCATGTGCAATGCACTGCAGAACGGTACCCTTACAAACATTGAGTCTTTTTTGTACATTTTAACAACACTGAAAGCACAACTACAGTTTTTGACCATTATGCCAGCGTTGATCTACACATCACACATTAGCCACTTGCTAGACTTGTCAGGAAATCCACTTCTGGCCCCTTGTGTTTTCAAAACCTGCAAAGTCTGTGAAACCTCTCTGGGTGCTGTCTGTCCTTGCTGCATGCTCTGSTTGTGCCCAAGGGCCTCTGTCTCTCACCTGCAGACCCACCACTGCTTCTGGCTGCAGGGTCGTGGGGTAACCCGTGGGCAGGGAGCTCAGAAAGCTCCAGAGAGGCTGCCAGGTGCTGTCCGTGCAGCAAGGAGCAGACCAAGGGGCTCAGGGAGGGAGGGAGAGAGCCTGCACAGCAGCGGGCAGTCTGAGCCCCCACTCATTTGCCCTTCAGGGAGAATTTTCCTTCAAGCTGGTCCCAGTCTCACCTGTCCATCACCCTCCTGTCACATCCTACTGAGAAGAGTTCAGCTCCCTGACAGTCCCTCACAGGTCCTGAAGCAGCTGTTTGGTGCCCCTGGAGCTGCCCCCCCTCTCCAGACTGAACCAGCCCTGGTGCTCCAGCCTTTCCTCACTGGGAAATTCTCTGGCCACAATTGTGTTGGTTTGCCTCTTCTGAGCTAATGTGATTTATTGATGTTTCCTACTGGTAACAGGCCCCAAACTGGACTCAGTGGTCTAATGGGTGCTGAGTAAAGGCAAGGAAATCCTGTTCTTTTTGTACAAGATATGGTTGCCTTTGCTGTCCGCTATGTCAAGATTCATATCCAAGCCATTGATGAATAATGGTCTTTCCTGGAGCTGCACTGAAGGGACATCGTTCAAATGATCAAAGCACTGGATTAAAACAATAGATGCACATTGTTTACCACCACAGCATTATCTGTACTTGCTGAGAAAAAATATGACAGTGAAAATCACATATTCTAAGAGCAACACCTTTATTCAAGATTGTTGTGTCCTTAAGAGTCTCTTAAGACTACTGGAGTTTTGTGAGGATGTTGCTAGAAAGCTTTCCCACCGCTTGAGTTGCAAAAGTATCAGCCGAAAATAAAGAACTCAGGTTCGGTAGTCTTGCAACATATTTGCTGATTGTCTGGGTACAGCAGCTGCAGCACCTGAGGCAAACTTGTGTAAATGTTCTGAGTCCTGACAGACCAGTCTTCTCTACCAGGAGCTCARCTCTCATCTAGAGTAAATTCACTGTTAGTGAAAAGACAGTAGTTGTTCTGTAGTACAAAAAGGATGCCTTTTGCTGAGAACTTGGTCGTTGGGAACTACATGCTACCTTTTTTATCATGAGAATACTTACAGTTCAATACTTATCTCTTTCTATAAACAGAAAATATCTTTTCACTGATGCTATGAAAATGTGATTGGAGTAGTCCAGTTTTCCTTCTTACAGAATTTGTGCTAGGCTCACACAAGCAAAMAAACAAATAACCAAAAACAACACTCTGCAAACCTGAAAAATCTGTGGTTGTTACAGATTGGAGGCATATTTAGGCTGAAGTAAAAAAAAATAATCTCCATTTTATTTCAGTCCAGAAAATGTCAGATAAGTAGTGTAGAAATCAACAATTTCCAATTCTGTTCCAGCTTTCCGCTTTGTGAATACTCAGACTCTACTTTCTATAGCTGGGATTTTATTTGTCTATTTTCAGKGCAGAAAACCTGTGATTTCTGTATTGCATGCTCTGCTTTATTTTTGGTTATTCACAAAGGTGCAGTGTGAGAGAGCTTAATAATGAAAAAGACTCGGAGAAGCACACGGAGCTGCTGTGGCACATRTCTGATACAGAGCCACACCTGGCAGTGGGCCAAACCCACTTTTCAAAAATTTTGTCTGGTGCTAAGAGCGGGTGAATAAAATATTTTGGTCCACTATGAGATCCATAAGAGCAAGTTAAGAAGTTGGTATTTCAAAGAATCATTAAAGTTCAGAAAGACCTCCAAGGTCATTGAGCCCAGCCTTTGACRGAACACCATAGCACTGAGTGCTACRTCCTCTCATTTTGTGAACACTCCCAGGGATATTGTCTGCACCACCTCCCCAGGCAGCCTGTTCCAGTGCTTGAAATGTCATTTCTTGAGTTCAAAAGCTGTCAGTAAAAATACTAAGATAGCCTTTGATGTCTTTGTTGTTAATTTTACACTTTCTTGCATGTTGTGGTATTTCTTCTGAATATTAAGATCTCCTGTGAATACTGAATACTAATATATTAGAATTGTTGGGGTGTTTATTCTGATGGAAGCTGACTACCTTTTCTCTCTTTTTATGAGGATAATAATACTCACTACTTGTATGAGATTTTCAGTGTTGACGGTTTTGTGGAGTCATTAATTAAACAGCTAAGAGAACCTTGGTTAAGTTGGATTCACCTTAAGTGCAAGACATGAATGCAGTATTGCCAGATTCCAATGCTTTCATTTTACTTCACTTGAGAGGCTTTAKAGTCATGACTGGATCACTAGTTTTGATTTAGTTTCCAGAGGTGAAATTAAATATTGGAATAATTTAGCATGTAGAGGATCTTTCTAAATTTTGGCTGCCATAACCTCCCTTTCAAATGACCTTCTGTTACTTCTYTTATTGAGATCACCAGTGGAGCATTTTTCAGAATTTTACTGTAATKTACTTTAAAATCACAAAARTATGTACTTTAATATAACAACACAGTGGAAAATGCAGTATTTAAATGTGGATTGATGTGTCTGGTATGCTTGTCATTTGTTCAGAGGCAATGTACACCCGAGTTAGATGTTAATAAACTAGTTACAGTATTTCCATCATCCATTGTCAAATTCAATTCCATTTCAATAAAGCCATATTTTAAAACCTGATTATGAAATTTAAACCAGGAAGTTAAGTACTTTTAATGTAGCAAAAGATACCTAAATTCTTCCGTGTGACCTGGAGAAGGCTGCTCTTGAGTTATTTTCAGGTAGCTCTCACATTTGTGACTGCTGTAAGTAAAAACAAAACACCATATTGTATATTTAAATTATTCAGTGTGCATATTTGTGACATTAGTGTTCACGTGGATCATTTATACTCAGTTTGTAGGGTGGCAGTGATGCATGAAATGCAATGCTAATGCACGTTACAGTATTAGCATTTATGAAAATGTTTCATTTACAGAATACAGGATAATAGGCATTTTGAAGGCCTGATGCTTTTCCTGCACCAGTAATCCTGATTAAAGTAACATAAGTAGGAATTGACACAAGCTGGTGTAGTCAATTATGCCAGTAATCCGTGGTTTAAGGCTTCCTAAGATCTTGTGCATGTTGGTATGAAGGCACTTAGTTGAACCATGGTGTTAGTGGTCCACAGAAAGATTAAATTTTGTCATTAACTATATCTTTTGTGGCCTTAGGAGAAAAAGTTCTTCAGGATGACTGAGAAAAATATTGTGAATAAGCAACAGCTCTACAGATAAATAATCTCTGGTGTATTTTGCAGCATTAAATAGATGAGTGTGGACTATTAAGGCATGGAATTTATTTTTCAAGAAATAAAGCTTTTGTATTGATTAATAGACTAACAGAAATAACTGGCAAACACCTATTAAGATTATCTCAAACTGTTGCAGTACTTAATCACAATGAAATGAAGGGAGGACTGAGTGAAAATTAGTTGAACTTCTGTTAGTATTTGTAACCCCTGTGGCTTTAGGTGTTGAAACTTACAGATGTTGATTTTCTTGGGCAGTTCTAAAGAAAAAAAAAAACCTCAAAAATGAAATCAGATAGATTGATTAAAATTCAATTTATGGGCTTATCATCACATACTTCAAGCAAAGTTCTGTGATCCTTAGGAAACAAGAAACTTCTTGACTGAAATCCAAAAAAAATCCGTCGCAGATGACAGATCATGAGAATTATTTTGTTATAGGAGACACAAAGATTTAGAGAAAGTCTAGTAGGAGGTGTTGACTAAACCTCTGTGATATATATTCACTAGTTATGGGCAAGTAGGAAGCTGTTTGATATAAATGGTGAGTTGGAGGTAGGATTTTGCTCTGCAGACTTGCTGATAATGCCAGCCGTTTCAGCTGCTCTAGCGCGTGTGGACAGAAGGTGGACAGATCTTTCCAGATTCACGGAGGGCTGATTGGAAGCCAGTATAAATAACATAAAAGACTAAAATGCTTGAAGGGAGCAAGTCCTCTTGAGAGCTACCTAAAGGGAACAGAAGTGGTGAATGCTGTTTTGGATTTAYTGAGGACAAATATACCAGTGGAGTGAACTCTGATTTCCTGAAGAAAGGGCAATTTTCTTTTAATAGAGAACTAACTGTTGATAGCATTTAGGACTAATGATGTAGGTGTTTWAAAAAAAAAACTAGCTACACAGAACCTTTGCATTTGTTTTTGCAAACTTGAATTCCTCGTAAAATGTGTAAAGTCATTGTTTTAGAATGGTTAAAGTGTGAACTGCTTATAAAAGTAAAGATTGAAGTGAGAGTGAGAATGAGAAGTTTGGACTTGTTGGTGAATAAATGAGATGAACATTTAAAGAAATGCCACCATCTTGTGTCATTGAATCTTTTACTGATTTCCATGAATTTAATATAGATTTCTTTTTTAATTGCTTCTTTCTCTAGGCAATTCTGGCTTTTAGTACAAGTACAGAAGGCATTACAGTGAAACCAATCTATTACTCCTGTTCCTAAGAGCCTGCAAATCAAAGGATAGGATTTTGTTTAAAGAAATATTGTGGAAATAAAGAAAAACTTTATGCATTTTTCTGGCTGGAAGTRATTTGGAATTTTAAAAATGATACAATGATATCACAACCAGGCCATGGGCTTGCTGTATTTTAAGAACTGTATTTCATTTGGGAAACAACTTACAGGAACTCAGCTGCTGGAACAAAGTGTTCATTGCAAAAAAAAAAAAAACCCAGATAATTTCTTCTCAGCGATAGGGATACCTATGAGGAATATTCAGTGTTTTTCAAAAAGAAATGTATGCATTATATTTTACTAATGAATTTAGAATGTTCAACTGTGGTTAGCAGTCAGAGTGTCTAGTCTGATTATTCAACTAGTTAGCAACTTAAGATAGATGAATCTTTTAATCTTTACTGATATGTGTGGTGATTTGATGTGTTTCATACCTTTTCAGGGCTGTTTCAGATCACTCCTGTGAAAAACTCATTACAGTAATTTACCAGACATTTGTAGAACAACTATTGGATTGTTCAACCTAACTAGAAATTGAGCAAATCTTAATATGAAACTAGAAAAGAYTATGTGGGAGAATTGTGACAATGTGTGTAGATTTTTGGGTTTTTTCTGCAGGTAARTATTGCAGTTTTCTGTTAAATTTGAGAACTGTCCATTATATTTAGCCTAACAAGGTGTATATATGTGCTCTCTCTCTCTCTGCTACATGTATGCTATATATCTATATCTATCTATCTATATATATATATAGTATATATAGCAGAATTGAAAAGATCTTACAAGATTATGGGAGTACTCACTTCAGGTCCCTTTTCCCATACTGCGCTGAAATATGGGTAAATCCAGTGAGTGAGTTGCTGGCCAAACCCAGGCCAGTGTTGCATCCCCAGCAGAGAATCAGCTGAACTGMAGCTCCATCAGGTGGTCACAGGCAGCTGGCATGGATTTGAGAACTGGGGCAAACACAGTTCTGTGAACAGATGCCAAAACAGGACACCGACAAAGGGCAGTCAGAAATAGTCATTACATGGAGGAGGTGATACTAGTGTAAAGCATAAATTGGATCAGCAAGTTAGAAATACATTTGGTCGTTTTCCATGGGGTTTTTTGTTTTCTTTCGGTTGGTTGGTTTGGTTTGTATGTTTTTTTCTTTCTTTGTTTTTAATGTCTTTATTACTCTATTTAGTTTTGATTTTGTAAAGAGATGTTACTTGCATGCAAAGTTCTGTGACCAGCAGGTCAGGGGAGACRATGCTGTCCTGCTCCAGAGTCTTCAGTACAAGAAAGACATGGATCTATTGGAGCAAGTCCACAGGAGGGCACCAAGATGGTCAGAGGGATGGAACACCTCTTACATGATAAAAGGCTGAAAGAACTGAGTTTCTTCAGCCTGGAGAAGAGAAGGCTTTAGTGTGACCTAATTGTGGCATTCCCTTTCCTGAAGGAGCTACAAGAAAGATGGAGAGGAACTTCTTACAAGAGCCTGTATTGAGAGGACAGGGGACAAGGGGAGGTTTTTCAATGAAAGAGAGTAGGTTTAGATCAGAGTTTAGGAAGAAATTCTTTACTGTGAGGTTGGTTAGGCAATGGAACAGGCTGCCCAGAGAAATTGTGAATGTCCCATTCCTGGAATTGTTCAGGGCCATTTTTGATGGGGCTCTGAGCAACCTGGTCTCATGAAAGATGTCCCAGACAGTGGCAGGCGGATTGAAAATAGGAGATCTTTGAGACCCTTTTCAAGCTAAACTATTCTGTGGCCAATATATGTTGGTAAATTGAACCTCTACTGTAAATTCAGGGCATCTCCCTCATATTTTAAATTTTAACTTTGCAACAAGTGAAACAAAAGTGTTTCCATCACTTGACTATCACTATTTCCAAAGGCATCCAGTGCTGGTTTCTCTGAGATTTAATTTCTCATTAGAACTTTAATTTTCCTTATAATGCCTGGTCATTAAAAAGGATACAGAGTACTCAAGAATATAAAATTTGAAGAATAAATATTAAAGGAAAAGGAGAATGTCATTGTGAATGTATTTGCTGACTCTTCTTAGTTCTAGAAGTGAAACAACTAGGAAGAAAAATGCAGATAGTGCATGCATGTATCTAGAGATGCCCAGCTTAGTTATCTATACAAGGGACATACTTATTCTTCCTGCTGCACTGGTAACAGATATTGAAAGAGCTGAAGGAAGCTTGGCTACAAAGGGAAGTAAGCTGAAGAGAAGCTTCTTGCTTGAGTTGGGAGGGGTTTATCTCTATTTTTAGCACAGGAGTGAAAACTGCTGCCTGTCATTGTCTCACTACAACAATGACTGAGAAAACYGTCCCTGATCAGTAACCCCCTAAACAGCTATGAGTACCCTGGTGGTTTGTATCAAATAAAGTTTAAAGATGATAAATGAAAAATGTTCCATATTTTGCTCAAATTAACAATGATCAGGAAGAGTCAAATTCTATTGCACTAAAGCTTGCAGGAAAAACATACATAACTTAGGCTTCTGGTTCTTGCAGATAGAAAATGCTTAATGCTTCTTCTTTGGAAGAAGAAAGATTCTTAATATTTGAGGTCTTGTCTTTAAAAAATAAATTGAGCATATTATTTTCATATAAAAGAAGGAGGAGAGAGATCCTTGTGCACTAATTTGTATTTCTCTATGCATGGTGTTGTGATCTGCTTTTATTGTTTGGTGCTTTTGATTAACCTTTTGATTAACCTGATTAACCTGTTTTAAAGACCACTTGTAAAAACCACTTGCTATTTGACCAAGGATGGAAAGGGAGAGATGGCTTCACAGACTGTGGTTTGAAAAGGCAGCTCAGTTAATTTTTGCAATTTATTTGATGCTAGCCATTAAACTTCTCAACTTTTCTTAAGAAATTTGACTGATGTATTTTGTATTTGGTGATATGTTTGTCTAAACACATTTCACTGTTTGTGACTTGTTAAATTTAAAGTTTTTCACATTTTATTGTCCCTCGAGGTGCTCTGCCTCTGTGTTTGTTGTGAGCACATCTTTGTAGATGTGCTATGGATGCAAACTCACTGAGTAAAGAAGTAGCCACTAAAGATAATACAGATGTAAAGATTCCCATGTATCATGGATGCTCTTTGAGGTCTTGAAACTATTTATTTGTGTTCCTCTGGCAGCTCCTGAAGTGTAAGCCTTGATCTCAGMTTTTTCATGTTCTGTGAAGAAGTATTATTTGTATGTGTGGAAGGAGCCTCAAGACCTCTGTGCTCTGCAGTGCTGCATGGGGCAGATAGGAAGCTGCTACAAGCAAGAAACCAGAGGCCTGAGTACCTAAGCTCTTTGTGTTACAGTTCAGGAGATGCAGGTACATTGAACTAGGGATTGCAACAATTAGCAGGTGGGGACAGTGCTGAGCTCGTCAGGAGAAAATGCTTCTGATGCTGTGTGGGTTTTAGTCTTGCCTCCTGGCCACAGGTAGGATGTCCAGCTCCTTCCTAAGTGTGACTTCTTTCTTTCCCAAACAGCAGAGGCATCACTTTATTATAGAAAATGTCAGGAAGTGTATGGGAGGTGGTGTCTAAAAATAACARTGATAATTGCTTTCTGCTGGTGGGAGGATTTATTTTGGAACACAGCAAAAAGAGGATAGAGTGGAAAGGCTGCAGCCAAGGGAAACCACAGCAGGCTTTAGCCTCCATTTTGGTGTTGTCTCTCATTTATTGCAGATATTTTCAATGCTGATTGCTTATGTTTGTACTTGGTGTAAAAATTCTCAGCACAGATACCTGATGAGCCTCTGATGAGATGTTTCTGCTATTGTTTGATTGAATGGGCACTTTCCCTCAGCCATGGATTTAGAAGCCATGTAGTGCTGGTGGGTGGGGAAGCGGGCTGTTGGGTGCTGGTCAACCTTCAGTGCAAAAACCCCAGATGGGGTAATTTCATCAGAAATATTGGGAGGGAGGAAAGTTGGTGGAAAATTGTTAGTTGGGAGGTATATGTCCTTTTTCACAYTTTAAAATCTCTTTTGGATAAACAGAAGAGGGGGGAGCCAGAGGCAATGCCTCAAATGCTATTAAACAAAGCTTTGTTGTTTTTAATTTTCTAAATGGCTCTTTTCCAGAGCCCACTCCACCAATYATCAGGCATTTTTCAAACACCACACGAGCAAAACTGAGGGAGAATCCCTTAGTCCTGATCAGAAACCCAGAGTCCAGACAAATTTATGCAACCTATTTACCCAGTCTGCTGTRTCTTTTACACTTTAGTGCCTGAAAGAATAAAACTGAAGAAATCTTGAGAATTTTGGCTCAGGTGGACATATGTGATGTTGAGTTGCATGTCTGTTACTGTTTAAGGATCACTAAAATGGCAAAGCATTTCTTTTTGTTTTGTTAGAGAGAAAGTATCTGTTAGTTCCTTCTTTTTCTTAGTCCTTAGTCATGGAACCTTTAAGATGATGCAGGTCTGCATATTTATCAATATCAAACTGGTGTTTACCAAAACTAAATGTGTTTAAGTTTGAGATACACTTGTTACAGCATTTAYAGTACACACACGTGCACAACACTTAGAATGCATAGCTCAAGTAGTAAGCAAAATTGTAGTTTCTTATTTAAAAAAAAAATATTTAAACAGATTTTCTCAGTTATATTTTTAGAAAGGCATTAAATAATCTAGTTTTCCAATTCTGAAATCAGAAAGGAAAGTAAGAGATGATCCTTTCTCCTTGCAATGCTCTAATGCTGGATTAAATTATGTCTTCTATGAATTTCTTATATTATATAGACTAAACAAAATTGTCAGTTGATCTGGTTCAGTGTTTGATAACAGCCCTTACTGTTACAAAGGTTTCTTAATGGTGTCCTCTTAGCTGCACTTTAAGCAGATTACTTTTTCTACACTTCTTAGGTGTTTAGTGGCTTTATTCACTCTAGTTTTCCTTTCAGGGACATCTGTCAGCAGCTTTGGAAAACTATTCTCAAATGCTCCTATCCCTTTTTCTGTATTTCAGTGTACTGTATATGCATTTACTGTATATGCATATACTGTATTTCAGCTGGGTATATGCAAGAATGGTAAGAAAGAGAGCTATAGAAAAGAAAAGAAGTAAGCAGCAGAAAAGCATAAAGAAGATAGTGAGGTAGAGATTACAGTTTTACTGGGCTTAGTGGTGATCATTCAACATAAAGAATGGGTAGTTTGGATGACATCTTGATTTATACTGATTGAAAATTTTTATATGGTGGTTTGGTAAAACAGCCTAATGATTTTTATGTGATTTATTGTGGTCAGGTGGCTGTATCTGAGCATTTCCTCCTTTTTGGAACAAATTTGTTCCCCTCTTGACAGTTTCAATAAAGATAACAAGGAATCTAAGATTAAAGTGTGAATTGGCCTCTGTAAGTCAGAAGTGAAGTACATAAGCAGTGAAATTTCTGGGGCATATCTTCCAGCTGTGTCAAACTTGTATTGGGTAGAAATATAATATTGTTTCTGGGWCTGTCAGTCATGCACCTTTCAGAGTTAATGAAATGCAAGAGGCTTTCTGAATGAGGTCCTATTCTGACACTCATTCCACTTTTGAATCTTTTTCTGCTGTGGCAGAAGTGCCATATTTCTTTCCTAAGATGGAATACAAAATTTTCCTTCCTTGTTGCCATGTTAGGATATTGTTAGCTGTAGCTATTCTTAAGTCTTTAACATAATATGTAGTATACAGACAGCCACACCAGAAAGATGTATCTCCAAGAGATTCTTCATTTTGACCTCTCTCAACCTGTAGTTGTTTTATTTTTAACTGATGTTTCAAAACAAATTCTTAGCAGATTTATGTGGCAGAATGATGAGAGCTGTTGGCAGTCTATGAAAAGTTCAGGTCACTTTTAATTGTTGAGTTTCCATATGTTTTACTCAAGTTGTTAATTAAGGAAGGTCACAAATCAAGAAGATACATAAGTGAAGACTAGTATGCCCCTTTAAACGGTTATTTACTTACTGACATGTACTTACTGACTGTATTGGAGTTTAAAAAATAATCTAGAAATTCAGTTATTATTTAAACCTTATTTTAGTTTTTAATTTTGGTAGCCGTACATCTGTTTGGGGAATAATTTTTATTGTCTTATAACTCTTTCAGAAGTTAAATGGATTTTTTTAAGGGTCTTATCTGGCTTTGCAAATGCAGAGTTCTGCTAATGTAATTGTGAAGGCTGTGTAGAGAGATTTGCCAGTAAAGTGTTCTGTTTGTGAGATGATAATCCAGCCATCCATCCACTTCTTTTACTAATGCAAAACTATAGTCAAAAGTTCAGGTTCTCTTTTCCTGTTATAGATTTGGGATGGTTATGGGGAGAATCTCTGCTCCAGAATAAGTAAGCACCATACCAGCATCAAGAACAGAAAGTTAAGTTTCAGATGTCACTTGGATTGCTCAAATTGCAGAAGCCATGACACAGACATGTTGCTGGTATATGCTAATTCTGGCATCAGATTCCTTCCTCATCTCTGTGTACAGGAGGCTGGACAGAGCACAGTGCTGTGTGTGAGGCTACCTGATGACAAAAATTCTTTGCTATGTTTGCTAAACTCTTGTCTGAACATATTAGGGGTCAGGAAATGTTTTTTAACACTGTGGGGCTATGTCAGCTATGCAGCAGCTCATGCCACTCCCCTGCTCAAAGGGAGCCTCTTGCCCCCTTCCCTTTCAACTTGAAACAAAGTCAGCCAAATTAATAGGTTTTCTTTTAGTGTTTCAGTCATTGTAGCATATGGGTGTCTTTTATTGTGAACTCTTTAGCTGTCCTGTTGTGATCCTGTATATCCTGTGACCCTCCAAGTAAGTTCTTCTACCCATCTACTGTGGTTCAAATCKGGTGCTCCATCTCTTACAGTTTCTGAATTTAGCCAAGAGTCTTATGAACAGTTTTTTAATTTTATTTTTTTCAGTGAATCTTCTAAAGCCCTCTGCATTTAGACAGTTTAAAGCTGCACTTAACAAAGTCAGATAAGCCAAATGTTAATGTTTCTCTTGGCTCGAAGTTTGCCACAGGATTCAAATTTATGTTAGGTGTTTTTCAGGAAACAAGAATTTCCAAGGATTAGTACAGAAATTGTTTTGCCACTTTAATCTGTCTTCCAGGGTGAGGTAATCTCAGCAAAAGACAGAACACCATGGTATCCTAGGGAACTATTTTATTTAGTATGACTTATTATGTGCCAGAAATACTGAATATAAAGCATAGAAAAATCTTTCATATAGCATGACTATATGCAAAAGTTTTTTCTTATTATTTAATACTGTGGTATCTTTAAGAATTCATTGAAGCTTATTGCACCTAAACGTTGATTAGGCTATAAGGTACCCGAGGTCACTGTTCTTGTAAAYATCTGCGGATTTCCAGATGCACCCTTTCTATCATACTGTGGAAACAGAAATTAAAAATAAATTATACATACTTTTTATAGAGAAGGACAACCCATATTCCTGCATAATTTTTCTAACAGCTCTTGCACCACATTTAGTCCTTTTTCTTTCTGTATCAAATGTGTTTTTATAATTTTGCTAAATATCCTGTCCATTTTAATGTATTATAATTTCTGAGATAATTATTTTTTAAAGAGAAGAGTGCTTATGAGGGTGGAGCTTCATTAGTTCAGGAACAGGTGCTAAGCAGTTTATACTCATTGTTGAATCCAGGAAGTTGCTGGAGCTTTGAATTCTTTCGCTTTGTTAGAGATACTTGGAAAGTTGAAGTTGGAGACTCTTTTTTGTAACCTCTTTCTGTTATAATGGGGATTTGGGTGTTCTTGGTTGGGGGATGTTTTGTGGGTGGTTTTTTGGTTGTTCTGGGTTTTTTTTTGTGGGTTTTTTTGGTTTGGCTTTGTTTGATTTTGTTTTGTAAAAGTTGTCTTTGATGACTAATGATTAACTGTGGGTCCAAAGACCTTTCTTGTGATTAAGGTGGTTCTTCCTCATCTTGTGTTTGTCTAGCTCATCATATTCTTATGTAGAAGCAGCACATTGTTGGCTGGCATCTTACCTATTTCAGATCATATCCCAGGCTTGTCATTTAAATTTTAATCCTCTTCTTCAAAATAACTAAATTGCCAGCACCTGTGGATCTCAAAAAGGATAGTCTCTATTTCTTTACCTTGTTACTTAAAATGCAGGATGGCAGCAGACCTATTTGGTGAGTTATCCTGGTGTGGTAATGACCCATTTGGAGGTGGTGTGTTTGGCACTGTGTTCCAGTGAGTTTTGTTGGTGGTGTGGTGGGATGCCTGTACATGATGGTTTGGAGTCTGTAAATACCTGCAGCAAGATTTTCTTTGTCAGCAGACTGTGGGAGTGATGACAGGGTGCCAGTATTATTGTCTTAGGTTTCTCTGGTGTTCAGGGTAATCCCACACTTCAGTTTGTGGGGTGATAGGGGTGACTGAGAAGGATTTTGTAAGACACTTTAATGTGACATTATTTCTGACATGGAGAAGCCTTCACACTTTATACAATAATATAACTTGTATCTGTTGCAGACTGTGTTTTCATAACAAACTTTGAGGATGACACATGAGGAAAAGACCACAAGTKATTGCATCTTTGTGTCTTTCCTATCCSTTATACTTGGTACCTTGTAACAGAAGCAAATTAGATTTGTTTTGGCATGGTTTGTTCCTAACCAGAACAGCCAGTGTTGGCTATTATTCATCAGTGTGTTGCTTTTGTCTGTGTTTGCAAGAAGTCAGTCTCACTGTTTCTTCCAGTAGTTTTTACAGGAATTGAGGAGTTTCCAGTAGTTCCTTGGATTTACAGGGAAATTACAGGGAGTAGTAGTGTAAATTTTAAAAGGTAGGTATTCTTTTCATCCTTTTCCAGTCATCTCACATCACAGGTTTTCAGAACAGATATTAAAAGGTTATGCCATATCCATACCTTCTCCTTCAGTGGTCTGTGATTCACTTGGTTCTGCTAGGAAGATCAGTTCTCCATTCTTTCATGTTACTTAGCTTCCTATTTGTACTTCTTTGCTTCTACCAGCATGTCTACAGTTGCAACTTCACAGAAGGTAACAAAAGAAAACATAACAAAATGCAGTAGACAATTGTCTATATTATTTATTTYTAGTTAAGGACAAATATGATGAGAGAAGCAGAACATTGAGGTCAGACTTTTCTCCGCAGAAATAAATTTTGCATTATCTATAGTTGTCCACCATTTTTGGCAGTAACTGCTACTTAGGCAGCCAGCCATTATGCTCTGTATTTTGTCTCTATAGTTCATTACGAGAATTTTTTTAAAGGTGAAATTCCTGGTGTTTTGTAGTGTGTAGGTCGTAGGATGTAAAAAAAAMCCAAAAAAAYAACCAAWACAAAACACCAAAACCTAAATCAGAATAAGAAATTACAGCCCAAGTATCAAACCCCTCAGTCCTTACAGCTTAGAGAAATCATGCATGCAAGTGCTTGCTTATGTTTATCAGCTGCACAAGTCTGATGTTTCATGGATAATCAATATTCTTCATAAGGCTACAGCTGACTTTTAAAATACTTYGTATGCAACTGTTTCACCTGCAAGCTGAGCACATAACTTCGAAGTAGATCTTAGGCTCTCCAGGTGGAAAATATTCTGTGCAGTTAGTGCCCTTSTCTCCAGATTGACACACAATGGTTCAGAAGTTATTTTAACACAGACTGCAAACTGGCACCAGCATGTTTAGCAATTTGATATGAAGAGTAAGAGCTCTCTGATAACTTCTGCTGTAGTGGTTTGCACTGGACTGCTAGGATCAGACTGCAATACCTACAATTAAACTTAAAAGTTCTTGAACTCTCAGCCAGGTAGAAGTCTGGCTCTGATTTTTCAGTTTCATGGCTTTGCTCTGTCTCATTTTTGAACTGTTGAAATCAAATGGCTTGATAGTCTTACAAAAATGTGTAAAATAGTTTCCAATAAACTAGAAGAAACTACTTTTTCTGAGATGGACTTTAAAATTTTCACAATTTTAATTTCAGGAAAAGGTAAAATTACAAATCTCATTCAGCTCTGAAACCAAACATTATTATTCACAAAAAATCCTTTCAGATTTATAAGATAAAACAATAAGCAGGCCTGCTTGTTAAAAAGAAACCAAACAGGTAGCTAGGCAGACAGTTCACTTTTGAACGCTGTTTTAATCTTTTTTTTAATACTCTCTGAAGTTCCATTAGAGAGATTTGTTTATTACTTAATTTGTACTTATCTGTAGTGTGGTCAACTTGTCATGTTTTAAATAACTAATATTTGGGGGGGGTAGGGGTTTCCCCTCCAAAATCATGGTGTTTCATGTAAATGTCAAATGTGCGTGTTTAAGTAATTTCAGATTAACGGTTTTGAAAGACCAGGTAACTGACAAGTTGTGTCTGTACTGATTGCTTTCAAATTTCAGTTATTTTGCTGTAGGTTTCCTTGTATTACCTTAAAAAAAAACCCAGCCAAAACTGTAAGAAGGCATGAAGAGTAATAATTCTCAGTATAAATTTCCTTAAGAAATTATAGAAGACTGAATTAATCTCATGGGTGTTTGGAACAAATTGTATTGCTTTTATTAGGCAAGAAATACTGCTCTTCAGTTTAAAAAAAATAAGTCTCACAAGTAGATTTTCCTTATGAAGTTATATATGTTCTCTGTGACCCCATAGTTACTCAGATATGTACTATCTTAAAGTGGTGGCTGTTTCTGTGTGTGTGTGGCACACACTATTCTGTGGGTTGCTAAACCCGTCTTTTTCAACTAATATTTCTGTTATAATTATTACAATTCTTATTTGTAAAATACATTGTCCTAAAGTGATTTTGGAAAACTGAGTAAGCTGCTTGTTGCATGCCAATTAAATAGTTGTTTTTGGCCTTTTTTGCAAGAGGGTCTGTGGTTGTATCATAAAACATTACTGTTTATTAACAGTACTTAGATGGTTATCAAAGGTACCATATTCCTCCTTTTTCCTGTTGATGTACTGGCCCATGTGAAAAGCATGTGTGTTAAGCAAATGACACAATGATATAGGAATCACAGTTAAAACATGTCTGGATCTGGAAAAAATTATGTCTTTTGTCCTGAGTACAGCAAAGCTTCCAGAGCAGTGAACCATTACACTTTCTTGCTTTTTCTSTGACTTTATTCTCCACATGGAGCTGAAGCTCCTGGCTGGGGCAAGGCAGTGGTTTCTGGTATGTGGGGTTTCAGATAATAAGAGGAAGATTAGGAGAGCTTGAAAATTCCCAAAATGTGGGAGGGGCAGCAGGATACTGGATGGTATGGCAGCATGTGAGGCTGCCTTATTGGCACCATCTGGTTACTGCTTTGATACAGAGGAAAGAAGTTTTAGCTGGAAATGTAGTTTGAATTACTTGGAGGCACACCAACCTTGAACTGATTTCTGATCAATCTGCAAGCAGTGGGGAAACTCTGTGGGGCAAGACTTAAATTCTCTCCCACAGCTCCTGTCTGCAGCCTCACCAGTTTCACAGGACAGCAAATATGGATGGCATCACCCCCAAAAAAACGGCAAACCAAAACCAAAGTAACGTAAAAACACGTTGCCAGGTTGTTTCCTTATGGTTTTAAATGKGACCTTCTTCTAAATTCTCCTGTTTTTATTCTAGTAAGCATCTAAAAAGCTCTGTGACTTGCAGTAGATTCTGTAAGCAGAATTGCCGTACCAACGCAGAGAGCATATCAGGTGCATAAACCCACCCAAGTTTTATATAACCAATTTATTATCCATGGAGATGATTTGCAAAGGCTGAGCTGTGTGTTACTGTGGAGACCTTATTAGCAATTTTAAGCTGGATTTGGTATATCCATGTGAGCTGCTGTTGCAGTGGTAACTGCAAGGAAGAATACCCTGAGGGAGAGATGATGGGATTTTTCATTTTCCTTAATCTTAAGTGCAGTTTTGTCAAGCTTCTTAATGAATGTTTAGCTTCAGTTCTCTCTGATGCTGAGGAGGAGTGTATTTTTAAACAGTGTTTATGTCCCCGTGAATTCTGGAATGTCTCACAAACAGGTTGTTCTGCTTTGGGTGACAAGCTGCTGCTGCTGCCTCACCTCTGCCTCTCTCCATTGTGGCATGTTTTCCTGCACATTCCTGTGCTCCTGTAGCTGTGCTGATGAAGATTAATGCATATTGCACCATATTTTAGTTCCTGCCTGGTTTCATGTACTTTATTTTGAGACTGGCACTGGTCATATTGCTTATCTTCACAGACATTATTTTTAGGTGCAGGAGCCTGCCCAAGAACCTTTCTGAATATTGCCTAAGATATACATAGGGAAGCAGGTGACCTATTTTGACTCTCCAGAGGATACTTGCTGCCTTTTCACTAGGACTATTCTTTGCTTCTTAAAGAGAAAGTTGCCTTAGGCCACCTTTAGTACTATACTGAAGGTAATTTACTTGCTTTGTACATAGGCAGGTATTGTCTGTAAACTCCTGACCATGTTTTAGAGACATGCACAGATGGAAATCAGTGTTCACAATGTGCAGTCCCTGCCAGAGCTGCATAGGGAGGGATATGTAACCTGCTTCACCTGTCAGTGTTCTGTGTTTGCAAACAGCTTTGGATTTGGCTTTGGTGGGATATGTGTCCTCRGTTAGTCCCTTGGCATTACTGCTTCCATAATCTGGTCTGTTAATGGGACTGAATCTTTGGTTGCTCATGGGAGTGCTCATTTTGTATGGTTGTGTCAGGCTTTGGCTGAAGAGTAGCCATTCTGCATTAATTCTTCATTTGATAGTGATTGTTATATGTCTTATGGAGTAATAAAAGGGTAAATCTTGCTGCCTTTTCTGGCAAGGGTTTGTTCTGCCATCTTGTAGACATATTTCGAGTATGCCAGATCATGCTTTTTTTTTTTTGCATAATCTTTTCCTTTCTAAAGAATCACACGAAGTTTAAAATATTAAATGCAGAGTCATTTCTAGCTGGCAAAGGACCTCTTCCTTAGCTGTGCAGCTAGCAGGTGATTAGTGAAAACCTTTTACAAAATATAGCCRAAAACTTAGTGTTGCAAGCTAGTGTTTAGTTAGAGACTGACAGCCTCAAAGTTAATTTCTGTCAAGGCCCTCTTCTCCACACAATGCAACAGCTTGGGGAGAGTTTTAGGAAGATTATCTAAGAACAGTATGCTTCAGCCCTTGCAATTGGGAACCTGGATTCTGATTAAATTTTATGAGCTGCCTTGCCAGTTTTATTTAAAGCCTTTTAATTTACATCTTTCAGAAACAGTTTTTCTCCAGTTTAAAGATTTTGGAACCAGATATCAAGAGACTGCACACAAAGTCTGCATAAAGAGTTGTTTTAGCAGTTTGTCCATTCAAAATCAACGACTCAGTCCTGCAGTGCAGTGGGAGAGATGAATTTTGAGGTCTGTAGCAGATTCAGCACAATTGACATACATTCTTTTTAACAATATTGTTTTGATTTTTACAGACACTCTTCTTCCTGTCTGCCCTTTTCTTGGTGTTATGTTCAACCTCTATCACCATGGGGTTAGTGGTCCCTAAGGTGGTCAGCTGGAGTTTTGGGTGGGTGGTGTTAGTATAAGCAAGCTGTCATCATGCACATACCATGTGCCAGGACAGTCATAGTGTGTTTCTTCCTCCTCTTTGCCAAGGAATCTGTGATGTTGCTGGGATCTCTTTCTCCTTCCTTGAAATCTGAGGGGTGTGTGTACCACACTTCACACCAGGCTCAATTTTGTTGATCTGTCAGAATTTGATAGGTGGTGAGTTTTCTGTGTGTTGGATAGTTGTTGGATCTTTGTTCCCTCTGCTGCCCTTAAGAAAAATGCTTTTTCTAGATCCCAGGTTTTTAATAACTTCAGCTGATGGTAGGAGGGTTGCTTACAGCCACAGGATCTCCACTGTATTCCTCTACCCCATTCCTGAGGTACAGTGCTTGGACTCCTTTGCACTTCATCCTGTTTCCCCACTTTTGAGGCTGCCGTTGCCACACCATGCTGTTTTGTTTGTTTGTTTGGGTTTTTTTTCCCTATYGCAAATGACATCATTGTAACAGAGTCATAAGTATTTTATTCTGTCTCAGTCTAACTGCTTATCACTACCAACTATACAAAAATTATGGTCATGCCATGTGGTTATTCAAAGTTAATTAAAATTAAAAGAAAAACCAAGGAGGCAGTAAGCATCCAGGCTTTTACAGCTAAACCAGCAAAACCAAATCTCTGTGCAAGCCAAGACATACTCAGACAAAGCCTTACAAGTCCCAAGGCCTTTCAGTGTCATTAGGACATGCATTACTAGCACTGGTGAGACTGTAGTCACAAGGCTACAGAGTGACAATACAAAGCACATGCAATGCATATTTCATATGATGAGTAATTGCTGTATAACAGTCTTAAAGAATTAGCATTTTTTACTCTTTTAAATGAGTAAGAARGCCAACTTTGAAGCAATTAAAGGCCTGGTGGAGGTATGGTAATAAGAGAAGGGTTCAAAAACTCTGCCATTTTCCAGCTTGTAACACAACTTCAAAAGCAGAATAGATATGCATCATCAAAGTTATGTTTTTATTAAACAGGGAGCATCTCCCCCACATTTTGTGTAAAGAGAAGTAGATCTAAAAAGTGTTATTAATATTGCACCAAAGGAATGCACGAAAACAGAGGAATAGGAAACTTAACACAGAGAGGCTGGAAATGCTTGGAGGTGGGACAGCAGAGTATGGGCAGTGTGTAACTAGCTTTCCAGCTTGCTTTAGGGCAAGATTCAGAAAAAAAAAGCTCRTAGTAGTTTTGCAAACAAAACCATGGATATGGAGATTGCTCTGTGTCTGCTGGACCTGAGATTGGAGAAATGCTGCAGAAACATAGGTGATGATTGTATTTCCATACTGATTTGTCATGCTGTTTCCATTCTTATAATTGAAGTCTAATGTTAGAACTTCATGGGATTTCTTTGGTTTTATTCTTTAGCTTGCCTGAAACTGCAAATGAATTAAAATGTGATCATCCTGGGCCCTGTTCTTTGGAGGAAATGGATCCAGACCAGAAGTGTTCCATGCCTTGTTGAAAAGCTTGCTATGTGGTCAGTTTTTCTAGGATTTTCATATTGTCCTGCAATATCAGTCTTTTTTACTGTGTTCAGACAGAACAGAAAAAGCTTTGCCGTGTCAAACAAGCAGATTCTGAAGTGCCCTACTCACATTAGTCCAACATTTTCTAATTTTAAATAGCCWTATCTTTTTAATACCCTGCAGGGACTAAAATTATTGTTGACGGGTTTACGTGTACATCTTCATTCATGGTAATTTGMAGCATCTTGATCTTCCTCATGTTTTTTGTAACTTATTGTCAGCTGCAGTCTTTTCACAAGTTTGTTGAACCAAATTAAATTACTGGGTGTCTAGTGAAAGTAATCTTAAGTGTGTCCTGTGTAATTGTAGGCTTAGTTTCTCCTTATATACGGAAATATATAGMTGCTGCTATAACTCTGTGAGAAAGAATAACCAGAGGCCATAGAATGAAGAGATTAGAGGTGATATAGGAATGAGCAGGAAATTTCTTTCAAGTAGCTGGGCAATCTCCTATTATTCCTTTGCTGTTTGATAGGTATAAAATAGGAAAAACATTTTTATTTAAGGATTCCTGAACTTCAGAGAACAGGAATAAATCCACTGCTCCACAGAATACCATTTCCCTTTTTTTAATGCATATTTACTCTTGATGTTGCCACTTTCTCAAGCAATAGATTTGTTTTCATGATGCTGATTACAGGCTTTAAGGATTTTGGGATTTTTTTCCTACCTGTCCTTCTTTACCCAGGCTTCTACACCTGAGGTGAAACCTGAATYTTTCACCATCTGCAACATTTAGGAATTGGGAATTATTTTCCTCCTACTGTATCTTTTGTTGTTGTTGTTTTTACTGAAGAACAGATTCTTCTTTCTCAAATGAATACAACCATTTCTGAGAGCAGATAGGACATATTGTTAAAATTTTCATTCTCTGAAAGCTTTTGAGTGACACCATGCTTTCAGCAAAATAGGGCATATCTGGGCTGGGAGAAGCTTTGTAATTATAGGATAACATTATCTTCAGTACTACATTAAACCTGTATTTACTGTGCAACAGTGATTTTGCACCAGATAGTGTCAGAAAGAACTTATCACCATGGGCTAGGGGATGAAGGAAAAGTGAGCCATGTTTTTCTTTACCTACAGATGAGAATCAGCTAACCAGTCTGCTCTAGAGGAGTCACATTTTAGCCCAAGTGTAAATGGGGCAGAAGTACTTTGACAAGACAGTTGGTACCACTTAAAAATAAAAATCACACCTGTCATATCTGAAAAAGCCTAACCCAGAACCCTGAGTTTTGATGTGTCTGTACTCTTTAGGTCAGGTGAAGGCCTGTGAATTGACTCTTGATTGTCTCCCCAGAAAAATTAGCCAATTTTACATGACAATTGTCCTCTTTTCTCCAAATAYATGGATTCTTTTATGCGGACACAGGACATCAGGTGTGGATTTAAATACTTCAATATAGAAAATAAATTGCAATAGTGAAATTCAGTAGTATGGTTCTCTGCAATTGTTCTGCTGATGAAGGGAAGTCTAAAGTCTCTTGATTCTCCTATACCAGTGGGATGCATGGTGAAAGTCTTGCAGGAGATTCATCATGAGCTTCTACAGACTGAATTCCTTTGTTCTGAATTCTKAGTGCTCTTGAGACACCAGTGTTAAGTGTTACTCTGTTTTGACTCGTGRTTTTCTTCAGTAAAAAACAGGAAATAACACAGCATATTTATTTTAGAAGGATTTATTTTATTTATAAACATTTTCTTAAAATATTAATATGAGAAGAATGTTAGAGAATGTTTTCAAAAAAGGCAGAACAATACTGAAGCTAACATTTTGTACAAGATTACATAAATTAGGTTTCTGAGATGCTGGCTATAAAGATGCAATTTCTTTCACAGAAAGCAGACAGTAATAGCTTTTAATGGTTCTTTTTCTAGTTCAGGTGATAAAGAATGTCTTAGTATAAGACTAAATACTGCTTCTGAAGTTAAAGACTGATCGCTATTAGCCTTCCTCAGGAATTCCTATGCTTTCATACCATTTCCTGTCATGGTTAATTTTACAAAGTTTAAGAAAAATGTGACAGAACTTGGTTTTAAATCTTTGGACATCAGATATTACAGAAAAATGGCTATTTAAATGGAAGATCTGGGAATATGCCTAGCAATTTCCCCAAAGATCTTTAAACATAAGTAAAACCCAAGAAGCATTGTGTACTGTCTGTTCTGAGTGGTAGGCTTAACTGAGGGAGTTCTCCAAACAAGGGATTGCTGGATTGAAGTTTAGTGAATTCAGTGGAAATATCAGATCCCTCATATTACTGAAATAAATTTCAAGTCTCTTGCAGGTTTTAAATGTTTATGACACCAATCTTTCTTTCTTAGTATCTCAGTATTAGTAAGTTGGGAAATGGCAGAAAGTGATGAACAGAAATGACAAATCCTGAAGCTGCCAAGGCAGTCAATAAACTTCCTGCCYGAAAATCAGCATCTACTAAGGGAAGCTTCCAAAGGCTAAAATAGGGATAATACTTTAGCTGCCATTAAAAGCCAGTGAGTTTTGGAAGGCAAATAAACTTGGAAATTCTGCATTTCATGTTTTGGCTGAAAATGTAATTTGTGCTTTTCAGGATGGCAGACACTGAAACAGAGAAGCATGTTGGCATGGAAGAACCTGACCTTTTATGAAAGATTCTGACAAAAGAAGTTGTAGAGCATATTTCTTGTGGAAAATGTAAGGGAAGAAGTRAATCTTGGTTGAAATTTCAGACCTTTGTATCCTACCCCACTGGTAGTTATTTTATACTGTGGTATTTATCTAAATTGTATATGCAAAAATTCTTATTTTGAACACAGAAGTTTTTGTTGCTGATCCACTGCATTCTTTTTCATATTGAAATTACCCAATTGTGTGTACGTCCCGGCATCCTGTAAAGCTGTATTAATAGAATCTGTCTGAGAACCATATGCTGCGTTTCAAACTGCCTTCTTCTTCTTTTTTTTTTTTTTTTCA
>CADDXX010000055.1:904747-971283 GCA_902810485.1 Alauda arvensis | reverse complement strand
AAAAAAAAAAAAAAAAAGAAAAAACAAGCAAGCAAAACCCAAGAAATGCTTCAGAAAAATGAAACTTAGTCAAATAATATTATTAAAAAATGTGATCAGTGTACTGATGTGTCATTACTATCCAGGAATTTCTCTTTGTGAAATCCTTCTGTGATTCTGGTGCTGTTAGGCTACTGCTTTGGGTTGTTTTATCTGTGCAGAAAAAATTAATACTTCGCTCTTGAGATTAGTTTTTGTGTAGATGAGCTGAATGTCTTTCCAATCTGCAGTATTTCTTTCAGCATCACCTAAACTGTACCTGTGTGCTCAAAGCTACGGGGCTGTGCAGCATACAAAGCATGTATCCCAAATGCTGGCYAGACATGTTGCAAACAATATCTAGTAAACCCATGAAAGCTGCTGAGCATCTGAAATGCTTTTTGCTTCATAATACGCCTAAAGGTCTTCTGTTCAGTCAGCATCCATCTCTGAGGTCTCTGCTTCTGAAAGCAATTTGAAGCCAAAGAAATTCTGCTCTTGCAATCACATCTCTTGTACCTGAGGGAGGCTAAAGCTGACTGCCTCTGGAAATCACATTGGTTCTCCTGCACTTGGTGTTTGCTCTTGTTCTTCTTTTTTTCCCTTCACAAATGCTACTTTGATAAATTCAGTTTGGCAGGCTTGCTTGAGGAAGAGGCTTTGTATTTATCACTCCTTTATATACATGATTTATTTTTCTCAAAATCAACTGTTGGCATCATTCCCAGTCTCCTCTCTAACTCTATAAAATTACTTGTGGTAATATACATCAGTGTTAACTGCATTTTAGAGTTAGTGCTGGGTTCCAACCATAACCAACTATCTGAAAGGAAACTGATTTTTCAAAAGCTATTGAAACTAGAAATTATTAGAAGCGATGCAGTGTGTGTGTGTTATAGCATTATAGCATATCTGGGCTGCCTGTGTCTGATKTTGGTGCCCCAATATGAGAAAGACATTGACAAACTGGGCAGAGYCCCAGCGGCTTTCCAGGTAATTGCCTGGAGTGTGAGGAGGGAACTAGGAGAGCTGTGCTCCTTCATTCTGCAGAGGATGCTAAAGGAGGTCAACAGGCTGCCTTGTGAGCATTTTCTGCTACCTACTGGGAGATAGTGAAAAAAGTGGAACTGGACTCCTCCCAGACATGCATAACAAGAAGATCAGGGACAACAGGCAAATTGCAAGGAGAGCAATTCCAATCAAGTGTAAGAAATTTCACAGCAAAGATGATGAGACAGCTTTCTGGGGGCCTAGAAAGCAGGGCACACCTAATAGATTTTTAAAAACTCAATCATTAGAGTAAAAAAAAAAGTCTAAGGATAGCTTTAATCAACCTCAAACAAGCAGTAATTTTACATTAAATTTTAGGTCCTTTATAATTTATTTTAACTGATAATTTTAAYTGATCTGTGAGGATCTTTACAAAGGTATATGGACAACTTCTAGTTGCAGTACCTATTGTATATTTAGTGACTAAAGGTGCTTATCAGTTYTGTGATTCATAGACCCTTTTAATTATTTTTCATAAACAAGTAGCCTTAGAGAGGCTTTTTAATTACACTGTAGAACGCACTTTTCTCTCCCTTTGTTTTAAGAAAAATTTTAGCAAGACTTTTTTATTAAAATGGTCCAGTAGCTCTGAAACAGATTATTTTCTATGGCTGTTTCTGTTCAGTTAGAGTTATTATGRTAGTCTTGAAAAACAAAAAGTACCATGGGAACCCAGTTGAACACTTTCAAGGAAAAAATTAAATCATACTCAAAGCAAGAGAGTGTAGCTGAAAATATTTTTATGTTATCTACTAATAAGGATGTGGATCATGAGTTAAAAACTTGTGGATATATTCCAGACATGCAGGAGTCCCCATGCTGAGAAAAAACAGTGGTAAGCAATTAAACTTCAATATTGAGTGAATGTAATTGATTATATTGAGGAATACCAGAACAAGAACAGAGTTGAAGGAGATGTTTTAATCATCTTAAAATGTGAGCCTACAATTGTATTCCCAGACTTTATTTTTCCTTTCAACTTCTCGACACATAAATGGTCTTTCAGTTCACAGGACTAAAAGATAATATGGCCTTCATATTACTGYTTCATTATACTTAGAGGTTCTATTATGTTTCTGTGCCAGACCACAGAAGACAAATATGTAAAATTAAAAAAAAGAGACATCAAGTCTCATCTCCAGTTGATGTGTACAGTGTTTTGCCATTCAGCTAAATGAAACAGCACTAATGTCAGAAATGGTTGTTGTTTTTTTTTTTTACTTAATTCTTCAGGTGGAAATGCCAGAGTCAGATCTGTGTCCACAACAGAATATAGATCCCTTCTGGCATTTTTGGACCCGACTRTGTCTTGATTGTCTTTTGGGTTCTGCACAGTGGTCTTAAATGGAAGTAGGTTTTAGAAATAGGCTTAGGTCCAGGAAATGTATAGTTCAAGATGAAAAGCTTTCTAGGCAATGTAAGTCTGCAAAAGCAAAAAGCTGCTGCCAGTCTATCAGAATAAGTCATCCCTTTTGGTAGGTTGAAGAATGAYTAGGTTTTTGACTGCCTTTGGGTGCTGAATTCTTCAACATTTCCAAGATGCCTTTCAGTGTAACTTCAAAYACCTTTTGACTCTAGAGGGTGTGATAAGTAGAGGAGAGAGGAGGGCTTTTGTTACGGTCATCTGTCAATGAGTGCGTCATCACCCAAATTAGTAACCAATTTAATCCTAATTTATCCARAAACAAATTTTATCCAAATTTGATACTTTCTACATTGGTGTGTAACTGCTTTGCTAGTTAAGGGTTTGTCTCGATCACAGGCATCAGTGAATTTCTAGGAAAGTGGCTGACAGTTAGGTGAGAGTCGTCCATTTTTGTTTTGAAATTAAAAATCCTTCAGATATTGTCCATTTGTGTAACATTTTGTCTGCGTTTTCCTCTCAGTTGTTCAGAGGGAAGCCACTACCATAATACTGTAATTGTTTCTGTAGCAAGGACCCAGTCATCCATGCCATAGCCTCTCCAGCCTCTGCTGGTCACTCTATCTCTTCTCCCTGTGACACAAATGAAACCTAGGTTTGTCCCCTGCCAGCTTGACTGAYATCTCCTCTTGTGAGTATCAGAGCAGGTTAGGATCATGTGTGCAATGGGACTGGATCTAGGTCACTTCTACCCTCTGCAGTGTCTGTGAAGGAAGTATGTACATGTGATGCCATGGGACATCTTGCTTTTAGCAGGATTACAGCACAGTAACTCAAATAGAAGCTTATATGGGGGCCCCAAATCTTTCCAGCCTTGCTTCTCAAACAATTATTGTTAATATTAAAACAAGGTTTAGAACAATAAAAAATTTGACAGAATTTTTTCAACAATCTTTTCTTATGGCTGAAACACATAGAATTTCAGCATTTGCCAAGTTTCTATTAAACAAGGCAGCATCTCCTGCCATATTGATGTGAATGCTTTACAAATCACTTATAGGTAAGCAAACCAAAACAAAAACTCAGCAAGACCCACTGTCTCCTACTGGGAGCCCAGTGCTGTGCCTTGGGCTCTCATCAGTGCTGAGTGSAGGGTAATGATCAATGCCCAGGAGCCTGCTGACTGTCTTTGCTGTAAGGGCACTGCTATGTTATGGTCAGTGTGGTGTCCAACAAGTCCTTCTCTGCAAACTTTCATTCCAGTCACTTACCCACCTGATGCCAGAAATCATGTGCTTCCTGCCCCTTTCTGCATGGGACTCCCCCTTAGATAATTTTGGACTTTACCTGCTCTGCCGTCAATACCTCCAGAGGCTGAGGCYCGTGAATCCACAAGGCCTTGGAGGAGAGAGAGTCCATCTCTCTTTTCACCTCTGATAGYGTCCAGGTTGCTCAGTTCCTCTGAGGCTTGAGTGGTCCAGCAGCACACACATGCTGCAACTTCCCTGCTGTCATTGCCTCCTAGGAGGCTGCGACCGGTGCTGGTATTTGTTGTGAGCTTGAAGAAATACCAAAGATATGTTTAAGACGCTGTATAGGAAGTTTCAAGTGATCTYACATCCTCTTACACTTGTTTTTTGACTGCATGTTGAGCTTTTTGGGGTTTTTTTTTTTTCATAAACGATCATTGTGAATGCATTTTCRTAAGATTTGGTGACCCTTTTGATTTCAGGAATTTCTCTGTTTTTCATAAGTGAAATTTTTTAGATGCAGTGATTCTTACTTTTCTGACTTGAACTGAAATTTCACAGATGTCACTTACTAAATTTTAATTTTTTTCTGTGCAACCAGGAACAATGTTAGTCACAATGTTGGCTACTGTGCAGTCCAAGGTGGTTTCTGAATTTAGACTCCTTTCTCAGGAGGGTAAGTAACAGGCAGCTGGATGAGAGGAAATGTCACTTATTCCACCACGGTACAGAAATCCTGTGRCTGTGAGCTGAGGGGAGGTTTTCTRTGGCTTGAAAAGAAGCTTCCCCATTCATGTAGAATTAAACACAGCAAATAGTAAAGCAAGCTAAATATACATTCTCCTGTGGCATCTGACTGAAATTAGGTTCTACTCGCTCTAAATCCATTTGCTAGGGTAGCCTGCAGCTATGAGGAAAAATTAAAGTTCTTTAATGTTATTTGATGAGAAATTCATGCCTTTAATTCYAGAAACTGGAATAGCTGACCTCTCTGTGGAGCTCAACAAATACATAAGGCCAAATAATAATAAATCTTATCAAGGATGATAATTGCTATCAGCTCCCATTTATAAAAATACGTGCTCACTAAYATTTTTAAATTAGAAATGCCTTTCCAGTAAAAAGATTCATGGGGCATTTTATTTCCATGCATGAGAAATTAATTGGGTAATTTTACAATGGCATATAAGGATTGTTGATTCTAATGTAAGCTAAGAAATCTTGGCTCTTAYAGCTCAGTTGTAGTGGTTAATATAGCCAAAGTTCCAACCACGCATTTCTGCATTCCTCTTAAGTCTCATAGTCCTTTATGTGGATATCCACATTTCTGAATGCACAGCCAGCTTCTGAGAAGGTTCTGCACTCCTGAGMGACATTTTAGCCTATTTTYCAGTCAGTATTATTTTGGAAACCTGAGTTCAAGTACRTTCCTTTAAAAATAYTGAACAAAAAAATTAAGAAAACTTRMCTTACACAATGACATAAGAAAAGCAATGCTTCAGGCAAAGTAGGACAATAGGAAAAGCTCTTTCTTGGGAGGTTTGAGCCATGCAGTCATCACATTTGTTATCTTACAATCAACATGATGTGAATAGAAGTCAGATGCTCATTAATTCAGTCAGTCCATCCAAGCAAAGCTTGTACTGTTTGAACTCATCTGTTCCATTTGTTTGAATACTTTAGTCCTCCTCATATTATTGAAAATGTCACATTTTTCCAACAACAGACCRTGATGACAAGCATATCAGCCTCCAAGTGTATTCACTGCTGGTTTTCTTTCCATCAAGCTGTTGTGGTATTTGCTTTCAGGCATTTTYAGGGTATCAGTGATACTCATTATGTATTTCCCAAATGTGAAGGAAAGTACATGTTCAAGAGGCATCAAAATGCAATATTTTAAAGTTTCTCCAAAATAAGAGCCAGAGGGACTTCATCATTAAAATCTGAATTATTTCCTTTAAAYTGAATCATCTGTAGGGATAATTCCTGTACATTAAGGCCAAGGCACCCTAGTCTTCCTTTCATGGAGACAATGCCCAGAAGATTAAATTCCATACTAAATTATGGAATTTAAAATAAAATTTTTTTTTTCCTTAAAACGTGTTGTTCAAAGAATTTTAAGAATTCACAACAAGTTAGGCAAAGAAAGGCATAGTACATAATTGGAAAAAGAATCTTTAGACTTACTAGACAAGAATCCAGGGTAAAAGGAAATGGAAATCAAGATCGCTTTCTTCTTTTTCTCCTYGCTATAGGTGCATAAATAAATTTTCAGGAGTAATACAATTCTTCTCCTSTGCTGCAAAAAGTGGAAATGGAAGAAGTAAAGAGATTATGTTTACGTAACTTGTTCTGTGGAAAGGGTAGCTTGAAGCTCACCAGCTGTAAGATGAAGTCTAGGAAATTATTGCCAGCTCAGCAAACATGTAGAAGGGACATGAGACAGAAAATTAAATGTACTTGATGCTTACACTGACTTTATCGCTTCATGTCATCARCTTATGACTCATCAAGTTTGTTTGTTGGTTTTTCTATCATTGTTTTATTATTTCTGTTTCCTTCTTTCCATTAAAGAAAAAAAAGCAAGAAAATTWGTACGTTTTGTGCTAGGAAGTCTCGTACTCTGAAAGTAGTCAATTGAAAATGCATGAAAAATAAAAGCATATGTTAATTTTTGTGTGTTAACCTGGAATAATTGTATTCCCTTAAGACGTGACTGAATTACGAGTGAATGTTACAACAAATAAAGCAAATACTCTAAAAGTAGTGTTCTTCTTAGATGTGAATGCCTTTTCTTTCTTTTAAACAATGTTTTCCCCTGTGTGCTGGCATTGCAGATGAACTGAACTGATGCATAGCTTCATCACAATGAGCTGATAGTATAAATTTTAACATCTGAAATGTGTAGTCAAACATGTTACTYCATTTATCCTGATGGACATCTGTCTCTAGGCTGTGTGTTAACACCAGTTAAATCAGTAAGCGTCCAGACATTGTCTTACCTCTTGACAGTGCAATTATCTGCAGCTGTGTTCACTCTTATCTTTTCATTAGTCCATCATGTTTCATGTTTTTAGCCTTTATTCACACAGGAGAACAGGACAACTCTCCTATTCTTTAGAACCAGCTTGGACTTACATGTCCTTAATTTCCCCAAATATGCAGGTTTTTTTCAGTAAGTCATGGTTCTGCCTTTTTGGGTGAAGGAGTCAGGGGATGGTGCATGGCTAGAAGCCTGACATTTACCTTAAACCTTAGGACTTTGTGTATTTCCCCAACTCCGCTTCYCTGCAAGAAAAAAAAGAGGAACTTACTGGAGGAGAACATATAATCCATTGAAGACGTTCAAGTTATAGTTCAACTTTCTTAAGGGATTTTCTGAAATGAAGGTGTGTAGGAAATGTGAAAGGATGGCTGATTTTAGCTAAGACAATTTTAGTGGTGCTGTGTCTTGAAACTACTTCTTGGTAGTTTCATTTAATTCTTACGTTCTGTGTTATGAGARCAAGTGACTAATCTTTTCCTTGGTAGAAGTGAATAGGAAAAAGATTAGTCACTCGTACTAAGGTGTTGGTGAATAGCAGTTTGTGATTTGACTAAATCTTCCTTCAGCTGTCACTTTTACAAAAAGCTGAAGAAACTAAGTCTATCTAGGGTATTTTTTTTTTCTGTACAAAAGCCATTTCATTGCCCTTTCAGCTGTCTTTCTAGCTACCTTTTCTAGTTCCCCTGTGTCATTTTTGGRATTAGAGACCAGAATTGAGAACACTGGTCCAAATACAACATATTTTGGATATATTCGCTGGTCTCCAACAACAATTCTTGTTAAACTTGATATCTTGATCTGTAGATTTGATTACCCTGTGCTGGAACCCTTCCTAAATTAATTTCTAAAATCTTCTTTTCAGTGACAGAGGAGGAACAAGAAAGGAAAGGAGAAAAAGGATAACATGCATTTCAGCTTGGTGCAGTCATACTGAAGTAGTCAGGGAGTTTCGTACTCTTTGTAAGGTTAGAGTTTATTTGGAAAAAACAATTGTGATTATGAGCCTATTCATCTCAAAACAAAAAGGGGTTGGGGGTGTTCCTCTGATTCTGATTTTTAAATCTTACTGAAAATAGAAGCAGCATGGTGCTTTTTATAACATAACAATTGTTGAAGTTTTAATTATCYTTTTCTATATCTGTTCCACAAAAATTCCGGGCATTGTTGAATATTTCCAGGGGGTAATATGAGAAAGAAAAGGAGTTATGAGGAACAATGCCCTGTTCAGCAAGTTTCTGCCAGGAAGACCTGCCACACCACACAAAGCAGTTTTCTGTGAAGGTCTGCCTTACTSTAAACCTTAGCTAGTTTCTAAGGCATTGGTGTAGCAGACTGTCATTTTAGCTGGAAGGTGGAAATAAGGAACACCAAGAGTAAGTAAAAGATTAGTATGACTGTCTTTCTCACRGTGGATCATTGATTTAGAGCAGCAAGGGAATTTTCTTCTGGTTTGTAGGATGGATGTTGAAAGGAAAAATTATAMACAGATACACTTGGCATTTCTTGTGATAAACTCATTGGATTTTCTTTTCATAAACTTTAATGAGTAAATAGGTCATTTATAATCACAAGTATTAATGAATTAATAAATGCCTCTTTTTGAATTCAGCATTCAGATCTAAGCATGGAATTGCAGTTATTTTTGCTGTTACTATAAAAGTAGTCATATAGTAGTCAACACAGAGCTCTGGCCTCAGCTATGGAAATCAGGCTTATTAAGCCCTTTGTGATGATCCTGCATAAAATTTTACTGCATAAGATCTTGGCAGTGCTTTGTCAAGCTTATTTTTTAAATATCCCAAACTGCTGTGCTTTTACAAGCATTTCCCATGACTGACATCACTGCATATGCTTTTATTATTTTCTGATGAGGAAGGAACCATAGAGAGGAAGGAATAAAAAGATTTTTAATTTTGTTAATTCTTCTGTAAAGTAGGAGATTGCCATTGCAATTTTCCTGTTTCCTGGGCTGGGATTGTCCATATTACTCTCATCGATTCTCAGGACCTGATTCTTTCCACCTTGCTCCCTCCCTTGCTGTAGAAAATTGAAAGGCACAATGGGATTTTTWAAAAAAAAATATTTTCTATTGTCTAATTAAGTTTATGATGGTGTCTGCTTCAGTTTATGGATGGGGAAACCTTTGTAACGAGTACAGGTAGTGCATGAGGAAGCCTAGAATTTCCCCCTGGAGCAGCTGCTGCTCCAGCCACTTCAGTGCTCCCCTCAATGCCTTGTTCTCACCAACTCTGCAGGTTCTTTCCTATGCGTTATGGTCCTGGCTTGTTAGCTGCCTGGGTCCTTACAARCAAGATCTGGGAATCAGACCTTATATATGGAGTTTCTTAAATCTTTGCTGGTTTTTGGTGCTTTAATAATTTAAAAACTTCTCAGATGCYTTTACTTTCTAAAAACAATTTAAGTAATCTCAAATGATCCAAWATGCTGCCCCATTCAGACATTGTATATGTACCATACTCTGAAAAGAATGTGCATCTTTAAGAAAGGGGGTTTATTTTTTTTTCMTCAGTGGCAAACTAATTTCTGGGAGACAATATGTTCCTCATCCCTAGCACCAGCTAAATTTTTTCTTATGGTTCATTCTTTGTCATAGTTAGATATTTTGTGGTTCTATARACTATTATTTTGCATGTAATTGCATGAAATTACCTGAATATTTGATGTGTTTATATATGAGCCAGTGTCAGTGTTCATAATATACCATATATAACATGTGTATAAATTGAAAAATAGTCCTGTTATGCAACAAACTGCCTTTGTCATGCACAGGACAAATACAGTACAGATTCATGTCTTTGAGATGAAGCAATATATTCAGTAAGGACAAAATACTGTAAATTACCTATTCCCATTTCTGCTGAATTTAAAAGCAGTTAAAATTCTCAGCTTTTCATAATTTCCCTGGACATACACAGCCTGTCAACACTTCCTGAAATATGGGGTCTTTATTATGAAATGGGCTTTGAGCTTTGTGTGAGCAACCTAATTCTCCTGCAAATTGCCTGGATAATTATTTTCATTTTAGTCACCTCACAAATGCCATTTGACCAATGAAATATATTAAAAACTTAACTTTGACTATATCTTCTCAAAGGAAGTAGTAGTGACTGTTCAGTTACCCTTCATCTTCTCTGGTACATAAGAAGTGTTGCAGGGAAATAAACTCAGATCATATTTTCTACTGTAGTACTAGSCCAGCATTTCTAGGAACAGGAGCACAAAATTGTGTTGATCATTTTTCTGTCATGGTCTAAGAATAACACCAAACACTTACTTTGACAAATGTAATATTTTCACTGGTGTGTGAACTTGCATAATTCTATGGCTTCTGCTTGGGCAGTTACTCGTCTTTTGAAGGTGAGTAAAAATAGCTCAAGAAATGTGTTACACAAAACCTTTTACATAGCCCAGTCAACTTTCTAGAGTCCTCTTTTTCAGCTACGGAAAATCTCACTAAAATTTATTTACTAGCTTGCTTACATAGTATCACTCCCAACACTCCACAGTCTCATTAAGCTCTGCATAAAGTTAAAAAACAATGTTAAACAAGCGGAGGAAGAGCTGCAAGTAATTGCAAGCAAGATGTTTGGGGGGTATGCAAAGGTAATGAATTGTTTCTGAAGGTCATTTAATTAGTAAAAAAAACTCCTGGCATCTTATCATATGTAGTATTTGGTGCAAATGCAGACAAAGAGAAATCAGAAAAAATGTTGAATTCAAACCAAATAAACCAAGATAATGCAATTATATCTAGTCTACTCTTTGGTAAGTAAAGTTATACTGTATGTTAAACACAATAAATTGTGGATATTTGTCAAATGTATATAGCTGTCTTTTGATACTGTCATTTTTAGGGCATTCAAAAAATTGAATACTGTTTTCAGTATCCTCTCTCAGAGCAAATGCTGGTCAAGATCTATGGCATTGCAAGGGACAAAGAATCTTTTTATTGACCGTTCTGTCCCCAAAACTGATAGACCAATGGTACAAGGGAAGCTTCAGTAGAGCAGCAGTTTGTAAGGGATGCCAGATCCCTCTCCCAGGTATCTCAGGAGAACTAACAGAAAATGCAGGATTGTATCCAGAGGGGGAAATTCCAGGGCAGGGTGAGAAAGTGCAAGCATTGCTGATCCAGCATGAGCTCTGGAGACTGGAGATTTTGCCTACTTACTTTCAGTTCACTTAAATCACTTTTGATGTCTGAAGTAGCTCCGAAGCTACAGTGAAGTCTTCTGCCTTCATGAGACTTTACTGAGCCTCTCTTCCCTTTGTCACAGGCCGCTGGAGAAGGTTTTCCCACAGGCACTGCTGTGCACAAGTGCAGCAGAGACCACAAGGCAACACAAGCTTCCTTTCATTGACATAGTGCTGGTTGATCCATGGCTTTGCTGTCAAAAGAGTTGGGCTTGTCCTTTAGGTGTACTGAACATGGTTAGGCCATCAAAACCTTACTGCCTGGCAGCTCTAAGTAGTGCTAGTACAGGAGTGGTGAATAGRGTAAAGTGGAGGTTTCATTCTGCCAGGGCCTCACAATATGTCACAGCCTCTTTACATTCAGAYGATGAACAGATTTTTTTTTTCCATTTCCAACATTAAAAGATTCCTAAGATCCTCAGGAGAGTTTTTAAGTTAAATTAAAAGATTAGCATGTCTTTTAGAAGTTTTGCTCTTCAAAGTTTTCCTTCTATCATCTCGTTAATATTGTACTTCCAAAATTGCAAAAGAGGAAATATGGATATATGTATGGATATGTATGGTTGATTCGTATAGTAGTGTTACTTTCATGTGGCTGTAATCACTGTGGGATATCTCCCTATCTCCCTATTTCCCTGTTTCTAGGTATCAGACATCCAAGACAAAAAGGTATGTTACACTTTCCCATCCAAAGATGTCTTCTTGCTTATTCTCTTATTGTCTATTGGAATGGCAAGCATATTATCTATCATTCTGTGATAGACTCAGTACTTCGGAGATTAGGATTTTGTGTAGCTTTGAAGCATGGAACATTATTAAAACAGCATGTTTGTTTCTTCTAAGAGTTGGATGCTACTCATGATTGCTAAAGTTTGAGGAATCTGAATGGTTGTTAATTTTAGTTGCTATTTGGATGTTTCATAAGCATGGTACTACTGTGTAAGAAAGCTTTAATGACTGTTTTAGTATTGTCGGTGCACTTACTGCACTACTTCAGAGTGATGCAATCTGGAATATTGATGTCATAGCAACAGTCACAATTCACAAATCCCCATGTTCAAATTTTAAGAAAATGAACGTAGTAGTTGTGCTGGTGACCAGAACAGGACCTCAATGGAAAAAAAACATTAATTATCTTTCATTAGTGCATTCTAATAATGGAATTTTTATTCAGTAAAGGCATAGCTGCTTTAAAAGTTGGCCAATGTAAATGTCAATTATGCTTTGAACTAACACAGTTTTGCTCTTGCTTTGGCTCAAATGTTAAATACTTTTTACAGAACTCATGACTGCAGGAAAGTTGTTTGGCAAAAGATAACAGTGAAAGACTTGCAAAGCAACTAAGTGTCAGAAATGTCAGATATTGAAACTGTGAAAACTGTGTTTAATTTTGATCACGTTTAATCAAAACAAGGTGGACGATTAAAAATAACGTGATAGAAATGGGCAGTGTAATGAATAGCTGCAATATTGGCATATAATAGAGTTCAAAATATTTGAGAAGGCAATGTGAGTCAACAGAAAATAGAATTTAATTTGATTTTCATTAGATATTGCCTCTTTGATCAAAACTYTCCGTAACTTGTGGATTAAAGACAGCTATGTCTTCATTTTCTGTGATAAAAGAAAATTATTTTTCCCCTGACATAGGAGATCACAAGAATTAATTTTCACCTTTTTTTGTTTTGTTTTGTTTTGTTTTTTGTTGGTTTTTTTTTTAGAATGCACAAAATGAGAAGTTGGAATGTCTGGTTTTTGTAAAGATTCTGGATGAACAAGCCTTCTGATTTTTCTCTCTTTCAAAGTTTTAATTTTATTGGGAGAAGGAAGTAGATAAATATAAAGGAGGTATACTACTGGTCAAAATGTTGGAAGGAAATAAAAGCTAAAATCSTTTTCCTCTGTTTTCGTAGTAAAGATCCTGTATGTTTGAAAGCCAGAGTGCTTAGTTCCAGCCATCAGCCAGGCTTACAAAGATATTACTGCTTGCTTCTTCTTGTAAGCAAATGTTAATCAGAAAGTGAGATGCATTTCAGTGCACTTCAGACAAGCTTAGGGGTTTTTTCTGTTAAGCTGTAATGTATGGTTTTCAGTAAAATCTCCTGGTTTATTATGGATACAATAGGTAATTACGGACTCTTAAATTTGTATTCTTTGGAAGATTAGTTTCCACAGCCTGGAATTATTTATTTTTTGTTCATAAATTCTCTTATTGAAACTCTGCCCTCAGAGAAGGATTAAAGATAACTCTGTGGCTATTAATAGCAATGTAAAGAACTGTATTAGTGAATTTGTTCCTAATTAGGATTCACTCTTTACTACAGTCCAGTGAAAAAAAATACAGATTCTCTTTACTCTTTACTACAGTCTAGTGAAGAAAAACACAGATTCTTATGCTCTGCAGTTCTCTATTTTACTCCATCAGTAAAAACTGTCAGCATGAATGAACATGTTCTGTGTCTCTACAACATCTTGGCTCATGGATCCCCCTTTTTATTGCTTCCTTTATATCATCATKGTGCATTCTTTATTCTCTTTCTCTTTTTTGAGATAAAAGAGCCACTCTTTCAGATTATCCTTACAGGCAGTAAAGAACAGAGTTTCATCTGCAGAATCAGAATCTGATGTCAGTGAACAGAAATAGGTTGATTTAATTAAGGCGAGAACTAAAACTTTATTTCATTATCTGTAATGTGGGTGTACTGTCTTAAACAAATCATACTACAGTTGTAACGCTTTAAAGATTTAATCTTTTAGATGTCAGGACTCTGTTCTGCCTATTAACTTAGTTTATTCTAATTGGAAGCCTATAATCTGAAACTAGGTAGTAAGGGTGTTTTTCCCTTGCTAAGCTTCGGAAAGTTCTGAATATTTTCTGCCTCAGTAGAAGTAAAATCCTAACTATATACCACAATCATGTTTATTATTATTTCTTATTACACAAAAAAGACCCCAAACAAAAAACCCCTACAAAACCTACAAAAACCAGAAAAAAACCACCCTAAAAAAACCAAAACAAAAAAATCCCCCCCCCCAAAAAAAACCTCAAAACAAAACAAAAAAACCCCAACTAAATTCTCTGCCTTCTACTCTCTGCTTATTTAATGCTACCATGACTACCTGTGTGTGGTACGTTATATTATTCTCATTCTGGGATTTATATTTTTGTATGTCAGAAGTATTGAAAATTTTGAATTCTTTATGTACCTGTGCATAAGGCAGCCCACACAATGCAATCTAATGAATAAGCTGAGCAATTTCGATGCTTAATTTGCTTCATTACCTTTCTGCTGTGACTGTTTGTATATATGGATTTAAGATATGGAGGTTTTTTTATAATTTTTTGAAATTGATGTAATTTTTGCTTTGAAATGAATGCCTGTTTGTATAGCATATAATTGTTTTTGCTAGTCACTGAGGCACTATAATGGTGTTAATTTTTGTTCATTGGAAAAAATGCTCAATGTAAGTTCTGATACTCCTCTGTGGGAAAAATGTAGTATTTTCTGTAGTGCATTAAACACAGCTGTTCCTGTTTGTACTACAGCTCTTATGCAGGCAAATATTTAATCTTGTAGTACATGTGTATATTTATTTTATATTTCTTAAAAAGAAGGGGGATCCTGCTTTCTTCTTGAAGTTTGGGTTCTCAGATGAGTGGTTTTATCTCTTCTTAGGCAGATATGAGTAATGTTTGAATGCAAACAGGATTTAAGACCCAAGAAGTGTTGGTGTGCTGATCACTGTCTGTGAGAACATCACTTAGTGGTCATAAATGGTTTGATGTGTTCAGAATTGCCATGGATACTTCTAGTCTTATATAACCTAATACGTCACATAGTTACCCCTGGCTCTGGAAAACATGTAATTTCTGCAATAGCTTACAATAGATGTTGTCTAAAAAATAACTCTCTATGTTGTTAGATGTAGGGAATTTTGAGTGTTTTGTTTTGTTGTTGGTTGTTGTCTTTTTTTTTCCCTAAATAAATGTTACGATGCACATGTTGCAAGGAAATGTCAATGAAAAGTGTATTTGAACTTTAGAACATCTACACTTGGCACTTGATTTTAAGTGTTTTGTTTATCCTACTGTCGAGAGGACCTCTTAGATTAGCCAAAATCATCCCACTTCGCAGTACTGTAGCAGAGTAATAGTGAAAAGTAGCACACATTTTGCAGGAAGGGTTGCAGATGAGAAGTGTAACACTTGTTCCAGAGCATACAATGTAAATTGATGAGAAATAAATAATAAACAGAAAAATTGTGGCACATAAGGATGGAGCTCATTTCTTGAGTTAACACAGCAGTTACTTGAATAGCAGGGGTGGAAATTAGAAACCACTGGATAGACTCCTATGTGCAGTGATCTCCTTTAGGATAACCTGTAGATGAATACACAGCAACTACATTCAAAGCAACTGTGATTTTGTTTTCTTGATAAAAAAAAATTATTATTTCTACTACTGCAATACCTCTGAAAGGATAGGAGCATGTTGAAGGACTTACTGGCTTTGGTTTTGCAGTATTATCATGTGTTTTTTTAAACTTCTTTATCTGGATGAGGGGGAAATATTTGATCTTAAAAATACTTCATCAAGAGCAACAAAACTACCTGCTGTAAGTATAGAGAGAAAATCATCAGTAGACCCATTTTTTGGTAATGGCCTTGTCAGTGTAGAAAGGCCACTCTTGTAAGTGTTAGGCTAAAAATCTAATTCTATCCTTGGATTTTACCAACCTAGCAGAAAGAAAAAACAAAATACAGTGCTCACCAGGTTACCTGGATATATTATAAATATTTTTCAGCATGTGTAAAATAGAATATAATAGTGCATATAAGCATATAACGACACTTGCATAAAAATGTATATAAAAGAGATGGATGAAGAGAATCTATACACTTAACAATGTCTGTGGTGTTTTGCAAAGCTGCTTTTGTTTTAACTGAATAGATGTTAGAAATAGTACAAACAACTATGATCCTTCCTTATACATCAAGGCTGAGGTTTTTTATCTTCTGACATTTTCCCTAGTACTTTTGGTTAAGAAGGTAGTTGGTGTGTTTCACAGTCCACAAATATTAAATAGCAATATTTAATACATAATGTTGTACCAGTAAAGTATGAGCTGGAAGCAATTTAAATGTACAATTTTTTATCTCTAGACTATTACAGAATCGGAGAATGGTTTGGATTGGAAGAGCCTTTAAAGATCATCTAGTTCCAACTCCCTTGCCATGGCAGGGACACCTCCCACTACATGAGGTTGCTCAAAGCCACATCCAACCTGTCCTTGAAGAGGTCCAGAGATAGGACATCCACTTCTCAGGAGGGCAACCTGTTCCAGGTTTCACTACCTTCACAGTGAAGAATTTCTTCCTAACGTCTAATCTAAACCTGCTCTCTTTCAATCTGTACCCAATCGCCCTTGTCGTGTCCCTACAGTTCCTGATGAAGAGTCCCTCTCCAGCTTCTCTGCAAGCCCCTTCAGATCCTGCAAGGTTGCCATGAGGTCTGCACACAATCTTCCCTTCTCCAGCTGAACAGCCCCAACTCTCTCAGCCTGGCTTTGTAGGGGACTTGCTCCAGTCCCTTTCTCCACTTCACATCCCTCCTCTGGACCTGCTCCAGGGGTTCCATGTCCTCCTTATGTTGGGGACAGCGGAGCTGGACACAGCCCTGCAGGTGGGGTCTCACCAGAGCAGAGCAGAGCAGAGCAGAGCAGAGCAGAGCAGAGCAGAGCAGAGCAGAGCAGAGGGGCAGAATCCTGTCCCTCTCCCTGCTGCCCACGCTGCTTTTGGTGCAGCCCAGGCCATGTCTGGCTTTGTGGGCTGTGAGCACACACTGCTGGCTCATGTGGAGGTTTCCATCAGCCATCCCTCCCAAGACTTCCCGCCCACAGGCTGCTCTCATCACTTCTCTGCCCAGCCTGTGGGTGTGTCTGGGATTGCCATGACCCACGGGTAAGACCGTGCACTTGTACTTGGTTGAACTTCTTGGTGTTCACACAGTCCCACTTTTCAAGCCTGTCCAAGGTCCCTCTGCAGGCATYCCTTCCCTCTGGCATGTCCCTGCYCCTCACAGCCTGGCGACATCAAGGAGCTTGYTGAGGCTGCTCTTATTGCCACTGTCCCTGTCACCAACAAAGGTGTTGAGCAGTACTGGCCCCAGTACTGACCCTGGGGGACACCATGGCCACAGGTCTCCATGTGGACAAGGAGCTCTTTACCCCAACTTTCCATGCAGCCATCCAGGCAGTTTTCTATGCACCAAGTGGTCCATCCATCAAACCCATGTCTCTCCTGTTTAGAGACAAGGATATCCTGTGAAACAGTGTCCAAATTTTTGCATAGTACAGGYACAGTGCCAGTTGCTCTGCCCTTATCCACCAGTGCTGTAGCTGCATCACAGAAGGCATGATATCCCCTCTGTAAAGCCATGCTGGCACAGAGTTAAGGCTGTCTGCTCTATATATCCCCAGGTCTCAGACTTTCTTTTTTTTTTAATGGGGATTATAGTTCCCTTTTTCTAGTCATCAGGAGATTCACCTGACTGCCATGATTTTTCAAGTATGATTGATAGGAGCATAGCAATTTTGTCAACCGCTTCCCTCAGAACTCAAAGAATTCAACTTAGTATTAAATTTTTTTTATCCCTGAATTATCATCTTCAATAGGTTACATCTAGCCCAGTAGAAATGTCTTAATTCCTACCAGGAAGATGCAACCTATGCTCTCTCTTTTAAAGGTGCCTCAGGACTTACAGCACTTAAATAAATGTAGTTCTGTTGACTGAACCTAGTCAAAACATTTTTTATGCCTTTTAAAACTTAAGTGCAAGTCCATACCATTTTTAATAATGTTCATTTAACCTTTAAAATAATTTTCAATGCTTACCTTTCTGTAGACATTTCAGGATCACTTTATTTTTCAAACACAGATTATATTTTTCACACATTTTGCAGCACTTTCTTGTGCTAGAAAGATATGCTTTTTACCTTGGTATTCAGGTCCATTTCTTGAGTCTGAACCCCAAGTGTCTACATTTGCAACTTACATTTGCTTTGCCAAAAAATGAAAATATTGGTTCTAGAACAACATGTCTCAGTATTAAAATATGAGTTATGGCCTTAAACCTTACCTGTAGAATTTCCTTTCCACCAATAGCCCAGAAAATGAAACAACTGTTTGTTCAATGCTATAACATTTCAAACAGCAATATAGCTGATGAGATTCATGGTATCTTTCAATGCATACATCAGAGGTCTCTTGTTCTTAACATCGCTTCTCACCAACCATGTTCTTTTGAATGGTGGAACRGCATTTTTCTTTGAATCAAAGCCAGGCAAGATGACCTCCATAGGATAGCAGCAGAAGGGGGCACTTGATCTGTCTTTCTAGTGCTTCTCTGTGCATCCTGCCAGCTGCACYGGAACAATTCCGCTTTTTGCATCTTTACATCTAAGGACCACTTCAAAATACTAGGTACAAAACATTTCATTCCTGCTGCCACAAATACTACAGTTATAAGAAATGGATTGAGGATTATAAGGACGAGATGTGAGGACTCTTCAAAGTGGATTAGTAATGTGGATGGCAATCAAAGAAATGCTTTAGGACTTGAGGCATTGTGTAATTGACCTGAGCAGAACTTCTGATATATTGGGGGTGATGAGGGGAGGAGGGAAGAGAGAGAGAGGAAAGAAAGAAGGGAGGGAGAGAGGGGAGGAGAGGGAAAGGGAGAGGAAGGAAAAAGTATTCATGTCTTGTAAACCCCAGTAGACATTGTGAAAGGAAGGTGCAGCAAATAGAGACAGCTATTTTTTTCCTCTTGTCTTGAGGTTTGGATCAGATTTTCCTTATATTGTCAAAATCACTATAGAAATAATTACTGAAACATATAAATTTAAAATAAATATTCCATGTCTTTTTTAATGAGATGCTAACTCAACTGAAAATGCTTTGTAGGAAAGCCAAAAAGCAAAATCAAGCTTCAAAAGCTAAGCATCAACAAGTCTTTTAAAGGAGTGAATCACTTTATCTTTGGTTAGAATTTGTGGTAGCTGTACTGAATCTTGACTGCAGTTTGTTAATTGCATGACTGAGACAGATAGTCTCACCCACCCTGCTCACCACTGTGTTTTGCAAATCTGTTTGGAGATGGTTTTCGACTCTCTGCATAATGTATTCCATTACTGCAGTTTATTTCTGTGAGGAAATTATTGACTTACCTAGGAAAACAGACCTCTTCAGAATTTCACCTTCAGCCTTTCATGAATACCTCTGTAAGCCACGCCTCTCTTTTGCATTAAAATTAGCAAAACTGACTATATCCAAGGGAAACCTATGTCACCGAATACACAGGAGAGGGACTGGGCCACCAGCAATAAAAACAGAGTGTCCTGGTACTGAATACAACACCATGTACTTTGTGGGATTCCCAGATTCTCTTGTAATAGTTCAGTGTTGCTGGGAGTGTAAGTATGTTCCAGGCATTACAAGCCCAGCAACTTTGGAGGTTATGGAAAAGCAAAGAAAACTTTCTGTTTTCTTGTGTTATTAGCTAGCTGATATGCAACCAGAAACAGAACTGGAGCTGCAGCTGCTTGTGCCAAAAACATGAGCTAATGGTCTTATAAGGACAAAAATTTAACAGTCATTGCTTGAAAAAACATCTGCAGTATTGTATTTTGGCACACTGAAGTGATTACCTCCTTGAAAGGTGCTGGAAATACCTGAACTAGAGAGTCCATGTTTTTGGGGTTTTTTGTTTGTTTGTTTGTTTTGTTTTGTGGTTTGTTTGTTTTTTTTAACTTKGAGGGGAGGGTGTATCTCATTGCAAACATTAGCTGTAAACTGCTCCTTCACCTTTGCTCCTCATGCATTCTCAATTTATGTTATTTATTAATTTCTTTCTGGACTGGAAGGCAGATAGTTTTCTGTGAACAAGTGACTTTGATTAAATTCAGCTTTAATTGCAGAATAACTGACCATCTATGTAAACATGTAACATTACATGATTTGCTTTAAATTTTGTTAAACAGCTATCCTGAAAATGATCCTATTATGCTATGTGAATGTGTCAGTATTGTTAAATCATTTTATTATATTACTAATTTTAGAAATACTTAGCTACAATTTGCTTACACTGCCTGAAATACATAAGTCATAATCACTTGAAGGGCTCAGTTTTAGATGTCTAATAAACAGACAAAAGTCTAATATATAGGATAAAAAATGAGATAAAACTCTATTTTTGTATATACTTCTTATGTGCCCATGTAGCATTTTATGGAAAGGATTCTGAAAAAATTGTATCCTTAAATATTAAGATAAAATATTCTTTTAATAAATTACTTAAATATGTTGTAATGCAGAGTGAGCAGAGGTCATTTAACTTGGAGCAACCAATAATTAAAAGGCAACCATGTATTCATTTTAAACCTTTGTGGTTCATAGCAATTACTTTCTCTGTTAAAAGAGTTTGCTGATTCATTACTTGTACGTATTAGTGGTGTGAGCTCACCATGGGCTATCTCCTGTGATGTATTCTGCCCAGTACCTCCAGATGGAAATGCTCAGATTGAGTTCCAAGAGGCCTTCAATAGGGTCACTATTGCAAAATATTCTGTGCTCTCTCATTCTTGGAACAATGTCTGTAGTGCTCTTACTTCCATGTGATAGGTGCAAACTCACCAGGAGGGCGAGGGGGAGATGGGAGCTTGTGCATTTAAGACCTCCCTGCAGAAAAGTTGCAAGCTTTCTAATAACAATCATCATTACCTATAGCATTGCTTTTGTCCAGGCAGATAGTTCAGCCTTGAAAGTCCTGTCTTTCAAGGACAGGACTTACCAAGAGAAAGAGTGTTGCAGGTATGTCTGAAAAAAAGTCTATTGCATTAGCAGGCTTTCCATTTTTTTTTTTTTTTTTGAGTGTAAAAAGCAGAGAATACTGTCACTTCATCTAAAATTGGCTTTAAATATTGTATCWGTTCAATATTTAAATTAAAATTTAGTGGATTGTACAATTTAGCGTCTTGTTTTGAAGCCAAAAGGACTGGTTAGAAGTGTCAACTCAATTAAATCCCCTAGTTCTGTTCATCTCTGTTCAAACTGTATTTTARTAAGTGTCCAACAGGAGTTAGTACTTCCCGATTCATGAAAATTTGTTGCACATTTCATTTGGGCTTAAATGTGACTTTGGAGCTTTAACCTAAATGGTGCTGAAATTCAAAAATATGGAGGCCATTTAAACTCAAAGTAGTATTTTACTAATGAAACCCTTTAAATCAAAAAGTTCAACAACCTAACATGGTCACAGAAAAGATATATTGTCTGTCCTTGGAGAGCAATTTTTTTTTGGTTCTAGTACAAAAGGATGATAAGCATTTATTTCTGGATTCTCTTTTAGAGGGCCAGAGGAGAAGGAAGGATGCCAATTAATACTATGCATAGTGAGATGGTTTATTTAAAATCAGAGAAATATACACAATGCTTAAGACTAGTGTTAACAAAGGAATTGCAGAGGAATTGTTTATCAGCTTCTCAGCAAAGTCTTTTTGGATATGCTAAATATWTCAAATTACTTTTCAGTGCCATAATGTTACAAAGGCTCTCTTTATTTTAATCAGTAGCTGTTGTTAACGTATTTGAAAAGTGTACCTAGGAAAGTATTTATGAAAATATGTGATTTTTCTAATCCCACAAAGGAACTTTTAGTCTCCACAGTCTCCATGGTTAGCATTAATTAACATACTTTTAGGAATTTCTACATTCTGTTTACCTAAATATTTAAGAGCTTGGACAAATATTTAGCATTCATTTAAATTAATATGATTTCTAATTAGGCAAATCACTGTATTTGTAGTCATCATGAATGACTGTTTATATCAAAGGTTAGTATGTAGGGACTAAAAGTATTTACAGCTGGTTTACAACATGTTTATTCAGAAATCATTAGCAATAATGGGAATACACAGATTAACCAGTCCTTAGTTTTTATCAACATGCAGCCATTTTCAATTTTGTTACATGTTTTGAGAAAGAAAAGCAATAGTAAGCTGCAAGGAGTATTACTGAAACATGTAAACAAGGATTCAATATTAATTCTCCTGAGTTTTCTACAGCGAAGGCTTTTTACTTTTATTTACATGTGTATTTAAGCATAGAATGCTGATTAGCAATTTTTCTTTTAAATTTCCTTCTTTGTGCCAATGAATTGAAAAGAATTTTATGCTAAATTATGTATCAAATGCATATCTGACATGCCCAGCTTCATCTTTTTTTTTTTGTTATCTAATAACATAAAGATAAAATTTGGATAATCTTCTTAAATAGTCACACAGGCTGCATCTATTATGTCAAACCTAAATTTGAAGGGTAAGAAAAAGAAAGGAGTATAATTGACATCAGTCTAACAGTAGAGAAAAAAATCGCTAAATTCCCATTAGGTTCCATTTTTCTTTGTGAGTTGTGAAATTAAATTTTCCTTATATTTTATAATGCAGTCTTCATTCATTTCTTTAGAACTTAAAAGCCCTTTTCTTTTTTTCCTAGTTCTGAGTCTTTTTTCAGCGTTCAGGACAAGCTGTACCAGAGCTACTTGCTGCTCTCACAATCTGCTTTTGAACAGATTCCAGGGCAGCACTGGGTTAACTGGTTAGCTAGTTAGCACTGCTGCCCAGAGGGACATGCATTGTACTTGCTATTTCAAGTCCATGGGCTGGTTTGCTATGCTTACTCAGTGCTGAGCCTGAGTTGCAGTTTGTCTTTCAGCCTGGGTAACAAGCTAAGTGTGAAATCATTGCATTACTTGCCAGAGTTAGGACATGTGTCATCATTCTGTGATGATCTAAATGTGACAAAACAGATTTAATCTCCTTTATTTCTAGTGAATTTATTTATTTTCCTGTATTACCAAATATGAGATGATGTGAGTATTTCACGTCACTCATTTCCAGTATTTCACTGGAAGTGTGAAATTCTGATGCCATTAAAAAGGAATGCTGACTTGTTTAGATTAATAGTTTAGAACARTTATTTTTTTTGTTACAAATATTATTTGAAATTGCTTTTCTCAGAAGGATTGTCTTTGTTTGTTACTTTATTTTCTCTGGCTTTCTGTTTATAATAATTTTATCAGGATTTTTCTGTGTGTGACAAGAATTAAATTGGAATATTCATCAKGATAAGAATGCATGCTACATATCTGCCTTCATGTCCCTCTCTGATCTTCCAAACAGCATCCCTATGAGACTTCATCCAAAAGGGTTCACAGGGGAATTACCATGGCTATGTCAAATTCTTAAAGGGGAACATGGGCAGCTGATAGCTGTAATTTATTTTTTTTCTTATTTCTTCATAGAAAAAAAGTCTTTTGAAAAAAATATTTTGAATGTGGACTTCCCAATTTGCTTTGCCTGAACTTCCAATTCAGAATCATGATGCTGAGTTTTCATGGCCTTGTTACATTCTCAAGAGCATAACATAATATTAAATTTTCAATTACATGTTTCTCTCCAGTCTAACTTGGCATTCAGTCTACTTCAAAMTATAAGAGAACAGCTGAGTGATGTCTGTCGCTGAAAATTAGGCATTTTTATTTCATTTCTGTACATAGGCTAAGATRGAATGTACTGCATCCAGCTCTGGGGTCCCCAGTAAAGGAAGGGCATCAGTCTGCTGGAGCAAATCCAGAGGAGGGCCACTGAGATGATCAGAGGGATGGAGCACCTCTCCTATGAGGAAAGGCTGAGAGAATGGGCATTGTTCAGTCTGGAGAAGAGAAGGCTCTGCTATGATCGACCCCATTGCAGCCTGCCAGAAGAGAATTGGAGAGAGGCTTTTTGCAAAGGCATGTACATGAGGGTACAAGAGGAATGGCTTCAAATTGGAAGAGAATAGGTTTAGATTAGATGTCAGGAAGAAATTCATTACTGGTGAGGCACTGGAACAGGCTGCCCAGGAAACCTGAGGGTGCCTGCTTCCTGTAATTGTTCAAGGCTGGGTTGGATGGGGCTTTTAGCAGACAGATCTAGTGGAAGTTGTTCCTTCTTATGGACAGAGGGGAGCAATTAGATGTTCTTTGAGACCCTGTCCAACCTAGGCCATTCTGTGACTCTGTGTTAGTGTACTCTAAAGCATAATATTGATTTGCTGAAATTACTAATGTATTCTTTACCCAAAACTTTGTAGTGGCAACAACAACGTCATGTGTGTTGCCTTCCTTTGCTTAGAATGGGGTTGATCTCTTAGATGCCCTTACACTGACTGGCCTTGCCCTGTGCTGCTGCTGCAGGGTGAGTGACAGAGCTGCTGAGATACTACTGTTAGAGAAAGCTGAATTAATCTGCCTAGAAGTTTGTATTTACTCAAATACTGAATGAATCCCCAGTGCTTTGTTACAGTATTTTAGCATAAAAAGACATTACTTATTAATACAGCTTCATATGTGAAGATGCTGATGTAAATTGTAAAAACAAACAAAAATCGAACCCACAACCCAATTGCAAGACTGAGAAAGCTTCTGTAGTTACAGTCACACGAAACAGCTACATCTTGAGTATTATGCAAGTTCATTAAGCACTTTGTTTATAAAAACATCTGTTTTTTTTTCCTCAAGCAGAAAGAAGTGTAGGTGGCATATCTGTGTAATGAAGGTAGGTAACTGGAGGATATTGCAGACACCAAAAGATGATGCAGGTTGAAGCAGATATATAGGCATGTTCACTGTAGATAAGTATGTAAAAATCTGCTTAATACAAAATCTGCTCGGAAGTTCTTGAGTTAGAAATTGTTTGAGAATGGAATAAGGTTCTAGACAAATATTTCTGTGTGATGTTTCTAATATTCTTGCCTGAGCACCTGCTTTTTGTAATTTTTCACAATATTGTACTCAGTAGACCACTTGTCTCTCCTGCTACAGCTTTTCTTTTGCTTTCTTTTGGCAATTTTTTTAGCTTACACAACTTTATAAACTTGTTTCTAGTCTTATTTTGGTTCTGTTTCTTCTTGATCTGGAAGCTGTACTCTCCAGCAATTGGGGTAATGGAAGGGGACAGGTGGCACTGTTGAGAAGTTTGCTCTAAGAAAATAAAAAGATATGGCCATGTGGATTGACTGAAGCTAAAATACAGGCGCCTGAAAAAGGTTCTAATTCTGCTGTTATGCAGCTCAAACTGTAAAGGGAGATACTGGATCTCTCACTGTTAATAGCGACCACTGTTTCAGTTGTTTTTAACTCTGGGGTAATTTGGGACTTACCGGCACTTGGTAAGTAAGGAGCTTTGTGTCCTTCGATATCACAGAACTAATCACAGAATATTCTGAGTTGAAAGGGACTGACAAGAATCATAAAAGCCAATTTTTAAGTGATGGTCCATACAGGGATCAAACCCTCAACTCTGGTGTTATTAGCAGCATGCTCTGACCTGGTGAGCTAATCTCATGTTCCCCATATATACTGAAAACTCATTTTTGTCAACAAAGGCCTAATAACTGTACAGGAAATAATAAGCTAAAGTGATGTCAATGTAAATAGTTTGGCAGTTTGTCAAGAAGATTCCAGTACTAATTATAGCAAGTGAACAATTTCTTGTGGAATTAGAGATGAAATCATGAGATGTTAGGGCTTCTCATACAGCATATTTCCCAGTCGTTTACTTAAAGGCAAGAGCAGCCTCTTCATGGTTGAGCTGATTGCTCTTTTATTTTTGATTACATATTTATTTTTGTGGCTTGTCAGGTAGTCAATTTTTGCACATAAAGTGCAATAGTTGTCTATGTCAAACTTCACAGGTTTTTGGCATTGCTTTAAAAATAAAATTTWAAAAAATTAACATATTTTATTCAATTTATTTTTTCCACCTATTTTTGTTCATTTCACCACTAATTTCTCTAGTTCAAAATAAGAACTAGTCTCATGACATTATTTAATTTTGATTAATTTAAAATCAAATTCAGCATCTGTCCACAACTATTCAGTTTCTAGTAAACTTCCAGCAAACTTTCAAATCTCAGAGCTGTGCACTGTTAAGGTGTAGTATGAAAGAGTAATACATGGATTATACCTATTCCATCTCAGAAGTAATATCTCCTAAGTTCCATTCTGCTTATGCAGCCTTTTTTTGAGAGCTATTAGGCTGTAAAGAAGCAAGTAATAATAWTTTTTAAAATCTAGTTTGTAAATCTGTATGACTCTTTGAAAAACATAAAAAAATGCAAATGGCTGGACATCTTAAGAAATATTACAACTTTTTACTTCTGTGAATTTAAAAAATCATGGATCTTTTAACTGCACAATAATTTCCTTCCCRAAAAGCAATTTGCTTTTTTATTTAAGGGTTGCGAAAGCAGCTCAGCAATTGTCTGTGGTGGATTGAGGGCAGACAGTGGATTATATATTCATTGAACATAGGTACTTGTCTTTTAATAGGAAGAAAAACAAACCTGGTGAAGCATTTATTGTAAGGAGATAACAAAACTCTCCATATGTGTATTTTTTGATGTGCATTAGATAATCACACAAAGAAATAGTGAAAAAAGTGTTTGTKTCTAATTGTAGAGACACTTTTCAAAGAAGTTTAGGGATACAAGAAGTACAAGTACATAATAATCTATGCGTCATGTTTTAATCTTACTATTACAAAGTTAGAGTCTTGGAATGAGATCCTGGCATCATGTGAGAAGTACACAGGAGTTTTATGTATCAGTCCAGCCAAGTTAGGACATTGGCCCACAAAAGGCCTTCAACAGAAGAGATAAAAACTAGAAAGAACTTATAAGTACAGCTATAACAATGAAAATAGTAGGACAGCATAGGCTGCTTTTGATAATCACAAGACCTTTCGTTCTGAAGTTCCATTAAACAGGAACTGCATTTTGACCTCAGTGGAAAAGCAATACTTTATGCTAGCTCTATATTTTTAAGCAATTTTATAAAAAAATTTAGTAACATTGAGGATCGAGTTAACTGTAAAATATCTTTGCACTGCAAGTTGTTTGCAACTTCAGTGGGGTTTTGGGGTTTTTTCATTGTTWATTGGGGTTGAATGGTGTTTTTTTTTCGTTTTTACCTTAACCTGATTTTACTGATTAATTCTCCATGCTCTGATAGTTGCGGCATACAATTTCCGAGTCTAACTGCTAAAGGTTTAATCTTGGATTTTGATAGAGTAATTCAACCCCRGGCACCTAATATTGTTGTCCACTAGCAGATAAGAATAAACCGATGTCCTGGTTCATTCAGGAGTGTCCTGTTGGATTCTACAGAGCTTGAAGCCTCAAGATACTGCTGGCAAGGTAAAAATGGGCATATCTGCAGAGCTCAAATCCAGTTAATGGCYAAGGAACTCCTTGGACAATAAAATTATGTACTCCCCAATATTTGTACATGTGAATCAAGTCCTGCTTTATTCAGAACTGAAAAAATGGACACATTTCTGCACAAATAGAGCAGCTTTGTCTTATTTTTTTAAATTAATATTCTCTCTTCCTTCCATAGAAGATGCATTGTGAAATAAGGGCAATTTTTTTCTCAAAATGCTTTTTTCTTTTTAACTACAACAGTTTCACTTTATTAGTCACGGGTTCTCGTGTTGCTTTTTCATCTTACTTGAATTTTACCTTCTGGGACAAAAAAGTGAAGAAAAGAACAGTACACAGAATCACAGCTCGTGGTGGGAATGAATCTGGACAGATAAACTGTGTTGTTGTGTCAGAGCCATTTCATGCTGGATTTATGTTTTACTAAYGGATTAAGTAACAAAAAAAATTTTGATGTGTACTGTACATTTGCCCAGAAGGCATGAGATAAATTCTGTAGTCATTAACTTGAAGGGAAGTTCGTAACAGACTTTCCTGTTACTCTTGAGAAAATCTTTACTCTGCAATGCAAAATTTTACTATTTCTTTGCTTGTCAAGGAATTTCTTTAGTTTATGTTGCATCAATCCATTTTATCACTGTTATAGTTTAATAAAAGATTATAGGATGCAGTAGGATATTTAGACATGAATAGGCAGATCCTAATATTTACACAAATTGGTACTTAGCTTGCAGAGGGATGTTTAAATTTCAGGCTTACTACCCAGAACTTGACTTTCTTTATCTTGTTCCTATTTCTCTCTGAGAACTTCTCAGAGTTCCTTACTTTGTTTATGTAATGGAAGGTGATAATAAGAGTTCTTTCACATGTAAACTGTCATTCTTGCAATGAATTTTGGTACAGGTGGGGTTTGTCTACCCTTATTCTGAAATTTTCAAGAGTTCTTATATGCTGTATCCTGGAGGGGAAATGTGGCATCAGACAGTTACTACAGTTTCAATCTCTAGAATAATTGTTTAAATCCTTACTCCTTTAGGGATTTAATGTCTGTTTTTTAAGAGTATTTTTAAGAGAAAAAATAGAAGTTTAAATGCAACATGATACTGGGCTTTGGATACTGAATAAATTACTTGCTTATTTGGTCTTTTASAGAGAAAGTATTGTAAAGGTTTTTAAAAGATGCTTGAAATCTCTCTGAATGATGCTACTTGCATGTTTGCTGGTTTTAGGAAAAGGAAAACACTACACTGAATTTTGCTGCATATGAATTTTTATTAATTTTGTATTATGCAACTTAGCTTACTATATGAGCAGTGAAAGCTGGAGTGCTTTTTCATTTTATGGTGGCTTTGCTTTTGTTATTTACCTTTTACTACTGGGGACATAAGTGGGTGACATGTTTGACTAAATAAAGAGTCACTGCCTAGTGACTTTCACTTTTTTTGCAGTTAATATATGGCTCATATGCCTAAAAATAGTCTTAGTTTGAAATCAGTAGTATCARCACCAAATTATTGGGAGTATAAATGAAAGCTTCTGTGGCACAATGGCCACACCAGGTTTCATTTCAGATGTATTGAGTTGCCTCCTCCAGAACATCACAGATCTCCCACAAGGACCCTAAGCAATGGCACAGGTTTTTATTCACGCAACAAAATTAGATATCAACATTTCAGCCACTGATTATTTTATGTATATCCTGTGAGCCTGCGAAGGACAGAGATCAGTTTTTAAATGTGTGCTAGTGCTACTTTCTGTGGTACCTGTTGTAGTTACCTGTAGCTTTTAACTGCAGTTGTTCACCTGGGTACTGAGTTAAATGCAGTTTTCAGTAAGGGCTTTAAACTGTCATGTGAAAAACTTCTCTGCCAAGTAAACACACTGTTGGTTTCATGCCCTATAAAAAAATCAATAGAAAGAGGAGTCTCAAAGATTGGAAAAGATCTAACAATATTGAATCTAAAAACAGAATTCTGGGAGGTAGAGGAAAACTTCAAATAAAGTGCATGAGTTCTTAAGTACTCGTGAGTGGAAACCAAGCAACATTTTTTCTTTCAGCAAATGCTGTTTCAGGATTGTTTTAGAGGATTTCAGATCTTACAGAAAATACTCATAAAGAGAGATAAAGCAAGAGAGARTTTGTTTCTCAGGGTCTCTTTTGTGTTAAAAATTATCAGAAAATTGTGTATCAAACTTATGACTCTGGGTGTATAATATCACCTATACAGGGAATGCATATTTAAATCTGGAGTGCTTGAAAGGTCAGAGCTTAAAGATACTCTGAAGAATTTTTGGGTTCAGAAGCTGTCATGTTGAAGCTAAAGCTGAAGGATTTTATCTCCTCCTGCACTGGAAGACAAAGCATAATACTGAAGAATTACACTTCACTCACTATGATATTACCAAGTAAACCCTGGAGGGGAAGAAAGGGAATTTCATTCTAGACTGTTTCAAGTTATATTTCTCTTGTACTCAGGTGATGACCTGGCAAACTGGCCATCCCTATTGTTATTGCTGCCGTCATTATTTTATTACGTTGACAAGGAAAAAGAAATAATGGTCAAAATAATTGGATGCTTCCGTTCTGGGGAGGACAGACTGGTAGTGGAGAATGGTTTTGTTTTTCTGTGCCTTCTCTGAGATACGCTTTTCTCACTGTTCTCGCTCTGGCTGTTGTGCAGGTGGTTGACCAGATTGACACACTGACATGCGACCTGCAGCTGGAGGATGAGATGACGGACAGCTCCAAAACGGACACACTGAACAGCAGCTCCAGCAGCACAACAGCCTCCAGCCTGGAGAAGGTGAAGGTGCGGGGCAGCGCTCCCCTGATCAAGCCCCCGGCGCACCCCTCCGCCATCCTCACGGTGCTGCGCAAGCCCAACCCGCCGCCGCCGCCGCCTCGGCTGACGCCGGTGCGCTGCGATGAGCCCCGGCCGCCTCCTCTGGCCAACCCCGTCAAGACCAATGGCACCCTGCTGCGGAACGGGGGCTTGCCCGCCGGGCCCGGCCGCGTCCCGAACGGAGATGTGTGCTGTATACCCGGCAGTAACCTGGAGAAAGCGGCGATGCAGCCCCTGGTGCACAGAGGCGAGAAGGAGCGGTGCCCCCCGGCGGGAGCCAGGGAGCGGGTGCGCTTCAGTGAAAAGGTGCAGTACCACGGCTACTGCCCCGACTGTGACGTGCGGTACAACATCAAAAACAGGGAGGTGCACTTGCACAGCGAGTCCGCCCGAGCTGCGGGAAAGCTGCCACACCAGTGCCCTCCTCTGCCACCTCCTCCACCTCCGTTGCCTCCGTTTCTTCTGGAAAATGGAGGGTTGGGGATAAGTCCCAGTAATAGCTTTCCTCCTCCGAGACCTGCAACTGTGCCTCCACAAACTGCACCAAAACCCCAGAAGACCATCCTGAGGAAATCAACCACTACAACAGTGTGAAGTATGCCCCTTGTAATAACTCTTTGTTTTTTCCTATATATAAACATAAATAGGTAATGAGCACTTTCTACTTGAGCAATAAAAAGACCCAATGTATTACACCCTGTGTCCAGTGAAGTGGCATAAAAATCACATGGTAAGTACAAAGAGGAATACTTGTTGATCTTAATCGTACTCACTAGAAACACCCTTATGGAAAAGGGTGCTGAAAAAATACTCATTCTTTAGCACATAATTTGTAAACATCTGTAGCAGTTTCTTATTTGTAGCATGGTTTAAAAGATAATGAAAAGAAAGTTGAACGTTTAAATACTGAGTAGTGACATGAGATAGATTCCAGTCTATATAACATTAGGCAATAACCATTTCTCTCCTGGGCTTTCAGCCTTATCAAATGTCTTTTGATGAAGCAGAGTACCAGGTAACATGTACCTTTGATGACTTCTAGCAGATGCTTTTTTTCTCTTCATGAGCTCCTGAGCAAACTTGCTGTATGTGGGGTGGTTAGTAGGTAATCACTGTAGGTAATAACTGTGTTAGTAGGAGGTAATCACTGGACATTCTGCAGCTTGGCCTTTGGTGGGAAAGTAAAGAAACAATCGAAATGTATGTTGGTGTGGCTCTGGAAAACTGAATTGCGTTTTGTTCCTCACTTGCTCAGTGCCACATTGCCAGYGTAAAGAACAGAGTTTTGAGATGAGCAGGGATGGTGCCATTAAGTTCCCCTTTTTTCTCCGTCTGCAAAATGGTAGTGATGTTTTATCTCACTGAGCAATAGCAGTAGACTGAAAAAACAAAGCCCAGTCCTGTGTTTTTCCCAAAGCTTTTGTCTGGTGCAAATCTTCTTTTGAAGGCAAAGAAAATGTTGCTTAAGGCCTCCAGGGACATCCACTTAATTCATATAAAGAGCTTTGAAGTTGAAAAGCTCTGTGCAATTATGGAGCATTAACATGCAAAACAAGATATTTTACATGTTATCACATTTTGATGGTGAACCCAATTAATATTCTTACCGTTGAAAGAAAGTCCTCAGTGTTTTTAATTATTTTATGAGAGAATATCCTTTTATTCTCACAAAGAGAATTGCAGGGACTTAGAGCTGAAAAAAGCATGCAGTCAGTGAAGAAAATCTGATAATAAATCTGTTATTTACAAAACTTATGCCAAAATAAACTCAATGCCCAACAGCAAATGCTATCTTAAAAAGAACTATGCTTATTTCAGCTGAAATATATAAGGTAATTTATGGCAAAGCAGAAAAAAACAGACAAAACAGATTTTAAATTTTAATTTCTATTTACATCTAGTAATGGGTATTAAACAGATACGTATGTTTCCCTGTATATGTATTCTAGTATTTGAACCAAAATAACAAGAACAATTATAACAAAAGTCCCATCAGATGACTACTATTTGTAAACCTTTGCAGTAAGCCAAGATTTTATTTTGTACAAATACACATCCAGGGTCTAAAGCTTCATGAAGTATTCCCTGCGTAAAAGGCAGAAAAAGAAATCATCTTAAATTCTTAATCATGCTTTTCCCTCATGCCTGCATGTGTTTTTCATGATGCACTTTACGTTTGGTATTGTCTGACTGTATTGAATCCCACGGGAGCTGTTGCCAAGTGCTGTAAGTCCAGGCGCTCTCAGCAGGAGGCAGTAACTCATTCTGCATCTGTGTGTGATCTTTGCTGCCCAAATCAGTTTYTTGGCAGGTGGATTCTACTCAAGTACTGGGATTCCACAACACCTCCCTTACTCATACATTGAAAACTACTTTTGCGCGGACCACATTCCACAGCTGCAGGTTTTCCTTTTAAAAAGAAAATTCTGATACCCGTACTTTATCACTATTATACAGATCCTACATACGTAGCTGTTATGAGCTAGTATTTTTTTACATTCTTTAATGAGCTACTGTGTATGAAAAATAAGATAATGCAACTCAAATATTGCACATAAAATATTAAAGGAAATAACAAGTAATTTGAGGGGGTTGTGGTTTGGTGCATATGTGTTAGCTCACTTGGCCTAATTTTTCTAGTATGAACTCACCTCTGATAGCAGAACACAGCATTTCTCCTCTGGGCTGGTCAGAGTCTCATAAACACGTTAACACCTCCAAATTTGATGCCGTACTCAGTGGGTATGCATTGATATACATGTAAATTCCAGTTCTGTTACAATTCTCAGCTCTGGAAAGCTTAAGCAGCATCCGAGTTTCAGCAATTAATGTTCAGTTTTGATACCCAACATCTGGCATCTTGTTCTTTGTCTTCTCCTTCAGAAGTGCTTTCTTGTCTTCCCCATGTCTCATGAGTATCTTCCTGTGATACGTGGCATGAAAAGATGTAGCTTTTCAAATGCAGTGTGATCTTTGGCCAGAAATGCAGTTTTAAAGTGTCGTGGAAAGACATTGTTTTTCTGCAAAGTTTGATGACCTAACATGTTCCAGGGTCTCTGTTAAATCATAGTACAAACATCGAATCAATTTTGTTTTAATGAGAATGTCTCTGGCCTGTGTTCTATTGTAAGGCATTTTTGTCAGTGTAATAATTTCCCATTAATAACATGTCAGAATAAAATTAAGGTTAAAACAGTTAAACCTGCAAAATGTGGGAAACAATTACCTTTAAATTTTGCAGCACTGTTTTGAAACTGCTAATAGAAATGGCATAACAAGAAATGCAATACTGTATTCAGCCAGCAGTATGTTTTATATTTATATTAGGAATGTAAAGTCTGTGAAGCATTTTTGTACACCTACAAAACAGCTTCACACCTTACTGAGAAAAACCCAATAAACTACCCAGAACTGGACAGGAGTTGTCTACATTTGTAATGTAAATGTAATATTCTCTGAGATAACATTTAGTGTTTTGCAAATGTATTAATACCTGAAAAAAATGGAAGTCCAGTAACAGTACTCAGAGCTTTAATTCAGTGTTTGCCATCACTTTTGTCTGCTGTCTAGCTTTGATTCCCTAAGGCATTTTAAAATCTGAACTGTCCAGATCTAGACTTTTCAAATGCAAATAGGACAGGGTGGTTTCTATCAATTTAATGAAAGAGACAAGCTTAGGAAAATTAGAATGAGAAATGAAAACTACGTAATTTGTAATAATGGCATTCATTTAAAAAGCTAACATGTGAAAGCATTGCAAGAAAAGAAACCTAGGAGAGTAAAATCCAAATAGCAATCCTTTTGAAGGATGTAAGTTAGGAATCTTCAAAAAGATCATAGATTTTTCTACCACTTGGTAAAAGACACTGTTCTTCCTTCTCTCTTGTCATCTGGAGTTGCTACACCTTTCATCACATTGTCCATTTTTCTTAAAAAAAAGAAAAACTTCCAATTTTTCATTGATGTTTTTATTATTAAATCAATATTTTATTTGAAATATGATATGAAATTAGCGGAGTATGCTACAGCTCTTGTTGTTAGCTTTCTCCAGATAACTTGTTTTTTGGTTTTGAAGCAGAGAGCAGTATGAATTTTTTAGTTACCAGAGAGATTTGTATATGGATGTTTGCTCAGATGTCTTTCTTTCCATGTTCTAATTATGGCTTTCCTTTCAGTAATGCCACAAACAGTGATTTTACATGTGCATATAAAATCGTACTGTGGTTGCTGTGTCACTTGTCTGATGTAGTCCTAAAGTAGGCATGAGTATTGAGCACATATATTTGCAGAGGCAGAATTTCTCACACTCTATTTGTATAAATGCTGTGAGCCATGTTTTTTCACGTATGTGTATGTTTAGAAGAAAAATACCTATCCACTGCTTAAACTGGTAATTATATTGAAAGCATAATTCTCACAAGTGCAAAAAGGTCTTGCAAGGGAGGTGTGCTTAAAGGCATGTGGTAGAAACATACATGGTAAACCTTGCTAAGCGCAGCTGCTAGAATACTCAATCTGCAAAAATATATGGCACCTGTTATATAAACACATTGTATTTTGAAGGGATATTTGTGATATATCTCATGCAATGTTTACATGCTGCAACCTAAAATTTCTGTATCTGTATTAGCACAGACCACAACTGAAGCAGCAGCAGCAGCAGGTGGTGTTACTGGCTCAGTATCCTGTGGAGCAGTGTGTGCAAACTGCAGTACATCCTCATCTTTAGTAGCAGTTACATGCTGATGGGTTTTAGTTGGGAAAAAGTAGAAGGGATTTTATCTCAATTGTTTTATGGTGGCAAATAGTGCCAGAGAGCAGGTTTCTCCATCAGTTGTAATTTTGGCAAGGGATTTGTAGTAATTCATCTTGGGATACCTCTGGGGAGCACAAGCAAACTGACTTTTACTTTTGATCTTAAATGATTTGACATGTCTCTAACTCCCACTGGTCAAAGAGTCTCGGTCAGCTGAGACTGGAGCTGCTGGCATAAATGGGCCTGACCATTATGGACCTGGCCTGGAGAGAGGCCTGTGCTTGAGTCAGCCAGTGCAAGTTGGCTCCTGTTCTCTGTGCCCTTGCATTTTTTCATTCATGGCAATTTTCTCATTGCTACCTGGTGGCAGAGTTTTGTTAAGAAATTACACGTGCGCTGTGTTCATCAGGTGAGCTGTATTGTTTCAGTGGTGAAGTTTGGCTGTATTTGAGTTGCCTGGTCTTTTGTAATGCTACATCTTTAGAAATTTTAAAGCAAGGAATTTCTTTCTTTTGAGATAGTCCTTCTCCTGTGGGGTTATATAAATGAGATGAGAATCATCGTGCAGGTGTGATGAAGGTGGTCTAGAACTTTTCATACTTTTAGGGGCTGGGTTTGTTATTGAAGGGCTATGTATCTTTTGTCACATGAAAATGGTTTTTATAGACAGGGAGAAAAAAGTAGAGCATAAATTGCACCCGATAGTCAGCCAGGAACAGGACTTTGAGGAATAAGTACAACCAGAATTATTCTGCTGCCTTGCTTGGGAAAGATAAAGAGTGGTGGTCCAGGATTTGCTGCATCTACTCCTCATGACAAGAGGTTTTTTCTTTAATTCCTGAAATATTGGATGTGTATACTATGATTTTTTAAAGAACTTAGCACAATCTACCTCATTGTTTGTAAATTATATTAATTAAAAAAAAAATGTTTTTGTAAGAGCTTTCTGATATCACAGCTGTCTCTAGATGTTGTTTGTCTGATATTTTGACTAACTTTTTATGCACTCTTGCAAGCAATAATGGGAAAATTATATAAGAAGGGAAAATAATAGGCAAATTATGAAAAAAGAACTTTCAACAGATGTGTTTGTGTATTCCTCAGTGGTGCTTATATGATGATAACAACATCAATATGAGAGCTTGTGTTTCTTTACATAAGGTTCTTATCATTCCTTGAAAATCTTGAGGGATGAGATTAATATGATGATTATATTAAGAGGTAAGAAAAAAGCCAGTCAGTGACAGAAATTCTCATGGAAGTGTTTATTTCCTTTCCAGTTCAGCACTGATTTTCCTAAGTAAAAGTTGTGTGTGTTGGTCTCCTTGGATCCATTAGCATGGTAAAATCAGAACACTATGGTAGTGTCTTTTTGTGTAAATTTCTAATGCCTACAGAATACCTGGGTTTTCCTTTTTTGTAAATAGAGTGATGATTGTATACTGGAGTTAAAAAAAATTGTCTGTGTCCCTATACTACTTCAAATAGAGTTTAAGGCTCTTTCAACAAGTCCTGGTAACTCCTGAGCTAAGATCCTTTTTCCCTATTTGTTGCCATTAGGCTTGGTATTGTATAAACTGACCTGTGATCAAAACCCCTGAAATTCTGCAGGTCACACCAGTCTCTAAGCCAGGTATTATTCTTCATGATTTTCCTGTTTCTTACCCCATCATTCTCTGCAAATGGGAGGACAGAGAGAACAGAGAGAGCAGAACTTGCACTCCAGATCCCTTGATCAACTGTTTCAAGGCCCTGGGGATGTGCTTGACCTTCTGAAGCCTTCTTGATAGGATTTCATTGCTGCCTACCTGAATAGCCAATAGAGGCTGGACCAGGCTGAGTTGTTTCTTGGTGATGTCTCTTACATGGGCTCCAGGGAGGCAACACACCTTCCTGTGGGTTGGGTCTGGTGGGCAGGTTGGGCCCTCCATTCCTCTCAACAGGGAGCCACCAGTGACTACTGCCCTTCTTTTTATTTAATTCAGGGAGTCTTAGTGTAGGTGTAGGCTGCCCTGCCCTAGGCACCTCCTCCATCCCAGAAGGATCTTAATCCCCATTCTCATTTCCCTGGTCCCTAGATTCCAGGGCCTCATACCAGTTGTATAAGGACAACTGTGAAAGTGAGGCAAGCTGGGAGGGAATTCAGTACCAGTCATGAGAAGAGTGAAGTCAGCACACTGAGTTTTAGGAAAGCAACATTTCAGCTCTTTGAGCATTTAATCGATGGGCACACCTAGGAAATTGGGATGAGGAAGCAGAACAGGACTGGAAGATCTATCCATGGAGCACAGGTGCTCTCATTCCCCGCATTTATGAAATCTGGAAAGCAGAGCAAGAGGTCAGCACGGGTGAATCAACACCTGCTGATTAAACAAAAAGGAAAGAAGGAAATGCACAAATAATAGGAGCAGAAACAGGTCTGGGAAGATTTCAGGGAGACGTTGCCTAGTTGTGCAAGTGTGAGGCCAGGAAGACCAGAGTGTGGGGGGACCTGAACTTGGTAAGGGATGCAAAGAATAATAAGGGTTTCAACAAGTTAATCAGACGGAAAAGGAAAGTCAAAGAAAGCCCCTGATGAACACATACTGGCCAGCTAGTAACAGCAGACAAGGAGAAGGCTGAGGCACTAAACTTTTTCACTTCAGTCAATGGCTACCTCTCTTCTCACAGCTCTTAAATGGATGGACAGCGTGCGAACCCACTGTAAATGAGGATCAGGTCTATGAGCACCTGAGGAACCTTAATGTATGTAAGTCTATGGGATCCAATGAGATGCATCCCAGAGTACTGAGGGAACTGGCTGCTATAGTTGCCAACCTGCTCTCCATGATACTCAAAAAGTTGTGGCAGTCAGGGGAAGTCCCAGGTGACAGGAAAAAGGGAAACATTGAACCAATGCATTTTAAAAATGGGTAGAAAGGAGAAGCCTGAGAGCTATCAACCTGTCAGTCTCACCTCCATGGCTGAAAAGATCATGGGACAGATCCTCCTGGAAGCTCTGCTAAGGCACATGGAGCACAGAGAGGTGATTTGAGACAGTCAGGACAGCTGACCAACTTGTGATCTTCTACAATGCAGAGAATACATCAGTGGTTAGAGGAAGGGCTACAGACATTACCTATCTAACTCCTGAAGGGCATTTGACTGAGTTCTCTCCAACATCCTTCTTTCTGAATTGGAGAAATATGGATAGGCTACTCAGTGGAGTAGGAATTATTTGGATGGTCATATCCCAAATAAGAGGGAACTGTTCAACAGCTTGATGTACAGATGGAGATCAGTGGCAAGTGGTGCCCTCAGGGGTCTGCACTGGGACCAGTGTTACTTGATGTATTCATTAATGACACAAATGAAGGGGTTGCATTCACCCTCAGCAGGTTTGCAGATGATACAAAGCTGAGTGGGTGCAGTGACACTCGTGAAGGACAGGGTTCCATCCAGAGGGACCTGCACAAGTTTGAGAAGTGGGTCTGTGGGAAACTCATGAGGTTCAATAAAGCCAAGTGCAAAGTGCTGCACCTGGGTCATGTCAGCCCCCAGTATCCACGTAGGCTGGAGGAGCAGCTCAAGAGCTGCCCTGCTGAGGACTTAACGGGTACTGGGGGATCAGAGTTTGGACGTGAGCTGGTGATATGTGTACAAAGCCCAGAAAGCCACATCAAAAGTGTGACCTGTGGGTTAAGGAAAGAGATTCTCTTCCTCTAGTCTGCTCTGGTGGGACCCAACTGGAGTACTGCATCTGCCTCTGGAGTCCTCAGTATGAAAAAGACGGGGACCTATTGGAGCAGGTCCAGAGAAGGGCCTCAAAAATGAGCAGAGGGATGGAGCACCTTGCCTAGAAGGAAAGACTGATAGACTTTGGATTATTTAGCCTGGAGAAATTGTACAGAAATCAGGAATGACATTGAACCCAGGAAGAAGGGAGGAGTCGATGAAGGTGATTTAAGATTTAGTTTTTATTTATTATTTTCCTATTCTTTTTTGATTGATAATAAATTAATTTCTCCAAATCCAGTCTGCTTTGCCTGTGATGGTAATTGGTGAGGGGTCACTTCAGCTCATGAGCCTTTTGTTATATTTTCTCTACCCTGTCCAGTTGAGGAGAGGGAGTGATAGGGCCTCTTTCATACTTTTGTCCAGCCAGGATCAGCCCTCTCACAAGCAATGACTAAGAGTGCCAAGATCTAGTGAGCTGTGACTGGAAAATATATTTTCTTTATAATTGATATCTTCAGAAAGAGTGCAAATTACAAATTCAGAAAAAAGAAAAGTAATTTCATACTTAAAAATTTCTTATTTGCTTTAACTTCAATGATTAAATGTTTAGACAGAGTTTACTCGTTAATTCAGTGGAAATAGTGTTCCTGACAGCAGAGGACCCATTAATATTAGAAAAAAAAAGGTATTGTCTGAAGTAATAAAATCAGACTAGAAATAACATTAAAATACTTCAAAGTGAGAAGAACTTATTTGGAAAAATAGTCAGTAATCCGCAGTATGAAGACTTTGAATTAATTATGGATTTCTCTAAAAAGCAGACATACTAGGTCTAAGGAAAATACTACATTTATAAGCAGGAAGGCAAAGTAATTTACTCTAATGCTCACTGTTAGCCATTAAAAGAACTGATACATCTTTCATTAAAAGACAGATGAAAAATATACTTTTCTGATGTAGCCAGCAGGTGCAGTTTTGTACTTGACAGAGAGGAGAGATGAAAAGAATCAGTTAAGCATGCCAGAAGCAATGAAAAAATTAAAATGTCAAACTTTATTTTTTATAGACAGGCACAAGTCAGTACAAATTGTTCAGAGTGTTAATGAATTGCTTCTACTTATATGGTGACTTGAAAGGAGTGTGTTGGATGGCTTTTATGAATATATATGGAAGTGCTTCTCTGCTGTCTGGAATTAGGATTTCAGAACAAGCCATCTTTCTATATCCTTGTGGAAAATCTACAGCAGAACAGCATACTGTAGATAAACTGTAATGACAAGTGCTTTGGCAGCCAAAGTGCTTCTCAGCTATGCAGGAATCGATCTCAGGATCAGTCAGTAGATGCAGTCATAAACAAACACACTTCAAATTCCAGTGCTGATGGAACTTTATTTGACCCTGCTCTGTTTCTGGGAAAAACATCCTAACCCACCATGGCTGATCATTCCTGCATCATCCCTAGAATACATCAATTACAAATATTTTTGCAGTGCAGCCCTGAACCAGTTGAGTGGCCCAGGCTGCCTGACACAATGTTTATTCCCCAAATTGGTCAGTCAGTCAGATTGTGAAAGAGGAGAGTGGAAAAAGAATCAACCTTGTCACAGAGATGTGGGTTTTTCCTTGACCTGGCTTGTTTCTACAAAATGTGAAAAGAATGCAGGAGAAATATTTTCATGTGTACACACCTAGATATGTATCAAATATGGTGTTTGGCTTCAAAATAACTAAGGACAAAATATAATCAAAATAAGATGTTGAGTTATGTTATGATATGATTTAATGAATCCTTCTAACAAAAGGATTCTTCTTCTTTTCCTAAGAATTAATGAAACTTAGCATCCTATTTCTGAGACATTTATAATATATTTCCGCACCAACTTGTCATAATACTGGTGAAGTCAGAAATGCATAAAGAAGGGCTTCTGGTGGATGTTTATTTTCTAAAGCATAATCCTTGCAAATATGAATGAAACATGAATATATTCTTTTACAGCAGGAAGAAACCACTCTTATTTGCATTAATAAGATAGTAGTTAAGCTTTTTTTCTGCTAAGCACTTTTTTTTTTTTATGGAAGAATTTTTTTATTTTTGTCCTAGCAAGTATGACATGGAAGTTGTGTATTCTTATTTTTCTGGTCATCCATTCTGTGTTCCTTCAAAGAAAAAAAAAAAAAAAAAAAAAGAAAAAAAAAAAGCCAGAAAAAGCCCCCACAATAAAACCAGAAACAACACAGAAACCCACAAACCCTAACCAACCAATTGAGAAAAATCAAAGGAAAAAAAAGAGATTTTTTTTTTTTTGGTGATACAAAACACAAAATGTTTTAGCATTTTAAAATACATTTATAATGCTCTCATTTTCACCTTCCCAGGAACTCTGACAATTGAAATACTAGTTAGTGAAAAACTGACATCCAAAAAAAATGAAACTAGCAATCAAAAAAACCAATAAATTCAGTGGAATTTTTGATAACCATATATCAGTAATTCACTGAGCAATTTGAAAAAGAGATTCAGGGCTCTCATGAGTTTTGACAAAAATAATTCAAGGTTTACAAAAAGAAATTGTCAGACCCCTCCAACAGCTTATATGTAGAATGTCATATGTATGTACCTGCATTGAGATAGTGACTGATCCGTAACACTGGTTATGAGTCTCTACAGGAAGCTTGGGCAAATCAATAGGTCAGATTTCTGGGTGCATTTGTTTTCATAACCTAAAAAAAGTTTTTCATAATAAACTCAGATTTGTTAGTAATGTATTTAAAATAACTTCGTGAGCTCAGTCATGTTACTGATAAAGTATATCACTCTGTGATAGATGTCTTTAACACTTCCAGTAATCACATCTACTGAAGAAATGAGGAAATACAGTTATGATAATACATAATTTGTAATTTATATCTTTGAAATCTGTATATACAACTGAATATTCCTGAATACTTTAGAGATTGATTATTTTTTTTTGCCTATCATGACCTGATATTTAAGTACAAGACTGGTATTTTAAGATCATGTCTAACTTGCAGACTTGTTGGACACTGCTTGAGACCAGCTGTGCTGTTTGAAAACAATTTAAATTTGGGGTTTGCCAAAACTTGCRAAAGAGCTGTAAATACTGAAATTGTCCTCATTTTTTGATACTACAACACATTGTTCTAATTAGCAAAATCTTTTGTTACAATTTGTTGAGTAAATTATTATTTATTTGCGTGAAAAGAATATCATGTCTTGGTGGCCAGAAGAGATGAGAAAATAATTTTTAAAAAGTAAGAAGTGTCTACGTCTGAAAGCCAGCAGCCAACACTGACTTTGTCTTGTTAGAGGTCTTAAAAGGCATCTGTTTTGGTTTGAGCATGTCATTAGGTTTGAGCTTGTCACAGTGATATGCAGGCCAATTATGCCAGTGTTCAATACAAAAGTACAGAAAACGGAGGACTTTGTTCCAAGTAGTTTATAATTTGGTATAATCTGAGGTCAATTCTAATCACACTCACACTTGAGTCTCCAAGTGGAAAATAGCATTTAAAGCCTGCATTGTATTACTTAGGCAGAAGAAGAATTAAACAAGGAATGTGTTGCAGCAGAACAGTAAATACATATAAACCTAAGGCTCAACATTTAAATTTTCTAGTACTAATGCATCTTTTACATACATTGCTTATTTTAATCCACTTCTTTTTTTGTTTTTTTTTGATACTCAACTCCAGCTGCAAGAAGACATGGTGTTCAGTCATCTCTTTTAAGGTTAGGGGGATAAGAAATAAGATTGTAGATAAATCAACTTATTGATTTCTAGAAAGAGGACTGCCAGTGTAACAAACTTCACCGTTGATCTTGTCTGAATTTACAGACTAAGGCAGGAAAACTATTAGAAAAGCATTTGTATATGTGAGTATGTTTTTAACAATTTTCTTTCACTATCAATCATTAACTGTGCACACAGGACATTAATTATTTGTCTCTCAGACACACAGTGAATCTTTTAAATAGTGTTTAAATTAATATTTCTGAGCTTTCAGCACCTGTGTTTTGTGGTGTGTTTTCAAGAAAAATATGATCTGTGAGTGGAAGCTTTAAATGTTGGAAATACAAAGCAGGGAGCTTTATCATAATGTCATAAGATTCTAGGAAAAAAGGCATGTACTATAAAAAAGCAGAAAGCTATGGTGTTACCTTTATGTTTAACATGAAATTGTCTGTTTGATAGGACAAACTTGTATCTTGATTGGAAAAACTATGAACTATGAACTGTGTTCTTCATGAGGAGAAGGCTGAGGTACTCAACAACTTTTTGCCTCTGTCTTCACTGGCAACCCCTCTTCCCACAAGTCTCAACTGGATGGTCAGTAAGATGGGGAGTGGGAGAGCAAAGTCCTTCCCACTCCAACAGGTTCATGACCACCTGAGGAGCCTAAATATATATAAATCTCTGGGACCCAATGAGATTCCAGAGTCCTGAGGAAATTGTCTGATGGGGTTTCCAAGGCACTGTCAATGATATTAAAAATTACATAGCGGCCAGGTGAAGTCCTAGGTGACAGGAGAAATGGCTATATACCCATCATTGATGAGTCTGTAAAGGAGGACCCTGGGAAGTACTGACCTGTCAGCCCCATCTCTGTGCCTGGGAAGATCGGGAGTCTGTACTGGGACCAGTGTTATTTAATATCTTCATTAATAATTCATAAGACAAAAGGCTTGAGTGCACCCTCAGCAAATTTGCAGATGACGTCAAGCTGAGTGGTGTGCTGACACTGATGGGATGCCATCCAGAGGGACCTGGACAAGCTCAAGGAGTAAACCCATGGTGACCTCATGAGGTTTAACAAGGCCAAGTACAAGGTGCTGCACCTGGGCTGGGACAACCCCTGTTGTCAGTCCAGGCTGGGAATGAAAGGATTGAGATCAGCCCTGTGAGAAGGATTTGGGGTGCTGTTGAATGAGAGGTTGGACATGACTCAGCCATGAGCACTCAGAGCCCAGAAAGCCAAACGTGTCCTGGGCTGCATCCAAAGCAGCGTGGACAGCAAGGCAAGGGGGGTGGATTCTGCTCCTCTGTTGTTCTCTGGTGAGACCCCATGTGGATCCCTGCATCCAACTCTGGAGTCCTTAGCAATTAACCTGTTAGAGTAAGTCCAGAACAGGGCCACCAAGGTGATTAGCACTTCTTCTAAGAGGAAATACTAAAAGAATTGGGATTGTTCAACTTGGAGAAGAGCAGGCTTTGAGATGACCTTATTCCAGTACCTGATGGGAGACTGTAAGAAACCTGGAGAAAGACCTGGAAGATAACAAGGTAAAAGGGAATAGCTTCAGACTGAAAGATAGTGGTTTAAATTAGATATTAGGAAGGAATTTTTTACTGTAAAGTTAATGAGGCACTGGAATGGGTTTCCCAGAGAAGCTGTGGATGCCCCATTTTCAAAAGTGTTCAAGACTCTGGGGGCTCTGAGCAACCTGGTCCAGTGGGAGGTGTCCATGGCAGGACAGTTAGAAGTAGATGATCTTTTGAGGTCCCTTACAACACAAACCATTCTGGAATTCTATGATTTTTACTTTCTCTAATTCACCCTGTGAGTCTTTGCTGTGTGGTGGAAGATGGTCTCCCAGTTGTGTTGATAAGACCACACATGGTCAGCTATCAGCAACATGATCTGCATTTTCATTTTGTAGAAACTGGTGCATGCAAATAGAAGACACATTGAGGACACTGCTGTGCTCTTTGCTTTTGCCAGGGAGTGATTTGTAATTTGTGGTATAGACTTGGACTAGGAAACTTGCAGATTTCCTGGGGTCCCAAATTTAGATAGAGTCGGTAATTGCATATGTTCAGTTTACATGGCAAAGGGGTTGGGGTTGTGGGGTGACATCTACGACAAGATGCCAGAAGTTGTCCCCATGTCAGACAAAACCATTTTCTTAAAGATGGATCTGCTGCTGACCAAAGCTGAGCTGTCAACAGTGTTGGTGCACATCTGTTGGTGATAACATATTATCCTTATTTCCCATTATTCCACTCTGGCCTTTGATTGGCAGTAGATCAAATTTTTCAAGTTCAGTCTGTTTTACCTGTGATGGTAATGGATGAAGCATTTTCCTGTCCTTATCTTTTTATGCCATTAGCATCTTGTCATATTTTGTCGCCCATCCAGCTGAGAATGGGAGCAACAGAGTGACCTGGTGGGCACATGGTGGCCAGCTGAGGTCAATCCACCAAGTGACTCATGTTCACATGCCTGGCACTGCCTTGGTAGAGTTTATCTGTTGCCCAGGTAAAAGCTACAGCAGCTGGAGTGCAATGCATGTTCAGTATTTCTTCCCATACAGATTTGCTTAGCTACTTGTGTGATGCCAAAAAAGGGCACTTCCCCTTAACATAAGCCTGATCCCATCTTTCTGGCTTGGTGCAACATGGAAATTTGAAGGGGCTGGCCTGCCATCTCTACCTGGCTTTTCTTCTCAAGACCCAAGCTCTCAAATGTATCCACAGCATGAAGCTGGAATGCAATGGCACATGCTGTGGTCTGTTTTCATAAATGCATTACACAAACAAAATCAAAGGAGAATTTTCTTCACATTTCAATTTCACGTTCATTTTTTTCTGTATTAAAAAGAACAATTCCAATTTCTTTTATGTTGAAAGAACTAAATGGAAGGATAACAACACAGGAACTAATTTTTCAGAAAACTTTTGGTATATGTATTTTTGCATATGAAATTATATCCTGTATAATCTCTTATCTATGATATAACTAGACCTGCCTCTTCCTTTTCTAAATAAGGGATCTGAGGTCAGTTTTATGTATCTTCAGAGGAACCTTACAAATTGCAGTGAATGGAAGCAAGCATAACACATGATTTTTGGTTGCAGTTGAATGTGGTTGCTATTGGATGGAGCAGATATTACAGTACAAATTTCATTGATAAACAATGTTATATTGTTAATGTAGCTAACCATTGTAGACCTAATCTTCCTCACAGCTTTTTTTTTTTTTTTTTTTTTTTTTTTGTGAATACTGGTAATAAATTACAGCATGAGCCCAGAGGAATTAATTCCTGGGCAAACTGAATCCACTGAAAGGTAGGTAGCAGGGAAGTGTAAAGAGATGATAAAGAGTGCAGGGGAAGGATGATTAGAAGACATTTTCCCTGATTTACTTCTGAAGGAGGAACTGAAAGGAAGAGAAATGCATCTAGTGGGTGAACAGACTATGTGCCACAGGGACATGGGATTTAGTGGTTCACTTTACTCCCTAGTTTCTTGGTATGGGTCCAATTTATTTTGGTAACTTTTTTATCACTTACCATCTGTTTCTTGTGATGCACAACAGTGAAAAGTTTGTTCGGCCTCTTTCTTTGGAGAAGTGTTTTGGTCATTTCTCATTACTTATTAATGCTTTTCCAAACCCAAGAGCTTAAAGTGACTTGAGGTATTAAAACCCAGAAATTTTACGTAGTCACTTTTCGTCATTTTTGACTGTCAGAGAGCTTTTTGGCTGTGCAGACTATACAGGTGCCACATTCATTTTGCATTAGAAGCTTTTTCAACACAGTCAGTAGCAAGTGTTCTGTCTTAGTGTTAAAATTTTAAAACTATTTTACTCCCCTCAGTTATTATGGCATACCCATATTTTAATGGAAGCAAATATTTAAGTGTTGCTAACAGAACAGTGGAAAAACTAGCAAGAAATGTTCCTCTGGTCAAGCTTTCAAAATATGAAACTTCTTTCTGGGCACATAATTTTAGAATGATGCTTTAATAATTTATTTTAAAAAGCCAAAGCTCTAACTTGAATGGAGGAGCTTGCTACTGTTTCAAACATGAAAAATTTAAAAACATTTACAAGCATTTCTCTGTGTGCATATCTGTACATAACAGTGCTGAGGCAAACAACTGCAAGCTTATGCTGTAATTTCTTGCCCCTTTTGAAACATAAAATTTTATTGGGCAAGTTATGACTTGAGTCCCTTTAATATCTGTCAAAGGTTATTAAGCATCAGATGTTGGAACCTGGGGCTTTGTTGAGGGTTACATTTGTTAAGGAGCTGCTGATTGCAGCAAGTACTGCAGAGAGCAACAGGAAGTTATTGCTTACTCCCCCCTCCAAAGGCCCAAACCTTAATTTACAGCTCAGAAACAGCATTCCATGGCCAAATGCCATTGTCAAAGCCATGCCATGCCATTACAAAGGGGAGAACTTTGGAGAAAATGGATAAGCAGGATTAAGAAGCAGTGAAAAGAGGGACCACACTGAAGTGGAAAGCAGAGGGTGAAGTACAGGTGAAGAAAAAAGAAAGAAAGAAGAATGCAAGAACAACAAGCTAACCCAAAAAATATTCTGACTTCATCATCACTGTCTGACATCCCACCTTAGATTAGGCTTGTAGGTAATCTCTAAATGACTTCTTCAAAAAATTTCTTCCTTGAAAGGCACGTGACATGAAATTTAACATTTTATGTTTTCTATCGAATATGCAAGGAATGATCGGAGGACATTTGCTTTAGTTTTGGATCTTCGTGTGTGTGCTTTTTTTTTTAATTCATAATGCCTGGAAGTCCTTTGACTGAATAGGAAGTTTTCTTTTGATCTTTTATGACTAACAGAACCACAGGAAAGCTAAGAGCATTGCTGGCATTTCAAATTGAAGAAGTGCAGCATGAAGTAGATAACATTTTATAAAAGCCATGGAAGTGGTCCTGGGAGTAAATGAAAATTACAGAAGTACAGATGCATCTTATAGAACATGACAGTTAAAAGGGAAATGCATTGAAATATCATTTTAACTAGCTTTGACAGAAATTAACCCTCTTAATAGACAAGACCAAAACCGTCCCTAGAGCCAGTGCCTAGGTTATTGCATCAGGGGTGAATTGGGCCCAGTGTCTGATGATAGGATATCTATATCTATATGATGGAGCTTGAAAAGGGCATGAAAAAAGATTAATTGGAAACAGATGTCAGAAAGAATTTTTAGAATCATGCTTTTGTGAAGTAGCTACTGGGCAAGGCTGTTGATGAAAACCACAAAGGGACATGAAGAAGATAAGAGAGGGAGAGATTGACATATCTTGCTTACTGCTTCAGCTAAAAATAATCTGTGCAGGTGATGTCTAATGTCCCTAGCATTTCTTCTTTTAGTCACTACCATGTTAAGATATGAAACGGCGATATTGAAACATGTTGAATCTTAATATTTCAAGTGCAGTGGTTATAGAATGGTTTGGGCTAGAAGGAACCTTTAAAGATCATCTATTCCAAGCCCCTGCCATAAACAGGGGTGGATTCAACTACATCTGGTTGCTCAGAGCCCTGTCCAGGCTGACACTGAATGTTTTCAGGGACAGGAAATCTATAACAACTCAGACAGAGCTGTTCCATTTTTTCACTACCCTCATAATAAAAAAGCTCCCTTATAGCTATTCTGAATCTATGCTCCTTTAGTTTAAAACCATTGTGCCTTGTCCTATAACTGCAGCCACTACTAAAAAGTCTGTCCCCATTTGTTTTTGTAAGCCCCCTTTTGAAGTATTCAAATGCTGCAATAATGTCCAGGCTGAAGGATCCTAAACCCTCATGCTTCCTTCATAGGAGAGGTTCTCCAGCCCTCTAACAACTTTTGTGTCCCTCCTCTGGACTCACTCCAACAGGTAGGTCCATGCCTTTCCTGTGCTTGGACCCCAGAGCTGGATGCAGGGTTCCAGGTGGGGTCTCACTAGAGCAGAGCAGAGGGGCAGAATCCCCTCCCTCACCCTGCTGCCCACCCTGCCTGGGATAGAGCCCAGGATAATTGGCTTTTTGGGCAGCACCTGTCTAACCTCTCATCCACCTGCACCCCAAATATCTCTCATCAGGGCTGTTCTCTATCTATTCACTCCCCAGCCTGTGTTGATGCCAGGGGCCAAACCCCCCTGCACTTGGCCTTGCTTGAAGCTCGTGGGGTTGACAGGCCTGCTTCGCAGCACTTGCTCACCTCATTTGCCATATGCCAGGTTATTAAGGTTATGGAAGTGATTTTATAGCTACTTTTTGTAACTCCAGATTGAAGACTGCAGTTCTCACAGAACTGCAGAGAAGCTAGCTGCTTACACATTGCAGTGAGGCGCAGCAAGCCTCCAGTGCTGGGAGACTTGCCACAGGATTACTTCTAGGAAGCTCTTACCAATGGCTGCAAAAAATACTGTATTTAATACTGATACTTACTAACAGAGGTCACCAGATGGCCATCAGATATATTTGAGGCCATGTACCCAGCTGCCTACGAAAGAGAACACGTGAAGTGATTTTTCCCAGATAATGTTTCTGATTAGACTTAAAACAATGCTTGCTGTATCCAAGTCTTTTGCCATTTAAATAACACTGTAATAATTTAGCACAAAGATAAGCACTCAAAAAAAAGTCAGATATCTAGTGTAGAGAAACTTCAGCTTGATTCAAAGATTCTTTGCAGTGGCAGTTACCAGTTACATTAAAAACATTATGTAGATTCTGAGGTTCATATATAGTGACAGATCTGTGCATAATTTTGGAGTGAAAATCCCTGGTAAAATTGAAACCTGGACAATTCCATGATAGTTTAAATAACTCTTTAATAGAAGGAGCACATTATATGAACTTAACTGAAAATGCTTGCCTGCTTTGCTCTTTAGACTTACACTGTTTGAAAGCCACTTCCAGGATGTGTCTAAGTTCTAAGCCACATACACCAGATAACAAAAAATGTAATTTATCTGAACTGATATTTCTGATTTTCATTAGACAAGGAAAATTGCATTTTTTGGTCATTGAAACATTCAGTGAAACAGGATGTATGACTTGAATCTTCCAAAGCTGTGAATGCAGTGGGAATAAAATTCTGCTGCTTTTCCCCATTTTAGATAAAATAAAGCAAAAAATGCCAGATGAGTGTGCATCAACTCTGTGCTACCCTGTTTGAGGTGATACTGAAGCAAACGTCTCCCACTCACCTTGAGGAGGTGATCCTTACCTGGTCCTTCTCACCTGTAAAAGTTTTGAAGGCCTCAAATACTTTGTTCATTTTCCATTGTTATGTTATCCCTATATGGTTTAATTGCTCAAATTTGCATAACATTAATTTTATCTTTTTACTCTATCAATAGTTCTAAGCATTCAGAGTGTTTTCTACATAAAACTATTCATGATACATTTGGACTGTGTATATCAATTTTAATTCAGTACAGGCACATTCTGTTACAATTGTTTGGTTCAAAGATAATAAAATTATCATGCTGGTTTTCTAGAAATAAAGAATTTTATCCTGGAAATATTTTCTTGGAATACCATTCAGTGCTTTATCTGTTCCCTCAAAGCTACCTCTTGAAAGAAAAGAATATGAAGTATTAGTTTTTCATTTTGTACTTTGGATTTATGATTTCATAGTGCAAATACCCATAGATAGTGACAGCTTCTATATTTTTAGATGTAGTTGAAACCTAGTGATAAATCAGCTGCAAATATTACAAGCACAGTATTGTTATTTGGTTTGATGTTTTGCTTCTTGGGATTTGGTGGTGGTGGTGTTACTGGTTATGTTACATTTCATTTAGTTGACCAAAGGGGAGTTTTGTTTTGCTGGAATTTGTTATGTAGCAAGCTGTAAAAGTATTAGACCAATTTGGAGGCTGATAAATGAATCCACAGTTTCACAGATTTTTACCAAAATCTTTCATGCTTCAGTTAAATGCAAAGTGGAATTGCAATTGATCCACCACGAATCACATAAAAATGTAATTTAATTTTCTAGTATTTTCAGCTTGAAATCCGTGCACTCATCTGTGACACAATAATATTTCATGTTCACTGTGCACTGCTGTAAATGTTGTTGAAGGTTTAAAGCCACAAACAGTTGTGCCATTCTGTTCTATAATTGCGTACTGATCTTTAAAAAGAGAAGCTAGTGACTCTGTTTAATTGCAAAAACACTGTAGCATCTGCAGTGGATCTCTGCTTTTCTATGTTAAATAGTCTGTGCTGTGAAGCCTGGTTGGTTATAGACCCATAGCCAAATGCAGCACGTGCAGAAATACACAGATTTCACCAGATTTATACAAATTGTGTCTTTGGTCCATTACAACTTTGAAATCCTTATTCAACTTTCCCACTATGTAAGTCATCCTTAGCTGTCTTGTATTACAATGAAAAAGTTTCTCTGAGCTCTGGAACATTAATTACTGCAGATTTGCTCAAGTTTGGATACCTCCTCTCAGTTAGTCATCTGGAGTAGTTTAAAAGGGCATTGCTTTTAAGTACATTTTAATACCAGTTTTTTTCTGAAATTTTAAAGGTTTAACACAAACCCACCATTTCTAGAAAAACAATGAATCCTATTAAATATTGAAATTTATGTGAAATGCTGTTGTTCCGTAGAATTTCACAGTAAGTTAGGTGAGATAATGCAAAATTGTATTTCTAAAGTTAAAGTGAAGACGAATGACAGTATAGCTGTACACTCACAAAAATTAAAAAAGAAATCTGCTTTGTTTAAAAAAACCGAAAATGTTAATTTCTTTAAAAAGGTTAATTCATAGGAGAACAAAAAGGGTTTTTTACTGTCTTTGTTATGGAAATCTTAGCTCTGTGGAAAGTTATAGAAACAATGTTTCTTATGTAGTAGTTAGGAAAAGAGGGTCTAATTGTGTAGTTTAGGAACGGGGTGATAAGATTTTAAAAGAATTAAGTAATAAGTAAGTATTTCTTGAAAGTGGCTATATTCAAATGACAGATATTTCAAAATACTTGAAACAACATGTTTAAAATCTGCATAATAAAGTTTCATATGTTTATCTCTTTAAACAGAGAGATTTCCTAGACAGAGCTGGCAGAGCAAATCAGATATTCCACTTTTTTCAAGCCTGCAGCATAGGTCCTGAGTTTGAAAGGTGTAAGTTTGCAAGCATCTTGAAGAGTCTCAGAAAGGTGCTTCACTTCTGTGTTCTGCCGCAGTCACTGGGTGCTGGTGGAGCAGCTCTTCCCAGGGTCTGGCCTTTAGCAGCAGGTGCATGAGGTGCTCTTTCCTGACAAAATGTGCTGTGACAAGTCTGCAACAGATTATCCTCCAGAATTAAACCAGACTCACTTTTCAGGAGTACACACAGACTTGTAGTGATCAAGTGGACAGATTTGCACCACAGAAGTTTCTAGGGTTAATTCCAAGGATAAATTAATAAAATTCATTCCTGCCTACCTGGAAAGATGAAATAATTTTTTATAAATTCATAAAATTTATTGCAGTATAAAAATACTTTTCTTGCAAAATAAATTGGCAGTTATTAATATATGCTACTCCAAACCATACTCATTTTTTCAGGATATGCAGTTCTCCAAGCAATGTAGTGCTCATGGCAGATTGTAAATTAAGAAGACCTGTATTATTCTGGATACTAAAAATTAATTTCTGTTAGTCAGATTTATCCTTGATATTAATAGTTTTTATGTATATTTTTATATGGTAATTAGTTTCTTATATTTATTTTAGGAGGTTTTTTTGGGGGTTCTTTTAAATATACTTTCCTATTATATTAAAAAAAAAAAAAAACAGAGATACTGTCTAACTGGTATTACTTCCTAATACAGACTGGTAGATATTTCTTAGATATTTTAATGTTCCAGACTAAATTCCTACATACGTGAAAAATTTAACTTCCATTAAGACCAAATTGCTTGAAGCCCCATTTAACCCCACCTTGAGTACTCCAAGAATTTGAGAATGTTTACAGTCAGGCATGCAGGCATCATAAAACAGAGTTATTTATGAACATTTCTTATGCTGAGAGCTAGTAATTGCTGATGGCAGAGGCTCAGCATGCCATACAAACATGCAGAGTCCCTGGAAAGATTGAAATTTCTTTGGGACAAGGCATAAAGCAACCTGGCCTAACTCTATGCTTTGATATGGAATGGACTCCACAGACTCCTGCCAGTTTTTTTTTTTTCTCTGATCTTTTTATTTCAATGAACTAATTAGAGGTGACTAAAATGTTCTAATGAAAATTGGCTTAGAAAGTTGCTGCCTGTCTGAGCATCCCTCAACATGTGGAGCTTCACTAATGGACAGATATTCATAATAATGTCTAGTTTAATTGTGAAGTTCTCTCTAGAAGATATGTTTGAGATTATTACTATGTATTTTCTAAACCATTTATTAAAACTGGTTTTGCTCAGAGGTTAATGTACTGTGAAAGGTAGGTTTTAATACATGTGTATGTCATGGGCTATTTCAGGCTTAGCAAGCTGTAGAAAGTTGTATTAGAATTCTTTCATGTATGCAGTGGTGGTTTGGTCTTAATTTTCTTGACTCAGTTGAAAAGTGGCAAAAACATGATGTTTTTGTGAGTCTGAATTTTCCTAATAAATTCGCAAACTGTGTTTCACTCTTACTTGTCTTAACACTGAATATTGTCTGGAGTCATGTTTAGCACCATTTTTTTCTCCTTCTCTAGGGATATCCTGCAATATGGACATGAGTCTGTCCATTCAGGCTGTTCACTGAGCACTTTCCACAATTGATTCTGTCTTTCCACCACCATGTACATTCTTAACTGTGTTGCTTTCTGAACCAAAGTGGAAGCACTGTGTTGCTGTGTTGTTAGTGCCATATGTCACTATTGTTTATAGTTGGAACAGAGAATAAAGCCATTTAGGATTTTCATTGGTTTTGGTTTGTGGCACTATCAGCTTCCTTCCTCGAGTTTTCCCATAGTAATGTCTTTGGGCAGAATCATGCCTGTCTTTCCAGTCCTGAACACAAAAATGTGTCTTCTGTTGCTCCCATATTCACTGATATTGCCAGTGTACTGTCCAAAGATGCTCTGGCCCAGTGAATTAACATATTAATATGCAGAGTTAGTGACTGGAGGTGGTGGTCTTTGAGAGGCAAGTGCCATGTAGAGATAACTTGGTCAAAAAAGGATGCTTTTATCCGGGTTACTTTGACTAAGAAATGTATTCCCTTTTTGAATTTCATAATGAAAATTACACAAATTATAACTTTTTCATATTACTACAAAAAGCTTGAGCAACATGAAAAGAAGAAGAAGAAGAAGAAGAAGAAGAAGAAGAAGAAGAAGAAGAAGAAGAAGAAGAAGAAGAAGAAGAAAAAACCCCAAACTTTAGTTTTGCTTGTGCCTCAGAGACTTTTTGAACAAAGTTACATTACTGCTAGTCACCTCTAAGTCCATTTTTCTCAATGGCAACTCAACATTTCTCAAAAGTGCCTAACACTTAGAATGGCTTTGCAAATATTACTATATTTCAGCAGCAATGTCAGACATTGTTTTCTTGACTATCACCTGCAATAAAGCCACCCATGATGCAGTTCATTCTTTTGAAAGATGAAAATTATTGCAATTTCTGAAATAGCAGCAGATCTTGTAGAATAGTTTTTCATGAAGGTATTAATTTACTTTGCACTTTCATTTGCCTTGCAGAGAGAGAAAATCACAACTGCATAAAATAATCCCATAGCTAGCTCATAAAATGTTCAGGCTAGATGAAAGGTTGGGAATGGTGGTGATTAAATCACTATGGACAGCAGCTCAGGCACTTTACATGTAGAGATGAATGCAAATAGGTAGAAATTAAGTGGAATCAGAGCACTCAATTGCTTCCCGAGTCTCTTACTGCAGTAACTTGATTGACATTAAACCTAATCTAGATTGCTTCCCTTAGATTCTCTCTTCAGGCATTCAGTTACCTGGGAAATTTATTCAGAGAAACACCTGAGGAAAACATTTTCCAGCCTTTTCTGTTGCTCCTGTCTAGCTGGCTAGCTCTGTAGTTATTATTATTATTATTATTATTGTTATTATTATTAATAATAATAAGAATAAAAGCTACAATATTTACAATATTTATAATTGTATAGTTAAAATATTTTTAATAACTATAGTAGTAGTTATGATAACTAGTTACCTAGCTAGTTACTTATTAGACATCAGTAGATCCTGGGAAACATTACCTGCTTTCTTATATTGTTATATAACAAAAAGTTGAACCAGCTGAAGCATTCAAGAAGAATGCAAACGGTGGAGTCATTGATATGGATGATTTGGGCTTGACTCCATGAGGAGACTACTGTTTTTGACAGAGTTAGGACATGGTATATGTCTGTGTGACAGCTGGCATAACTATTCTCCCTGTCCTTTCATATATTTTGGGCACTGTGTAGGTACTTCAGGTACAGCAGGTTACAGGGGCAGATTGTGCCTCTTGGGAGAAGAGCAAATGGTGCTGAAGAGCAAGATGTTTGGGCATGTGGAATGAAAATTTTTGAACAGTCAGAGAACATTTAGGATTGTTGCACTGGCAGACTTCAAGAAAGAGGTACAATAAAAAAAAAAAAAAAAAGATGAAGAAAGTATTTTTGGGGGATTGTTGCCTAATAGGAAGCCACCAAATTATGCTGGGTGTAGAAGAGGTCTGGAGGTACATTCTGACCAAGGGGAGACTTGTTCACAAGATCATTTTCATTTTGATCCAGAAGACCCAAATTGCATTTTTCAAATGATACCATGGTCTAAGAACTCTGCTGAAACCTAGCATTGAAAATTTTGAGTTTTTTGGGTCTGGAGCATATTCTGCTTAAGAAGTATGCTGGCAAATCCACCTGAAAACTGCATCCCATTTCAGGTCCTCAGAAAGTATTTTTGCTTATGATTTCTCTGCTTAGTGCCCTAGGGAAGCTGGAAAAATCCTTTTGGGGAGCAGAGTATTAGGATGGAAATGAGGACAGAATGAGACTGTTTTGATATAAAATGTGTTTCTTTGTTCATAATCATTTTTCATCAGGATCCTCCCATTGTCTGTAGTGAGTAATTAGCTGCTGTCTCTTTGTCAATGACTTGTGCATTATTTTCTGAAAAAGTTGCATCGTTTCAGCAGAAGCAATGGGGGAAAATCTCATATAGTTATTTGTAATCATGGTTGTCTTATAGAAGATGGGGTTAAAATTCAATCACAGGAGGGAAAGAAACATTGCATCCTACTAGAAGGGTATTTTAACATTTAACATCTACTTTCATCTTTCAAGTCTCTCCTCTTCTATGTGCATTCTCTGAATGGATTAAAAAAAAAAAGGCAAGCTCTTCAAGTGGATTTGATTTGCTCAGTTTTACTATGAAAATCTATGTTCACAGAGAAATTATGTACAGTAATGCTTGTTTCTGAATCCCAGCCAACTGTGTTTGTCAGCAAGGCAAATTAGCTCAGCCCTGCAAATGTATTTTGCCTATCTACAAAGCCCAAAACACATTAGGTGTAAACTGCAGCTTTCATTGAGTAAAGGCATCTCCAGTATTCAATAGTCACCGAAATACACATTTCAAGGTAGTTTTGTATTTCTGGTTTTTTTTCTGGGCATATGTGTTATCAGGTCTACTTGTAGCAATGTAACGTAGGACTAGGTGAACTTCAAATGAGCCTTCTAAGTTAAATTGGTGGGTTTGTACCACATCACTACCTGAAATCCTAATAACTATTGGCAAGCTTCAGATATATCTAGGAACAAAACCAAAGATATCATTTCCTTCTTTGTTGTCACTTTTCACAAAGTGCCATATTTCACTTTGATGGGGCAATGTTCTTGCTGTCCAGTTTTACTGGAAGTGATTGCTTTTCTTGAATATTTAGAATAGTCTAATTGAAGTTGTTTTGAATGGAATCTACATAATAGAGATCATACTTTCAGTTGAATGATGATACCTACCTATAAAAGCAAAGTAAAATTCTGATAAATATGATAGTTCTTTCTGTGTATTATCTTGTGGCTCAAGAATTTTAGTTTGGTATGCTTAACAGTTTTTCTTTAGAAATTGTCACCCATGAGAACTCTTTTTCTGGATATGAACTTTAGATTCTCTGAAAACTGTTTTGATTGGCTTACACCTCTATTTATATATGTGTAATCAGTTTAAATTCTGTCCTAGAGACTGATGATGCAAATCGAAGTACAGTTTGGCCCAAGCAGGCTTTTTCTCCATCTTCTGTTCTATTTTAGTTTCCCAGCAGTTACCATTCCCTCCACTACACAAAATGCATCTTTATTTTGTGCTTTTGAATGTGCAAACTTTTCACTTTGCTGTGGAGGTAATTCTATTTTTTTTCCCTGACAGTAATATTACAGACTGCAGTTCTGATATCATGCATATTATTTAATAGCAATAGTTCTGTTCTGATCGCCTCATTGTGTGTCTTAGCTTCTTTGTTGTCCTAGCTCACTGGAACACAGGGATTGGGGAAGATGGTGCTCAGAGGAACATCACTTCCTTCAGCTGATGTCACTGAAGGAAGTGATGTCGCCTCAGAAATGAGGGTGTACATTCTTTACAATCCAGTTGGCACACAGAAGGTCCTCCAAGCAGATAAATTGGTATTGCAGCTGGTTCTGCAGCTCCTCTCTCTGCTGAATACTCTTAAAATCTAAAGGGTATCTGAGATTTCTCCCCATGGGCTGTGTAGGCAACTTCAACAGAGAATTTTGCCATTGAATACTTTAGAAATTATTATTGAATACTTATTAGAAATCACCATGAAATTAATGATGCAACATCTTCATGGCTGTGGCATTTGACTCTCTGGGGCCTTGAAACCTCTCAGGCTGTACTCACATCCTGAGAAAGAAGCTTTGCAGTTTCCTTCAGAATAAACTGTAGGATATACCTTTTGCCTTTCTGAGATATAGGGGATTGTTGGAAAAACAGTGGACAGCTGTTTGCATGTAAATAATTAAACATTTTTCTCATTTCTAGCTCATCAGAAGCGATGGGAATAGCACACAGGTTTTTCTTCTCTTGGGAACCAGATGGGTCAGATAATAAACAGTATTAGTTGTTTGGGGTGTTAATGATGATTAATCTAGGAACAAGTCTGGTCACAGAAGGAAATGAATTCTGAGCAGAAATGAACTTCAGATAGTCCACGTTCCTGAGTTCTTATGGAGAAGTCTATTGGAGGACAAATTTCTAGAATTTCAATTCCTGAGAAAATAGTTCAAAAGGAAGTATTCTTTTTCAGCTGAGAGGTGGTTAAAAATTACATGTTATCAATCCTCTGTGTGTCTTTAATGAGGACAGAAATGTGTGGTTTGTAGTCCAGCACATCTTTCAGAGTTCTGTGGTTCTCATGGTCTATTGTGTCACCAGTTGTATAAAATGCAGGCATTTGGGATAAGTACAAACCCGTTTCAGCCCTGTGGTTATGATCAGAATTGGATAATAATGCTTAAATAAATTATTTTAAGAAAATACCTGTTATGAAAATGTGAATGGTTGAGGTCAAACCTTAAGAAAACCCCCTTTTTTTTTTTTGCATTTTCTATATGGATGGTCAGGAATGATAATATTTAGAGATGACTACAGATATGTTAGTATGGTCATGTATTTTTTCTGATAGTACAGATCTTGTGTGATCTACAAATTTTTTATCCTTAGACATGTTGGTTGCATGTCAGCTTGTTGAAATGTATCTTTTACAGAAATTTCATCAGTAGAAAGCTTCTAGACAGAAATAAGGTTACCAGAAAGTTTCAAGGTGACTAGTGGATTTTTTTAGCACTCAATCAGGTGGACAGCTTAAGCAAATATAACAATTTTACAAATTGCTATGAAGAGTCTTACATTATCTTCATATTACCTTTAAAATAGCTGTTATCTGTGCATTCAACAGGTTTTATTGAAATTAAGTAGGTAATAAAGGAAATATACCTCCTAATAGTACTGTGAAATATTACAATTAATCTCTGTAGGTTAGATGAAGCTATAGAAAGTAAGTTTAAAACATTGAAATCATAAGTAGTGTAAGCATTTCTAAACTAAGCGCTGGGTTAGATGTGAGAGCACCTTTTTCAATCCTTTGCAGCTACTTGCATTTAGATAGCCTATAAATAAATTATTAAATACATTATTTAGAAAGTTCTGGCCTGCTATGTGATTTCTGCCATGGGTATGAAATGGGATAGCTTTATGAGTTTAAAATACACCCTAAAGTAGTTAATGATGTAGAGACATTAAAATCTCATCTTAGTTTTTATGTTCAACCTAGGATTCCTTGCTAAAACCTTCTTAAAATTAATGAATAATTCTCCTGTGCACCAGGATTTGAGTATCATTGTTTTATGTATTTTCTGTAATAATTAATGCTGTGATATCTGACACCAGGGCCAAATTACAGTGTTACTGCAAATTAACCTTGTATTTTAGAAAAGAAACAAGGAAAAAAAACCCCACCAAGACTTGTAAATACAACTTCAAAGAATTTCTAAAAGTGCATTTGTTTAAAGTGTGAAATACATATATAAATTCCATATTCTTGTTAATTTGACATAGCAATATCTCTTTGTCTTTTCATTATTTAAATAGAAGCAGGGCATGTAATTTATCAAAGAGGATAACAAACTGTTAAACTGATTTTCTTCCACAAATCTATTTTTGCTTCAAGGTTGAACTGCACCATGAGAAACACTGTAAATATAAATTGTAATATAAATTGTATTGTAATGTTTGTGCTGTTGAAAACCATAATGTTTTCAGCAACTCTAATAGATGCTACATGGTTAAGTAAAACATGTTTCTTAGTGAAAATCAGCTGCTGAACCCACATAGGGTCAACATTCTTCAGGAGCTGCAGAAAGAAGCTAGATGAGAGTCTCAGTGACTTTTACGAAGATCTGTGAAAATTCATAACAAAGAGGAATCTGACAGAAAATAGAGGCAACTTTTTGGCTGTATAACCAGTGAATGTTTTAATTCTGTAAGTCATCAGTGAAATGAACTTGTGGGAAGAAGGTACATGTGGCAAATAAGGACCATGCTCTCATTTTTGGAGCTTTGTCAAAACAGTCAGTGGGTATTGAACAATGCAGGAGCAAACACAGAAAGCACAATTAGTGTGGATGAGAAATTGAAGAGAGGACTGCTAGCAACTTGGATGTCTCTCTTAATATCCTATATTAAATGGAATAGAAAATATTCTATTTGCTTAGATAAATTTAGTATACTTTTAGCATTACCTAAATTTACACAAGTTTGCATAACTGGAACGGTCCATTCTGAGGTTATCCCTCCTTCATGAGTGACAAGTTCATATGCATTATATGTCAATGAAGAGAAAAATACCTGAGTTTAGATTAAGAATTAGAATGTTGGGGTCATAAATGCCTATGGAAGTTTTAAAGTCCAGAGAGATTAAATGGATAAACTCGTTTGTACATGAATGTTTTCTAACAGTGTCACTCTTTAGGAAAAGGTCAGAAATATTGGAGTGTCTTCTAGTGTTTCAAAGTAGTCATGTAACAGTAACACTAAGGATCAAGGTGTTGAGAAGGTTTCAGGACTATGAATATACATTTCCATGGAGAGGACATTTACATTTTTTTCAAGACGTGAACTCCACCTTCGTTAAACAATGCCTTGGTAGAAGTAATTCAGTAAATCCAGAAGAAATAAAATTACAATAGTCATTGTCAATTCAGTGAATTTTTTGCAATGTGATTTTCCCAAGTAAAAGCATGTATTGTACTGAATTGCTGCACCTTGGCTGTGAGCCTGCCCACCCTCAGAGGAGTGGAGGCTTGCCAGGCAGGTGGGATACAGCAGGATGTTGTGGCAGGAATAGTGACCCCAGCCAACTGCTGTGTCTGCACCCCTTGGTGGTGGTGCTGGTGTAGACACACTCCGGGGATTGTGCAGAGAGGCAGAAGAAGTTATCCCTGTCTCTGCCATGGGGCTGTTTCTGCAGCTCTTGCAGGTTTATTTTTTCCTGATGCAGATCTCTCACCTGTGTCTGGGCTGCACTGTCAGCCCAGGTGCAGGGCATGTGTAGGTGGGGAGGTGCCTACCTGTTCTCAGGCATCACCACAATGAGAGAAGGGAGTGGGACAACCCAAAGATAGGTGCAGAGTTCCTTTCAGGTAGCTTCTGCATTACAGGCTTGTCTGAAACGTGGGAATCGATCTGCACTAGATCACATGGAACATAAATGATTTAGCACAAAACAGTAAATACAGATTTTATTCTGTATCTTCCATCAAAACCCATCAATTTATCACTAGTAAGGTATGATAGATGGAATGAAATAAAAAAAGCTGCTGTTAAAGCATTAAATCAAGCAATAGCAAATTCAGCTGATTTTTTAAAATTAGTTTTTTAAGTACCCATGCATTTTTGTAAGTATATAAAGGTACCCAATATTTTTATGAATAAGTGAAATTTCTGAATACAAGACAGATTTTTAATTCACAAAGAGGATGTCACCTAAGGGTATCTTTAAACATAGTTTTTGTAATTGCTGGAAAATTGCATGAGAAATTTAAATTTTATTAGTCATCATTAGTGTGCAGGTTTCTGTAGGAATCAACAATCAGAATTACATTTTTTTAAATATAGAAAGCATAAAAAATCTCCTTGGATTTTACTTCTAATTCCGTCTCAGTTAACAGGCCTTTATTTCAAAATCCTATTAAAAAAGGGGGTTTATCTGTTTAATCTTGTGATTTTCTGAGAGAGAACTTTCGTACTTTGTTAAGATCAAAAGCATATTGATCCTTCTGCAAAAACCTTTATGTTACTTTTTCCTAATTGCTTATTCTTTAAAGGGAAAAAAATATCTGAGATACCATCATCCAAATTTGTACTGCCACTATTGGACAGCTGCAATAAAAATAAAATTATTAGTAATTGCTTCTATACATAGATTTACAAAAGAATTACTGTCTGAACAGCAGACTTGTATTTCAGTTAAAGCTTCTAAGACACAATATGCCCTTTAGCTACTTCTGATACATCCTTATCAATTATTACCAGTGTTCGGTTAACTCTTAAACAGTTTGCAGTTTTTGAACTTCCCAATTTATGGGAGGTATTCTTGGGGTAAAGGAAGGAGAATAATGTATGGAAAGAATTATTCACCTTTAATCTCTACTGAACAAAATCCCTGCACATGATGTAATTCCCTTTTTTAACTAGTGTATAATTTGACTTCAGCCCACAGACAAGATAGAAGGTTCACTGTTTTGGTTGCTATCTGTAGCTCTATGATGACATTTCTCTTGAAATTAGAAACATGAGAAATATAGTTAACACAGTACTGGTCTCTGAGTCCAAGTCATCAAAAAGAAAAGTGGCAGTTTTAGTTTTCTAATATTTTCATCATCTGAGGTTGACATTGTTTCAAGTAATGCAAGCCAGCAGGGGCAAAGGCTCGGTTTGTATCTATCCTTTTAATTATAACACTAAGGAAAGGGAGTGGATTGTGACTTGTCGTGAAAGTAAACATGAACTCTGTATTTGTATAGCCAAAATGAAAACCCAAAATCTGTCATTCCTTTCAGCATTTAGTTATTCTATCTGACACAAATCCAATTGTTTTCATTCACTCATAAATAAAGCATGGAACAGATGTGCTAGGTTTACAAATTGCTGGAGAAGGAGATGGTGTTTACAGACTGCCTTTCTTTTGCCCTCTGTTGCTAGAGATAAGAGAAATCCAAATTGACTTGCTTCCTCTGCCTGAGGCATTATAAACTCACAGCTTCCCTGTGTCAGAAGCATGCTCTGTGTTTCTGTATGTAGCAGTATGGCTTCAGCTGCTCATGGCTGCTCTAAGATTTTGGTAGAGGAAGGTGCTGCCTTCCTCTACCAAAAAAAAAGAGTGAACTGAGGTGGTGGTTGGATTTTGGAAAAGCAATGCAAGTATCATACTGAAAGGACAGAGTATTTGTTGTTTCATCTACTGTATCCTATGCCTGAAGGATGGAGTGAATTTCTCTTTTGCAGCCTCCACAAACACACCCTCTTCTGTGTGTCCAGCAGTTATGTGTGCCCTGCCAAGGGCACTCATTTGGGGCATCACCTCTAAAACCTCCCCATCTGCCACAGTGTCCYATCAGATCTCCTTCAGACCCTGAGCTGCTGCTTCTCCAAACATGATCACCAGGCAGGTCAGGCTTTGTGACAGCTTTCCTGCTTTCTCCACAGCCGTAAACAGCAAGTGAAAACCTCACCAAATTCTGTCTTCATGTCCTTCCTGCTACAGTCTCACAACAGAAGCTGACTTCTCATATGCTACAGAGGAGAAGTCTTCTGAGTCTTTTAACTTCTCTCCCCCAAACCCTTTAAGTAAGGCCATATTCTTGTGGGTGAGCGGAGTTACCTGACACTCATATCAGCAACAAAGGCAGCTGAGCATCTTTTCATTTTAGACAGTCCCTAAAATAGTCTAAATTTTTTTTCTCAAAGTAAAATAATTTCAGTTATCCTGAGACTTTTAWTAGAAGATTTCAGAAGGATGTAGCTAGCAATTTAGTGTTCAGCACACACTCTGTGTTGGTGGGAGGAGTGGTAAGACTTCACTCAAWATGGAGTCTGGTGGTGGTGAGGAAAAGGCTTTTCAGAAATGAACTGTCAGCTTTTCATTTGTCCCTTATATATTTTGCAGTTTTGATATGGTACATGGGCTTTCAACTGATTTCTGAATTGCAGTTGAGATAGTGCAGTGATTTATAGGCTCACATACTAAGAGCTTCTTATGCTTCTTCCTGCTTTTCCATTTCCTTGTTTTCTGATTGCAAAATTACTATGGCACAGGTAAAACAGTTTACAAAAGTATATCTAGTGTATTTACTTTCAGTGATACTTACAAATCRATGCTTTTTTTTTCTCTAGGGAATATATTTTGAAAGTTCAGTATTTCTTTTCAAGCAGTCAGTTCAATTATTGATACAGATGATTTAGGTTAGTATCTGAGACATATTTGTGGCTACAAAATACAAGTTTTCTTCACTTAAAAGTTATTGTATGATCCTACTTAGATGCTCTTTTAGACACTAAGAGTAAAGAGGCACTTAGATAACTCTGAAAAGGGGAAGTAGTAGTAAGGAGTAATATATTTTTCAATATTAATTGTAAAGAAAATTTAATCAGGCCAAAGCTACACCTTCTCTCCTTGAGTTTGCAGAAGAAACACCAAGCAATTTTATTTTTCATTACTATTTAGATCAGGTAATAATTTCTAGTAGATATTTCCCCTCTGCATTGTGCTGTCCAAAACACAATTCTTTGTGCACATGCACACATGCACTCACAGACACACAAAAACTAACAAAAAACCCCAAAAAACACCAAAACCCATGGCCAGAACAAAACAGATTGCATTATGACTGGAACAGAGGGGTTTATCCAAATGATGGATTCAGCAGTCTTTTCTTCTCCTTTTGCTCCTGTCACATGGTGCATAACAATGTGATATCACACCTGGATATCTGGAAGCTCATTTCTCGGATTGCTCAAAATAAATTAAAAGGCATAATTTTGATGCCTAAGAAGAATGTAAATACTGCTATTTCTGATAAACTGTTATTTCAGCCTTTTTAATGTCAATTGCATGTGTTTTGTTGTGTTTGAGTGACAGGTAAGACAGGTAATAAGTAGATTTTAAGAGAGGATGCATGGGACCATCTCTTGTTTTATTGACAGGTATTTGCAAGAGCTGTTGAAACAGAAGTTGGCCCCTGAAAGGGAAAGTTTGCATTGAATCATTGTGTATTTGCAAAAGTTATAAATTCCTGTGATTATTTTTATTATCCTGAAAGCCCAAATGTTCTCATAGAGAAATCAAAAATTAGAGCTCCTTCCAAGGTTAACATTCCTGGAAAATACATATTGTTTTCCATAAGGAGACTTTGAAATGTCTTCAATGTAAACCTCATGCCAGGTTGATCTCTTTCAGGCATAKTTGTTGCCGAAAGTACAACACATATGAAGATATCAGGTAATATCCTGATGTTTTTTTCATCCTCCAATCCAAAAAATATATTCAGTCTCTGTTGTGATTTATATTCAGTTTCTTCCTTATACCATGATTTCCTTGGGAGCTCACGAAAGTAACTGGTTAAGTCTTGGTAAATTAATGTGTAGAAGCTTTAGTATTTTTATTTCACAATGCAGAAGGGCTCAAGCATTTGATGGAACTCTTTCTATTCTGCCTTGTGCTGGAAAAGGGCTGTGTGTGGGTGTGTGGGAAGTGTTCCCATCGGCTGTTGAAGCATGAGGACTTGTAGTAAACTCTATACATTGGCCTCAGGCTCTCTACTATATTTAAAGATTCCTGCCCAAGTTTCAGTTGTGTGCTACTCAATAATTTCTAGTAGTTAAGAATTCCTAGAAACAAAGAGAGGCCATCTCAGTGTCCAGCAACATCAAAGAAACCCATTTTAAATAAAAGAATTTAATTTGAGTATTTTGACTAACCAGAATAATAATGAATAGTAATAATAATGAATCATTGTGTGTCCTTAGTCACAMTGGCATGTTTAGGGAGAACAGGATAATGTAATTTCAGTAATCTCCATATATCTACAGTTAGTGAAATTATTACTTTTTCTTGTGTGGTGAAATATTTGTGCCAAATGATAAAGGAAAAGATAAATCCTGTAAAGCACATGGTAATGAACAGTGTGAGTGGTTAGCTAGAATCACAAATTATTTCATCCCTCAAAAGGCAAACTGCATAAAAAATGCATCAAAGAATTTATGGATTTTTTTCTGATGTCTTCTAAGTAATTTTGGCTTGCAAAGAAGGCCTAATCCTACAAAGCTGATGGATTGCTTGAGTAATTTGAAATAGATGAAAGATCACTAAATGTCAAGGAAAAAAAAAAAGCAGAAATATTGATAGTTACATTGTGTCCTACATGTCTCTTTTCGCCCATATAGTTATTTTTTTTGAAAAATAAGGAGGTGGAGGGCTGCCAGCTCACTTATCATCTATCCTTCCTAGCTTCAGGCTGAATGAGAAAAGGTTACACCTGTCAGCTGGAAGATGTACTCTGGGGAGAATGGTTTTCAAACCATTTACAGGTCACTTTAAGACATRTAATTATACAAAACCCTCTAAAATCTAAAAATTGAAACATAAAATTTTTTAAATAATAGCAGATGCAAGCCTTTTCAAGCATTTAGCTATTCTGTGTGAACTTTAATGATTTTAATGTCCCTTTCACTGACTGATAAAAGGTTTTTTCCTTTGTCATGCAGATTATACTGTATACCAAAGTAATTTACTTTTATTCATTGAGTGTAGATTCACAGGGATTTTTATGATCATCCTGCTTTCTGTTATATAGTCAGCCCCAGGAACTGACTGTTTTAAAAGTACACTACAGGAAACCTGAATTTTTACAGAAAAAATACTGACTTACATGGGGTATGGGTTGCTGTATCTTTTCTTACACGTCTTTTTGCTTTTTACCAAGAACTGGAAGGCAATGATGACAAGGTCCTTAGATTAATTAAAGAAGTAATAGGTGCAGCACTAGATAAAGAACTTCCCAGCACTAGATAATGGATGTGACATACTTTGGCCGTAATTGCAGATAGAAACCTGTTTCACCCTTGATATTTTTTGTTTCAGTATTTACTTACTCTGATATTGCCCATGTTATAATACATAGACAAGCTTTGTAACCAACTTCCCAAGTGTTTTACTAGCTATATTTCACTAATAATTAGAAATAAAATGCTGCATCTCTTTCTTTTACTAATCTTGGTTCTACCTCTAGTTGACACAGATATGCATTCATACTAATTAAGGAAATTTGCTTTGACTCAGCATGAAAAGGTGGACAAAAATAAAGGCAAAAGATGAAAATAGTGTCACATATTAGCTAACTTTTGTACAAAGAAACATGCAGTAAGAATGAATAGGKGGGTTCCCTGGACCATAGGAGATTCCCTTGGAGCATCTCAGAAACACAGCCTGAATTTGGGAAAGCAGCAGTGTGCCTCAGGTKTAGGTCGATATTCAACTGCATCCCTCCAGACTCAGGGAAGAATGCTGAAGGAACAAGCTGTTGTTCACCACTAGCAATGTAGGGTTTATTTGTTTCACAAGTGTAGGCAACCCTCAACAAGCATCAAAACTCCTTTTTTTTTCTTCTCTTTT
>CADDXX010000055.1:893192-904720 GCA_902810485.1 Alauda arvensis | reverse complement strand
TTGGTTTGGGCTTTTTTGGGGTTTTCTTTGGGTTTTTGGGTTTTTGTTTTATTTTTTGTTTTGGCTTGTAGGTTGAATATTTCAGAGAATTTACTTCTGAAAATTAACAGAAATCTGCCRAGCCTGAAAAGAAGAGTGAAACAAAATTCTAGCTTGTTGATAAAAATTATTGCTTGGATTTAAAAAAAAATCTTCAACCAAATCAGAAATGCCATATTTTCTTTTACAGAGTGAAGTACCTCATATGCAAGACTGGCTTTATGGTTTGATTATTGTCTACTGAGCACATGTAGAAGTTATTTCCTAACGCTTCATGAAGCAATGCTCAAGTACTTTTCATATTAAATGAACTTATAGCTCAACAATTGATGTCTCCTGTTGAAGAACCACCCCCAGACTTTAAAGTCTTTTTTCATAGTAATTTCCATAGTATCATTAGGATGTATCTCCTAGGGATGAAACTAAGCTGAAGCATGAGYGCTTCTGTGTAAAGAGACGACCCAGTGTAATTCTCACATGGGTTGCTGCTGTTGGCACAATTGCAGTGGCCACTTGAGCTGTGGCTGTGGATGTGACCTTGCAAACTACAGTATAACTGGCTGCAGTCTTCTGGGTATTGTCCAAGATCTGTGTTGCATCTAGCCCGAAGGAGTAGAAAAAAGAGAGAATGACTAATGCATAAATAAWGCATAAATATACACATAAATGTATATATTTACATATTGACAAAAATATTCTATTACAACAATTGATAAGCAAGCATTTATGTGTATTTAGACCTGCTTTTTAAGCAAATCTACATCAGAAGCCTGTCTACAAATAAATACTGGGACAATCTATAGCTTCTTAATTTGAAATGAAATGCATAGCTCAAATTTTATACTCTCGATCAAAGAAGAAACTGATTTCATTTTCTTGATAATTTCTTGCTTTTTTTAAATGTATGTTAGTTAATTACAAGATAATTTTTAGAGAAAATAATTTTGGGGGGTTGGTAAACGTGTCTGAGAGACAACATGAATCAAAATCACCCTCCCAAAAATATTTTTGTGTACTTTTCTCATGAAAGATGTATCATAACATATCCARAAACTAATGAGAAAATAAATAAGCTTCCCAGGACTGTACTCACACTTGGCATAACCAATTCTAACTTAAAATATACATTATGATGCTGGCAAAACAGCTTTCTAATACCTAAGGGACCAAAAAGGCAAATGAAAAGAAAGTCATGTAAAGAAAAATTACCTGATAAAAATGTTTCTAAAATTTGAAAATGGTAAACAGAAATATTTTGTCACTGCCAGAAGTATGTCTGAGGGATACTAAAAATGCTAATTTGGATATGCTTTCTGTGCATCCTGTACATACTGCTCTTCTTAAAATTTTTGTATACTTCTCTTAAAAGGTTATATGCTTCTAACCAGTAAACAAGGCTGCCAGGTTTTCCCAGGATACATCATTAGGTCTTTTTCCAGTGCCATTCTTTTCTCTATTATCACATTTTTTGTCKGAGTTTTGTCATTTTTTGCATTCATCATGGAAATACCTAATGTAAGTTACTGACTCCTGTGATGTCAAGATACCTGGTACMTGTCACCTGGTAACTTTGGTTGCTTAGATATTAGTTATATTGGAAACGAGTGGAATCGACAAAAACAAAATAGAACAAAACAAACGTCCCCCCACCCAAGRAAAAAAAAAAGGCTTAATTGCATATACTGGGTCCTGCATATTACTTCTGTCAAATCTAAATTATTTGGGACTTGACTGGGACAAGCACCATCTTAATTTGGCCAGCAGTTCATAAGTAACTGGCAGGAGATTTTGTTAGTTTCATATATTGATAAACACATTGCCTCTGTTGTGCAAGCAGACAAAGATACTAAACATTACAAATACACCACTTTAACAGTTTGAGTTCATTTGGATAACCATGTTTAGTAAATATTTTCATCATATACTTTTTGACATAATTGATGAGTTTCTATTCAGGATTATCTTTATAGAACTATGTATAGGGAAAGCTCTGGAGATGGTAAAACTGGCACAACAGAGACCTTTATAATCTCATTAAGGAAGTGTCACTAAGAGAGGGCAGTGAGGCCACAAAAATACCATTGTAGAAGTTAATACACACTGTTGATGCATAAATGAGTTGTAGTGTTTAAAGAAGAAAAGGAAAATGTGTACATTTCATTTGTAATGTGCAAATATTTTCATTTTTCACACAATTTTCAGTATCTTCCTAAGCTTAGAAAGATAAACTTCCAATAAGCAACTGGGATTTCTTATTTGCCCAATGATGAATAAAACATTTATGGATTGAAACAGTGGGATGGGCAATTGCACATAAATATGTTTTCTGAAGCTTCTGATGAACAAAAGTAGGAATAACTACAAAAAAAGTGTGGTGGTGGATTTGTAAACATCCTGTGTTGTTTTGATTTAGGCATTTTAGTTTTTACAGAAAAAGGTGTCTCACCAGGTATCATGATGGGGATTTCTCAGACAATAGAAACTACCAAAAATCCCCAAAACTTTTGAGAAGCATTCCCTTTGCTTTTGTAAATTCTTCTGTTAAGGGAACTAGCATAGTAATTAATCTTACATAAAAGAGAAAAAAAGCTTAAAATAATATAAATAAAATAATCTATGTCTGAATCTAAATATTTCTGTTTCTTTCAGGAAATAATAAATAATTTATGCAATAGACAACAGATGCCATTGTATTTAAACAGTATCTTGAAAATATCTGCACTATGTTTAGGAAGATTTATTACTGTATGATTTTTTGTAATTTTTTTCTGTATGAACTTTCATTGTACTCCTAAATATGTGAGTACAACTAATAGCTTGGCATGTGCTCTGACTTGCCGTGTACTTAAGACAGGTAATAACATAGGTCCAAATTATACCATCAAGGCTGCAATAGCCCAAATAATGAAGATTGTTCTTAGGCTAGCCTTTTGGGTGCTTTTACCAGACTTAAAATTATATGGAAATTACATGGCTTAGTATAAATCCAATCAATCTCCCATTCTCAATTGAATATGAAGTACATTTCCTAGTTGTTTTCTTCTTTTTTCTTGATAAAATGCACAAGGCCCAGCATAGAAACCTTCACTAAAAGTATTCCTTTCTGTGACCATTGGCATCATGACTGCACATATCACTTTAAAGTTGTCTTCTCTATAATTTTCTTGCTGTCTTCCAGTCATGCCTCTGCATTTATTGTTCCTTATTTAAAGACCAATAAATACAGTGGTTTCTCTGTATCTGAGAATGGGGTAGGTATTTCGTGGGGCTGAGGTTGAAAGGAGGCTTCCCTTAGTAGCCTTCTCCCTTAACAATTTCCATCAACAGGGCTCTTCCATAGCAATTTCTGTAGAGGCAGTATGGTCATGGCCATGAAGAGAAAGAGGATGGATGTCCTTGTAGAGGGGACTGGACTTGCTTTTTTTTTTTTTTTTTAAGAAGACTGTGACAAACAGAACAAAGCAGAAGGACATAGATGGTTTTCAGATAATACATGCAGAGAAGTAAAATTTATTTTTTATTACAGAAGAATTTGTCTAGTTTTGAATGGGAGAAGAGCAACATTGGTTGATTTGATTCTCTTGCTTTTGGGACTAAATACTGATGCTATAGAGGAAAAGAATGACATCGTAATGCTGCCCAAGTACTGAAAAGGAGAACAGACATGAGTGAACAAAAATTATTCCTGTAAATTGTCTGAGACCTAGCTCCCTAATAATGACTTTAATAAGGTCAGTGCTTTTTTCCTATTAGGTTATTGACAAGGTATGATATAACAAAATTATTTTGTAATGATTAATTAAACATACAGACCTGAATGTACAGCCTTACCATCATTAACAGTACAGACTATAGGATTAAAACTGGACAGTTAGCATAGGAATATGCAATTAAGGCACTTCTTTTTTTCAGTGATTGGTCTTTTCTTTCTTGCTGCTCACTTCTTCATGTGTACAATAATGGTTTGCAATTTTGGATTTTTGGGGGACGTAGCAAGAGGAGCATCTGGTTTCTAAATGCAGGCATTGCTACCTAATGAATTTTCCACTGAGCAAGTTTAACCATCATTTTTAATTTGAACATATTCTTTATTAATGTGAAAAGATGCAAAATATTTTCATAGTTTTTACTCTTTAGCACAGTTATTATAAAGAAAAAAAGACAGTAGTTTCTTCCTTGGTAGAATGTTGATGAAATGAGTGTGGATGTCACATGATTTTATGACTTGGACAGAACTGAATTGTGTGGGTTGACAACTCAGTGAGAGAGATGATAGAGAAATTCAAGTATACTTGATAAGTCACTTCCTGGTTATGTCAGAAATCATCCTGGGTTAGGTTGGGATATTAGTTAATTAATTAAGAAAATTTTAAGAAAATAAGGAGTTAATTTTCTTCTTAATAGTGTTTTGGATTTCGAGTGAGAAAAATATATGTTGATTAACACACTGGTGCTTCAGTTGTTGCTAAGTAGTGCATACCCTAAATYGAGGACTTTTCAGCTTCCTCTTCTTTGCCAATGAGGAAGTGCATAAGAAGCCATGAGAGAGCAAAACCAGGAGATGGCCCAAACTGGTTAAAGGGATATTTCATACCATAAACTCATGTCCAATAAACTGGGGGGAGTTAGGTGGGAGCTACTCATACAGCTTGAGGACAGGCTGGACATTGGTTAGCGGCTGCTGAGCAATATTGAGTTGTGTATTACTTGTCTTTCTTGGGTTTATTTCTCCTTTTTATTTTTTTAAGTGTCACTTCTATTWCAGTTGTTTTTGTTATCATTGTTCTTGCAATATTTTAATTTTATTCGCTTTTATCCGTTTTTCCCCAGTTCTCGTCCCCAGCCCACTGTGTGATGGGGAGTGATTGAGCAACTGCTTGTTACTTAGTTGCTGACTGGGATTAAACTACGACAGCATTATATTGTCTATGTTTATGAATTTTAACCYAGAGGAAAAGAAAAAAAAATCACATTGCTCTTCATGTCTGCAGTGCTCAGCACTGTATTTTACTGTATTCAGAACCTAAGTTTGAGGAACAACTGTTTTCTGACAACAAATGCTATTCACATTATCTCTTTTGTGAGTATTGTTATCATTATTTCAAATGTATGTTGTACAGATTAATCTTTTCCTGAGATTTAAGCTGCATTCAAGGGTAATGCTATCTTTTGGGGGGGATTTTTATGAGGTAATAACATGCAGGAATCAATAGCCCAAATGTAATTGAAGCCTGAAACTATGACAGCTGAAAAAGTGTTGTGTGTTTTTAGTGATACGAAGACTGTCTTCAGTTTAAAAGTAAACTTCTAACAGATGTTTAGAACACTCTTCATTTTCATTAACAATGTGAGTCAAASCCTGAATAATTGACTAAGAAAACAACTTCTTGCTAAGGCAGTGGTATCACAAATTTATTATACCATGTTTCCTAAACTGTTGGGTTCCACTGGGCCACTCTAACAATTCTGAGTGTTACATAAGTTTCCCTAAATRTTTTATCTTTAATTTAGTGCTGTGGGGGAAAAAACTAAACGGGTTTGCATTACACCAAATTGAGATTCCCATTTTTTGTCTGATAGTGAAATTCCATTCTACTCCTTGACAATCTTTATCAACTTAAATMATTTGAGTAAGAAATAAGAGGAAATGTGTATGAGGGGCTATATTCACAAAACTTATGGCAAAGAAGTGATCTTCCTGCTCACTGATATACCTCTGSGTGTTAACCACCAAAACTGCATGAGGGAGTTGTTATTCTTTTCCTCAGGAGATGTGAATTGAATCCTTAAATCCAAATTAGTGTCCTAGCTACCAACAGGTAAGTATTCTAAGATCTCTTTTTTTGATACTTCAGCTTTATCTTGCCTAATAAATAAAGCTAGGAAAACTCAGTAAGTCATGAACCTTAGCATTAGATCGCAGCATTATTAGTGTTTAATAYAAATTAAAATAGTTTCACAAAAAGGAGTGTGAAAGACTCAGATCAGAATTTTATATTTTACTGACTAGAAAACTTACTTGTCATATGGAGAACTTCTGCTGAGCTCACTTTCTATTTAATTTATGAACAAGTATTAGAGTCTAGATTTCAAAGGGGATGTGAATAATGTGATTTCAAAGACACTATTGAAGTTAAAGCCATTTACCCCAGCAGAAAAACAAGGTTTATATACATAATGAAGTGAAACTACAAAAGATCCGGTTTCAAAATACCATTATTTTTTTAACTCATGCTTACATGAAAAGTGGAATGATAATTCAAAATTATGTTTTGTTTATTAGCTTGTCTGTTTGAAGTAACATTTTTTTTATAACTTTGCCCTTCTTTTCTTTTTAACAGCACCTTCAGGCTTGAAGGAATATCTATATTTGGAGGCACGTCAGTTAATTTGCATATCAGATTCATCATTGTGACTTCTTGCAGGCCAGATCTGAGAAGTAACCAGGAAACCTGATCCTTAGTGGAGAATGGAAAAACCCTTGAAGTCAGAGCACAACTGATCACTAGTGTAATCCACGTTGAATCATCTTGCTCAGATCTGACAGCTACAAGCTGAGTCCTGGCAAAAGCCACAGCCTTAAATTCCATTTAGTGGGAAAGAAGGATAAGAGAACTCAATGTCTTGCCCTGTTGCAGAAACTGCAGTCTCCAAGCCTGACACCTGAGTTCTGTGCTGAGCAACCACAGTACCAAACAGCGAGTTTTTTTATGGGTACAGCCAGCATCAACAAATATTTCAATATGTAGCCAAAAGGAGAAATGAAGCACTTGCATAATTTCAGAAAATGGATACATTTATTGTAACAGTGGAATATTACTGTCCGTGGGGAAGAAAACCTCTGTCATCCCTTGTACATATTCAAAGCCATACAGGAACAGGGCTTAAGTGAAGCTCAGTCACTTAAAAGGATGCTGTCTCCTGTCCTTCACCCAACTTTGAGGAAGTTCCGCTCTTAGAGATTGCATCTCGATGCACTTCTATTATTTGCACTGTCATTTCCATTCAGGATAATGATGTGTGCCAACATTTGCACAGATGGCCCCAGGAGATTTTTGACCACAACAAGCTATATTTTGCCAGGGCTCCAAAAGGAATTAAAAAGTTAGAACTGAAGAAAGACATTTATGCTCTCTTTCACTATGGGGATCTCTTCACAGAAAGGACTATGGTCCTTTCTTAGGATGAAATAAATACATGCATATGCATACATATATACATATGTATATATATGAAAAAGCAGCAACATGATAAGGTGTATTTAAAAAGGGGATATAATATTTTTTAATAGCATCCTTTTTTTTTATCATATTAGCAGCYGAGAAATTTAGTCTATTGAATTATACATCAAAAAATGTTCCTACTGAACATTGACATTTAGTCCCAGTTACTGCTAAACAAGTCATTTGTAATATGTACTTGACATAAAATTTTTCTAGCCATTTGTCTATAGTTCATTGAGAAATCTAACAAACAAGCAACATTTTCAGTTTATTTTTCTAAATAAATATGTTGTTTGTATTATTTGCAGTCACTCATTTTGSCTGGTTTTCATTATCTCCAAAAGTGATTTAAAGATGGAACCAAAACACAGGGATTGCTTGTTCTTGTTAAGCTGTAATGATTTGCTGAATGAAAGCTTTAATATAAATACTGTAATTTGTAAARTGATGAAGTATATTTATATAGGCAAATATGTATGGAAAACAAAAGGACGTATTTTAACTCTTAATTTCAGAACATAGTTTATTTTAATATCCACAGGAAGAAATTAAATATATAATGGGATAGGGTTTTTATTATCAGTGAGTTTTAGTAAGTGAAAATTTGGATGTTTAAGAATGAAATGAATGTAATCAAATAATGGTGGTTTCCCAAATTATACAGAGACCATTTGCCAGCTGTCTCATTTTGCTCAAAAACTGGTTTAGTCATTTGGGGGGTCGGGTTTTTCTGGGGCGTGTGTATGTGTGCTAAGATTTTTGTTTGGTGTTTTGTTTGTTTGACTGACAAGACCACAAATTTGATACTATTTGCTCATAATTTGAAAAGCTAAAGAATAAAAGRTTGTTTCTTAGAACAATCTGCAGTTTGCGGTTAAGAACAGTCATTGTTATCCATCTAATGCAGTATTTTGTTGTAGAGCTATTGAACATTTCAAAGCTAGAGCTGTTTTGAATAAAAATATTTTTTCCTTTTGTTTCTTAGTCTATTAGCCTATGTGTAATTTGAAGAGAAAAGTAATGCATTTGGTTCCCAGTTCACTTCAATAATTTGTCATAAATCCAGCTATATGTGTCTGATTTATAAAGCTGAATAGGATTTTCTTCCAGCTCATTGCTTTATGGAAGCGTTTAAGTGCTCACTAACAGAAAAAATACCTTTCAACAACAAGTATTGATTTAAGAAAATCTGTGGGTTAACTTTTTGAAGGGCAGATATCTTAAAAATGTGTTGCTCTGCTCTAATGTGCTCGCAAGTGTTAGGCGTGTATGTTCGTGTGTGTGCACGCATGGCACCCTTACCTGCTCATGAATGAAATGCCAGCTCTGCTGAAGTAAGTGCCACAAGTCCTGTTACTGCAAAAGATGCTCATGTTACTGTATTTTTTTGTGAAAGACCTGAGCTCTGTCTTTGCTTGTGACTCTTAAGCCATAAGCAGCTTTTGAAGTTTGTCAGGAAATCAGAAAATTAAGTAAATTTATGTTAGGCTCCCTCACTTGGCAAAAATTGGGGTGATCTTATGATTTGACTCTTTTTATGRAAGTTAGTGGTCAATTTCCTTTGGTGCAATGAATAAATGAAACCTTTGTATTTGCTAAAGAATTATGGCTGTGTTTTGTTCACACACAATTTAGCTTTTGGCTTATAGTGTTCTTACTGTGATGTCATTAGAATACATTATTTGGACACACAACTGGCRTGGGCTTAGTTTTCTGGATAATCTCTATTTTAAAATTGGAAAGCTTGTTCTTTGAGACAAGTAATCAGTTGCTTAAGAAGGGGACAACATTATTGATACAATAAGGAAATTTCAGAATGATAATTTGAACACTTCCATCATTGCCTAATAACAACTCTTGAGAAAGCTCTTAATTTTGTGAACAAAATGCATTCATCTGTATTTGAAAACAGCCCAATAAAAATCCAGTGGAATGATTTGTTACTACTTGCAAATACTTTTGTGCTATGCTGAGTTCTAGATCAGCTTGTGTGTAAAATTTTTATTGCACAAAGTCYACCTGAAACAATGCACAGTTTTCTTCAGAAAATACATGAGATATGAAAAATAATTACTTGGTCCCAGGAGTGGTTTTATATAATGTGTGTGCAATCCAAAAAYTATGAACATGTATGCCTAATTTAAGTGACAAATGTAGTTGGAAGATAACATTGCAAACCACAGGTCTCATTAATCACGTGCTCTTATTTGCACCTCTGCTTAACTGGGACTTAATGCTGGAAAGTAAATTTCAGTGTGTGTGCACACTCATACAATGCCATGTATCATGTCTTATTTTACTACCAGTGTCATTGGAAGAAATCCAAATTGCTTGATTTTATAGATTTAAATTTAATCTTTAGATTTATATTCAATATTGGATATAAATTGAGATGGTGTCTGTATATTGTGCAGATACTCACAAGGGATAGCATTTCAACACACAATTTCAGAATTTTTTTGTAATTGAAATGCTTTTTTGCTTAAAACCAGAGAAGACAATTAGATTATCTCATTGAACAGCAAAAAATTATTTCCATTATATTCACCGACAAGAGCAGCAGAACTTTTTCAAGTAAGATAACTTTACAGTGACTTATGGGTCCTTTTGTAGGTTTATGTGTCATGCATACAAGAAACGCCTAAAGAAATAGTTCTGTAGTAATAGTGCATTTTTTCATTAGCTGGCATCTGAAAAGCTCCCTGAAGCAGCCAATAGGCTTGAAAGGATGAGGTGTGCAAAACAAAATGCTGACGGTTCCACACGGGTGTTCAAGACATAATTTCAGCACTTGAATTTTTTAAAAGACAAGGATCACCATCATTGATAAGAAAAATTGGGGTATGCTCTTTTGCAGAGTGGAAGAAAAAGATTAAAAAACCTGGTGATCACCAGGATGGTGTAAGAGTCCTTCTCCTGACAGAATTGGCACAAGTGTTACTTGTTGTGAATACCCCTAATGAGCAGATTTTTTTCCCTTATCAGTGGTGTGCTGGGTAGATAGCAAGGCAGTGATGCTGTTAATAAAACCTAACCACAAGATAGTGGTAGGTTATTATCTAAGGAGGGATGRGGGAAGGACAGCCATCACTCTGCCTTGGAGCTCCCCATAAGGAAGGAGGCTGTATCTTAGGAGGAATCTTAGAGGACTCAGACTAAATCAATTCTTTTCATGGACTGGACTCTTGAAGATGCCATGAGAGAGGAAGCAAAAGCCAAATGAATGTTGTTCAAATTACTTCTTTCTCTAGATTCAGTATGTATGTATGTAGAGCCATGAAATCTCCCCACAGTTGGGCTGAACTTCAGAAAAGACAATTGTAAACAAGGACTCCTGTTTGGGAGAATCTGGAAGGAATACTAAGAGGGCTAAGTCATGGCAGATGGCACAGAGACTATTTAAGGTCCTGCTGAAGGCAGAGAACGAATACATTCTGCTTAGCTAGAAAGGCTTGAGAAAGGGTAAAAGGGAAACCGGATGGCTAATCAGCAGGGTATCAGAAGCTACTGAGGGCAAGACATCCTTCAGATAGCTGAAGATTTTTAAAGAAAATGTAAGGACTAAATATAAGTTTTAAAAAAGCCAAACCCAAACCAGAAACCTATAGCAACATTATTCAAAACAATTCCAAGATACTTAAGAGATTTCTCGACTAAAATAGTTGAAAGAAAYAAGAATTAACAAATTCTATTTCTACAATAAAGCAGAGGGAGTTCTGGGTGTCCATCTGTAATGCTGAAAGACAATCAAGGAAAACAGGAATACATAGAAGAAGCAATAGGAACAACATTGTCATAACATTTTAGTTCTGCTTGTGCTATGGAAGGGCTTCTGTCAATTCTCACACAAGAATTTTTTGTGGGAGATCTCATATGAAGTCATGGTTTGTCAGTTTGAGGTGATACAAAGCAAACGAAAGGGATATACAGCTAAGATTTTTAAAGACACTCAGGGATGAAATAGCTAAATGGTACCTGTGGCATGAAATTCATCGTTTAAAGCTATCAAAATAACTTTTGAGATGTGAGGTTATGACTATGTTGCCAGTTTTAGATGGAAAGAGTATGGTCCATTAAATCAGTACAGGGCAAAAGGGTTCAAACTATAATAGTATCTTTTTAAAAAGAGCTAGAACACATCTAATGATAYAAATATCTACTGGTTTGAAAGCAAAACCAGTGAGATACTAAGTCAGAAATACAATTTAATAGGAAAACTATAAAATAAATATAATAGTAAAAGGAACAAATGAAAAGACCCTTGTC
>CADDXX010000055.1:809900-884622 GCA_902810485.1 Alauda arvensis | reverse complement strand
GGGAAGGGAAGGGAAGGGAAGGGAAGGGAAGGGAAGGGAAGGGAAGGGAAGGGAAGGGAAATTTGTCCTTGACAATTTAACTCTAATTACTCTGACATAATTACTAAAATGGGACACTGAATATCTTGTTAAAGATCAGAGCTTCATGCACTTGCAGGCAAAAAAATCAACCCAGAAAGTGTAACTTTCTGATAGCTAGCAATTATGCATACAAAAAAAGACATACTTTTAATAGCACCTTTAGYAGCTTTTCAGAGGCTAATGAAAGTTCAAATACACAAATAGGCCTCCTCTTTTTATATTCTGTATAAAAAGAATTCCTGTTCCTCAAAGTCCACATCCATTTTTCCAGAGCATATTTTCTTATGTGTTATATGCTACTGGAATCCAGGAACCTCAGAGAAACTCATAAATCATTTGGGAGAAACTAAGCTCTAGGCAAAGGCAAATTATTTAACAGTATTTCAGAAAGATAAATATAAGGACATTATTGAAAATGACATACATAGTAGCTAGGGTCTTCCATGGACATGGAGAGAAAACTCTCTGGTTGATTCTGAGAAATAATATATGTCTTAATGGATAAATGCAGGATAAAACGAAGCCAAAATTTAAAAAGTGTGTGGCTTCRAAATAGTCTGGATATAAAGGCTTTGACTCAATGCACACAGGAGTRCATAAAAAGAACCTAAGTGGAAGAGCAGTAACAGCATCCAGGAACAGAATAGAAAGCTGTCTTTGCCAGCACTGATGAATGGACAAGTGGGAAAAGTAATTAAATTAATACATTTCAATTAAGATGCTAATTAAAAGGCAGATGGGGAAGGCAAGCCTTTTTGAACAAGYAGAACTTTTCTTGAATCTCAGTTCCAACAAGAAAAAAACCCCAAAACTGATAGCACCACCACGTGTGTGTCTTATTGAAAAGGTCTTTGAGACCCCAGTGTTTGTTTACAGGTTTGAGTTCATTTCCTATGTTGGTAGTTTTTGCTCAATTTATTTTGGTATTTGGCCTAAGTATACATATCTGTTCTCACACTGCATGTACCATGTGGGAACCAGACTGCTCATTTCAACTGAGTAGGGCTGCATACATATTGAAAGCAAAYTGCATTAAATTTCATATTTTAGTATGCTATTATTGTTTGGAAATAAACCATTTCTATTTACTTTCTCATATCCAGCTTTCCTACAATGACAGCTAGTTTTTAGACTTTTTTTTTTTCTTGTGATTTGCTGTAGTGATATAACTCTAAAGCTGCATTATTACATGTGAGGTGAAAGTGAATTATCAGAGGAACAACAATCAGCATCACTGTTTTTGCAAGACAGTAGGGCTGATTGCTTCTGCTTTCTCAGCCTGCAAAAAAACCAAAGAAACCCCATAAAACAAAGAAAAAAACCCACACAAAGTCCCCTGACAAACAAACCCCAAACCAAACCAAAATGCAAATAAACTACCGTCCAAAAGAAAAAAAACAAAAAACAAACCAAACCAAGTCCACCAAAAAAAACCCAAAAAACAAAAAACAAACGAACAAGAAAACCCAAACCCACCCAAACCCAAGATTTTAAAGTGTCCTGTAACATAGGAGATAGCATTCAGGAAGTACTGATTCCATCCATCTGTCTTAATTATAGAAACTTAAATAAGATAAACTATGCATCTTGAATACCCAGATATAAAGGAAGAATAAGGAAATACTGGGTCAAAGAAAAATCCTCTAGCTTCATTTCAGTTGTATTTGTACCATTTAATCTTACTTTATTCTTTAAAAAGTGCTCAATATTTTATCACATCTGTAAAAGTAATTTAACTGCAGCTGTTCCAAAGGCACACAAARGCCTTTCAAGCACTAAGTATTTCATCACTCTGTATGTCTCACCTCCAAGAAAGGATATACATTTGGGTTTACAGGTAGCAGTTTAAAATTGATTGAAGGCTGTACTCCTGAGCATCAGGTCCTTTATGTAAGGAGAAATTGTTACAGTTCTAGAGCCTGTGGGTCTTCCATCAAAAGAAACTGTTGGCACATGAAAATACTTGGAGATTAATTTTATCAAGATTAATTTGATTAAGTCACATTGGAATTGGACTAAAATATCAAGCAAGATATTTTCTGGTGTATGTTTTGACAAATATAAAGTACATAACAGTTGTTATCAGTTATTTTACAAATCTACTTTCTTGTGAGAAATGACCTTTTATATATATCTACAAATTTACCTGTTTACAAATTACCCACCAAAAAGTAATTATTTTCCTCCATTCCTTTTGAGTCTATCTAATAACTTCTTTGTAAAAAAGAGCCTTTTAATTTTCCAGGTTCTGTTGGGTAAAAAGTGTTCCCAAAGTAATAAAATTTGAGTCCTGGGTTATAGCTGAAGTTTAATCAAGAATGCATTTTGCTCACAATGATCAAGAGAGCAAACATACTAGGTGCAAGACTACAACACGTAGCACACCTGTGACACCTGTGGGCATTTGAGTCAGGATAGGAATTTAATAAATCTATGTAAAAGTAGGTTCTTGTCTGTCTGTCCTAGAAGGAGTGTTGGCTCTCTTATCACTTTTTTTGTTTCTGGAAGATTTTAAAAATCACTCCAATTTTGCCTTTAAAAAAACCCCAAAACYTGATATATTCTGTCACTAAGGTCCAGCTAAAAAGCCATGTATAGATTGGATGTAGAGAGAAAAAGAACTTGTACTTTTTTGGACCAGTGAGATTCCACAATCATTAGATTTCGAAGCAAGAGTCTATTAGAGCCCCAAATAATGCACCATTTTGTTGATTAAAGACATGCATATTCCAAGGGATTTCAACAATTCTCAACAGGATAAATTTCAGGTCTTTTTCTTTTACATTACAGAAAAAAACCCCTTTAATCAAAATTTCTTTATTGACCTGAATGCCAGTGGTATTTTCATGATAGTGGATACTAAATACTTGCTCCTATACTGAATAAAGTAGGCAAGAAAAGACTTATTCAGACGAGGATATGTACTGGCTCTCTGTACATCACAAATAGCTGTCTATAGAGAGCTCTAAAAGGCTCATGCACCTCTTGTCTCAGTCAAATGCATGCCTTACCCACTGTTTAAAAGGTGCTTTTCATTTCATATTCTTTTTTAAAAATAGTGGGTTTTAAACAATCTGATGTTGACATTAATACGGAACTTACTTTAAATGCAGTTGCAAGTCTCTTTTTAAATACACTACACAAGCCTAGGAAATCATCATCTTTTTATTAAAAAGTGTTTATTTCATGCTAAAAGCCTATTATGTTCATACATAAATATTTTGGTGTAATAACAACAGTTCTCTTTTCAAAATTTGGCTTTGAGCCATTAATTTCACTGACAGATTAGTAATAGAACTGTAATATATTTTCCCTCTACAGAGAACAAAACTGAAAGCATAATGTATTGGAGACTTTGCAGTGARTGTACAATGGAGCCATAATAAAACCTGTCAGTTCAGTGTGCAGCCAAGATACTTTATTTTACCCATGTAAGAGGAGAAGAGGCAGAGGCCGTGGTGTGACATGGAAGTGGTGTGTTTCAGTCTTGTTTCAGGCAGTTTACTGTTTCTCAAGCATCATCTCAAACATGTAATCCATRGAGCATTTTCTGGTGGTCTGTGAAATGTTATCTCATTAAAAGATGCTGGTATGCTTCCTGGATTTCAGCTGCTGAACCACCTCTTAAAATAGCTTAAACCACATTGCAAATTTGCTTAATATTCCTTTTTCATGCTAAAAATAGATTAGTCATTTTGAAGATGTGAATAGCATCAAGCAGTCCCCCTTTGGGGATGTGAACTGTCAAACAAAATGTTTTGCAATTCATCACTACCATTTTTACAGCAGAAGAATTTTTACTCTCTTAAGTAAAGTTTTTAGCACATCCATTTTGGTGTGTCCTTTATGAAATGGTCTGTTTCACCAAGATTAAAATGTTTAAGATGCTCCTTTTCTCACTGAGTGCAGAAGGTTCAGAAGAGGCTTTTGATGAAATGTTTTAAAGAAATAAACCACCTGATTCACTGTGGAACAGCCATGAGACTTGCTGAAAAAGATAAATATTTCATCACCAATACACAACATTTTGGTCACATTATGCTTTAGAAACAGTTCTTATTGACTTCCAATCCATTAGTTAAAGTTTACCCAGATATAGCATCAACAATTATTCTTGAGAGCAAGGAACTTTTGCACCCCAGTTTTAATTCTGCAGGTAGTTACACTTTTTGTTTCTAAAGTCAATGTACAAGAGCTTAGCTAGCAATAGTCAATATGACTGCAGCTTTTCAGACACTGAGAACTACTCACAGAACATTTTCAGTGCAGCAGTTTTTTCCCTTTTTTGGATTCTGTGTGGTCACTCTGTACCCTGGAGTAGTGTTATCCCAAAATTTGAGTATCTGGAATTGCTCCTTGTTGGCAAGGTGTTGGAAAACTGCACCGAAATTCAGTTTTTTCCAATATTCTGGTGTTTCCAGGCAGAATAAAGTATGACTTCATCCAGTTGTAAAGAAATGGAACCAAAACATTGCAAGTTACCTCTTTCAGTTCTTTCCATTAAAATAGAGAGTGAAAATTATAATGATACCATAGGTTTTAAAATAATTTAAGGGCTAGAAAGTGGGTGAGGTTTCTTCCTTATTTAAGACTAAGTGTATTTCAGTTTTTATTGCTTTTGAGACCATTCTACATCTTAACAGAACTTAAAACATATGACTATGGAAGGAAATGTTTAGCAGGGATGAAGTAAAAGTAATGCAGTTGTATCTGCTGTGATTTAGTAGTAAGCACGTTGTCTGTAAATAAATTAAATTATGTTAGTCATCCTGTTGAGAGCTCAGAGCTCTCTTTATATACTAGATGGTACGATAGATACCAGGAGGGAATGGGATATGTCACAGTAAAGGAGAGGGCATAGAAAGAAAATCTTGACATCCAGATGCTGTCACAGTGAACCTGGTACCTGACCCTGAATTTGTAGCCAAAGGTCTTTTATTCCCAGAATTTTTATGCTTTTCGGCAAACTAAGGAGAACAGGCATTAGTTCAGATTATTTTACTTTGTGTTTGATCTTTTTAATCCAGATATGTTTATTTCAGATTTTGGGTTGTTTTCAGAGTAGCAGCCAGCCATGACACCTCAGATAAAATCCAACCCACCTGAAATCTCTGTCTAAAACACCAGAGATTAAACAGCAACTAGCAGTAACTTTGAAAAAGCATAGGTCTGGCCCTGACATTCTAATCTGTACAGGTTTAGATGACTGTAGGTTTTAGTTTTTTATTGAAAACTTGGGAGATAAACAGATATACTGCTCAAATTCCTCCCCTCTCGCTTAAAATCTGTCTTTACTGAATCAGCTAACACATGCATTTTGAGATTTCACAGATTATTTTATTTTAATTTAATTTCAACTTCTTCTCTTGGTTTCCCACATAGTTGCCTGAGGAAACAAGGCCTATGGAATTGTGTCATCTGCTGCCATGTCTCACTTTTGGAACTCTTGGCCATAACCAGCCACATCTGACTTAAGACAAAGGSTTCAATGAGTGACGTTTACAAGCCCCATAGAGACAATGAGTGAGTGCTGCAGCCACCTTGATAGGCAGGTGGGGAAGGAGGTGGGGTTGAGGATTAAAAAGGCATGCATCCCAAATTTTGAAGTTTGCAATGTGACTATGGTTAGATGCAGCATCCCAGTGGAAATTAAACTGGAGATACGAACATGTTATTGTCAATTCAAATCAACCTATGCCACATTTTTTGTTAATTACATTAGCCTCTTTTTATTCACTGATGTCACTACAGTTTCCACATTAAGAGTAAGTAGAGAAAATACTGACATCAAGTCAAATTCTTTTGTCTCCTAAGGGAACAAAACAATTGTTAAAATTATGTGATACTGCTTAAACTTCTACCTCAAAACACTGTAGTGCTCAGATAGAAATGAACTCACTTCAGCTGGGATGTCCTTACTAGCCCATTTCATTACCTGTTTCTATTATGTTAGCCAAGATTCAAATCAGTTCACATAAAAATAGTAATAAATATATTTAAGTTCTGCATTATTTCTTGTATAAAAATGTAACAAGAAAAAGCCTAGATGGGTAGGAAACAGTGGATGAGGACTGGAAGTTATTTATATGGTAATTTTCCTTTACATGAAGTATATATTAATATAATGAACATTTGTAAGCAGTGACTTGAGAATTGTACAGAGATATTGAATTGCATAAAGGAGCATGCCCAAAATTACTCTAAATTATACTTGGAGGACTTACTGAGGACAACAGAGATAAACTGATAGGGTTTTGTGTAACTTAGGGCACAATTTAATCTATTTTTCTCTAGCAGTACTATTCATTATGAACACAATTTGAACTTGCAGGCTACATTTATCTGATAGATAGATACATAATCCCTAAGAAAATGGGCTATATTCTCTGGATCACAACTGAGCTACAGTGGTGCAGCAAAATAAGATAGACCACATTCTGCAAAAGCTTTTCACATAAGTGATAGAAATGTGTGAGGCATGAAACACCATTCTGAGCAAACAAACAGGGTCATACATCACCTAGACTCCCAGCTGCAGCCAGTGTGAGGTTACAGGTAGCTCCAAGTGGGGAGAGAAAAAGAAAGATGATGAATACTGTCACATTTTTATGCTGCATTAAAGTTTTGAAGGTATGTAAATAATCACAATACTGCAATACTAGTGTATTGAGGAACCCTTTGCCACCAAAATTTGCAGCTCTAGGAAACTGTGTCAGATATCAGAAATACTTCCCACATGTTGATTTCAGTCACACTGCTTAGTATAAAATTCAATGCCAACAGTGTTCTAAAGAAAACTTGTGCCCAAGTTAATTTGCTGCCAAAATTTGGCTGAAAACCCTTTGATCAATGTTATTAAACTACCTCAGCATCTGAAATGAATGCTTTGTATCTTGCGGTGRGAAAATAAAACTATGCAGCATGAAATAGATGTGCCAGAAGAAGACCTTACATTGTAAAGTGCTGCTTCCAGCGGTAAAAAATAAAAAAAATAATAATAAGCTCAGAGGTGCATTTCACCACAGTGTTAAACAGAGAGTTTGAGCTCACCAAATGCAGCTGAGCTGCAGCTTGCTAAGGATTGCCTGTCCTGAACAGTCACAGCTGGCAAGTYTGCATGTACCAGTACTCAGAAGCAATGCTGTTTGCCTTAGGAGGCCAGCATGTTTCTCAAATGAGTGACACATTCTGTTACATGGCACTCTGTGACAGTTTCTGTCATGACTGACATCKGCATCAGCTCCCCTCAGTGAGAAAGGTGGAAAAACCGGAAAAGAAGAAATGCCTCTGGGTCTCTAAAAGTTGTTGGCTTTTTACCACAAATGTGAATTAATTTAATCAATGGGAAGACACTGGGATGAAAATGATGATTTTGAGTGATAACAGTCAGGAGAGCATCGATTTTAGTTTAATGAACATAATGCCTGCTTCTGTGTGCATATTTATTTTGGTGGTTTTTTTCTACTCAGGTGGTCATTAAAGGAGATACACAGGCAGTGGATGGGRAAAAGCAGAAGATACTAAGTTAATTGAATAGAAATGTTCCTCCAACATAAAATAGAGGAAGATTTGTGAAACGCAGAGAAACTGACAGCATTATGTCAGCATAGACATGTGTGGGGTGTGGACTTCATCCATCCTAACCCTGCCCCGAAAAGTACATGGCAAAATAAAGCAGAAGCAATGTGCTGTCAGGTGTAATCGAGGTTAGGTCCAGATACGATGCAGAGATGTTACAGTTCTGGAGCGCTRTTGAGACTTGGGGATTATTAGTTCAGATGTAATTCTTGAGTTAATGTGCATTTCCTGACTCTAGATATGATCTGACAYGGCATTGCTTTGATCATGGTGATTCTGAAAGACCAAGCAGTGAACAGGAAGTGGTCTTTCACTTGGCTTTCAAAATAGTCAAAGGCATAAAGAGCAATGCCTTAAAATATGAGATAAAACAGAAAGCATGGGTAAAACGGTTTACACATAAAATTCTGTTGTTTAAAATCCTTTCTCAAAGGAGTGTGCAGCTTTTGGCTAAGACATTTTCTATTTTGGAAAAAATTGTTACTCTGCCTGCACAGTCCAACTGTCATCTATAGCACTTTCAGGGAAAACATTCAGAAAAATCAAAGAGCTTTCCTGAGGACTGCTATGCATTACAGCTAAAATTCAGGTAAAAACAATCCAGAGACCCCAGTGAGGACACTCCTGGAGAAGGCTTATGGATTGTTTTCTCAAGAAGAAATGGAGAAACAAATCTGTCTGACACAAAAGTKTGTAGTCTGGAGTCTGGATGAACAGAAAGATCATCATTTTAGGCAGAGACATATCCAKGATCAATTGTTTTGTTGGGTTATTAGGAAACAAAATTCAGTAACACATGGCAGATTTTTTTTACTGATGCCATTTCAAGCAGATTAAGGTACTTGGGGGAAAAGAATTAACACGGGAAGAGGAACAACATTCCAAAATATAAAGCCAAATGTTTTCAAAAGCTGCATGATTTTTTACAATGAGCACAGGCATTTCTTAGTTCTTAGTAAGATTCTCCTTTTGTGGAGCATTTGAAGGTATTAATGKGACTGTACAGCTCTTAAGAAATTACCAAGTTTATAAATTATGAYAGAAATTAACAAAGAAAGACAAGCTTTGTCTGCTTAGAAAGCTTAGAAAAAAGAAACTCAAGTGCAGAATTTGTAAGGTTGTAAACTTACAAATTGTTTAAAAATTGCTATCTTCTAAAAATGTTTGTAAAAGTATAAATTATTTCAGTAGAGGTTGCTTCATGCTTTTAAGTAATCAAATTGGGAATAAGGTCCCTTTAAATTCTGTTTCAATACTTTCAAATTTACAAGAAGGAAACTAAGATRTGTGAAGGGTTGCCTCATTCAAATGAAATACCTATTGTCACAAAACAACCAATACAGTAACACAACATTGAAAAGTAACAGTCTAAAACTAGAAAAATAAATAAATAGTTAATTCTTTTCCACAAAAGATTTTAAATAAATCCTGGAATGATARCCAAAAATAAWCTCCTGTTCAGCTCTCAAATTCTCYTTGCTTCACATGCTTTCCGCTTTTCCAGGTTTTGTGAGGGTTTTCTCTTTTTYCCTYTAGCASCTTGGCCTCTGCTCACAGCAGTCAGCAGRMGSCCTCTTACCTCTCTGACCCAGATCTGTGTTTCAGTCAAAGACATTGTTGATTTTTTTGTGTTAAAYACAAACTGTGTGACTTACTCACTCAGAATATTCTGAGAATGCCTTAAGTAAAGGTGGGCAAGGAAGAGCCCTGGAGTTTATAAAGACTGAAAGTAGAAGACACGTCTTTAGAGATCAGGGCATACATCCAGCTGACACAGGTTTCTGGTTTTAGGTGTGAAACTGTTATTAAAATATTCTGAATCAGTTTACCCAGCTCCTAGTGAGTACTCTGGTAATGAATAAAATAATTTCTAATRTTTATGAAATCTTTAAGTTTGACAGAGGTGATTTTTATTGTGGCAGTCTTTGTCAGCAAAYACACAATACAGATAGCTGTGTTCCTCTTAAAGGGTTAAAAGGTTAATAGAAAACTGTACAGTAGCTAGCTCTCTTTTTTTCTGTCACTGGTTGTGTTCAGAAAACTGTTTTGCCACTATCAAAAGAAAAGAACAGGATTTAAAATCCTGAAMCTTTTACTGTTCAAGCCCACAAGTGTTTGTGCAAATTCTGCCCTTCATTGGTCGAGGCATATCAGGAGATACACGGCTCTTCTGTGAAAGGGTTTTGTAATCAAATCACTGGGGGTGTATTTCCATAAAATGACTTGGCTAAATTAACATCTTTTTCTTCACTGAGATGTATTCCTGTTTCTGTCTCTCCTTCCTGGCAACCTCACCTTACCCTCTCTGTGGTATTTATCTGATAACATAATAATTTGATTCATCTCAGAAGACTAGAAAACTGTCTTGGTAAGCAAGAAAGAAAATKACATTATCACTTTTGGGCTGGTTGTTTTAGTTTATATTGTGATCACAACAGTAAGAGAGGCGGTCTCCTCCCATGAACCCTTCAAATCACTGGAGAACCTGCCCGGCTTTCTTCTGGTGAAAACTAGCTGTGTTCTCATATTTGTTGTTGCGTTTATCACGGTTCTTGTTCTCCACTTATGCCAGCACTGAATGAGTTTTCTCTCTTCCAGCTGACACTGTGACACATAATTCTTCTCTCACACACTTTGTTCTTTATTTATTTAGCATACTGTTGTCCTAGCAAATCCTTTTCCGTGCTTTCCTTATGTTTGGTTTTCAACCATTTTATAACTTGGTATTATTTAAAACATTAATATTTAGTCTGGAGTGATGGAAAAATGTGTCTGTACATATATTATGAATAAATCCATTGAACATTTACACAATTTCTGGCTACAACACAGGTTTAGATTAATATTAAATAAATCAGATACTGATTCATTTTTAAAGAAGATAACTGCTGAACTGACAGAAGAGCTTGCATTAGAAGTTTAGCAAAGCTTTGGGAAAAAAAAMCAAATGAAAACAAAAGTGGCAGCAGCTGAGCAATGGGTTGCTAAGATGTCCAAAGACTCCAGCTTATGTCTCCTCATTGAACTAACCCATATTGACACAGATAGTGTCTAGAAAATAACATCTTATTTATTCTAAGGCTCTGAACAATTTTTTATCACTTTTGATACCAGACTACTTTACTTTTGAAAGACAGATATTGGTTGCTTGTGCCTGATTGAGGTTACCAGGAATTGCCAAGCGCAGAGTGAGTGATGCCAGCTGGGCCCCAGCRCATTCCTAGTTTGCTGTTTGCCAGGACATGGGTCACACTGGCATCCCCAGTGCCACCCCCACAGGGCCCTGYCTGCCCTGGGAGGGGGGCACATAGCCAGGACTTTTTATAAAATTTCCCTCAGCTGAGAGAGAGGAGACTTGTAATGTACAACAGGAGTTTCTCAACCACTGTTGGGGTCTCCTGATGTTACCTGGGTTGCACAGCCTTTCTTGGTGTCTTGCTTACCATGGACAGGGGCATGTAAAACACTGCCTAGGAGTTTTGGAGAGSTGACCTCAAGGAGATGGGATCAACAGATTGCTTGGATTTTGGACATGCAACCTTTCTTAGAAGCCTGCCACTGTCTTCTTTCTTGTGGTGAGAGGGAAAACACAGTCCAGTACTGTAAGTGACTGAAAAAACSCCAGGCAGATAAAAACCAGGAAACCACAGGCCCACATTAATTTTTATGTCCTTAATAATCCTTATGTGATACCACAGAGCAACCAAAGCTGTGAAATCTAGGCAGCTTCATTTGTTTAAAATCCCACATGTGAAAGAATACATCACATACYATTTCAAGGAACATCATTCAAGAAATTAAGGAATAGACAATTTGGTGGATTTTACAACCTGAAAAAACAATATGTGGACCACAAGCTGCAGCTGGTCTTGCAGAAATACCTCAAATTTTAAGACTTAAGGAGAATGAAGCCTTAGCTGCTTAAATATACAGGACTTTTTAACAGAGTTGCACAGGTGTGTTTTGCGTGTGGGTGAAAAAGCAGAGGTATAAGAATTCTTTCTAAAGATCCTGAAGATAACTGCATATTCAGTTTTCCTAGRACCAAAAATAATTATCAGATGCTGGGAATGGAGAGCTATTCCACTGTAGAAAACTGCATTGTRGCAAACTGAAAACAGTTCTTTAAGCTGAATTATTGACCAAATCCGTTTCCCTGTGCTTTGTATAACTAAGCTTGCAGCTCATTAGCCGAACTATGCCCAACAATAATTTTAAAGTATATGTCTGACTGAGTTAATATTTGTTTAAAAATTTTAAATCAAGCAAAACATTTACAGATAATCAGAGTTAAAAAAAGTTCAATTGCAAAGTGTATTTTGTATAGATTTGTATAGATACCCTAGAAGCTAAGTGAAAATTCAACTTGCCATTTAAGTTTTTGCATATTTTAGCTCTGGAATATTGTCTTATTCATCAGAGCTGGTTTTTGTGTACAAATTTCATGTAGCTCTGACTGTTCATTCTTGAACTATATTACATGTCATTTCCAAGATAYCTTGCTCTAAGTGTGTTGGCACTTTCTTTCAAGCTGAAAGATTAATATTTTAAATATTTTTTAAGTAAACTTTTCTCATATGTAGAKATCATCACTTCTTTCAATTTTGCAATAAATTTCCATGCACCAAACCATTCCCATTTTCACATTAAAACAGGTTAAACAGTGGCAATTCCTTATTAAAACAGAACTGTATGGCGAATATTAATCTGGCATTTAACTTCCATTGAGATCCTTTGGTTTCTTGTTTCTTAAAAATTTTATCTAATTTTTTTCCTTCACACCACCTTCAGAGGATCAATTTTCCTCTTATTAACAACATTCTATAAGAATTCAGATTAAAAGAAAATGATGTATAAAAGAGGTGGAACAGCCTAAGACTGTGTGCTRGTATAGCAAGATAATGGTTAACATTTCTTAAGTAGACTATATGTAACAACTCCACATCAGGAGGCTGATTCTAATGRTCCAGAAAGCTTTCTTCCCTTTTATATAAAACTTTTCTGAACTGCTGCTTCTGATTCCCCTTACTGCTATTTCTTTGGAGGTGTTTATTTGATTTTATGTTCTTTTTCTTGTTCTCCTTTATACTTGAAAACATGCTCAGCTSAGAGACATCTACGGATTTAATGGAAACAGCTTTCTGCATCCAGGTTTCTTTAATATATTCGTTAATGCTCTGCAGGGGGATTAAGCTGTTTCAATCAAATCTGTGACACTCAGCATTCTGGCTTTAGTCTTTATCTTCATTTATCATATTTTCTGGCTGTAACAAATGTTATAGGGGATCAAATAATTCGTGCAGTCAGAATAATAGATTAAGAAGTAAAGCCTATTTCCCTCATGACTGAGTAAATTATGAGAAAATTAAAATAAAATAAAATAAAATAAATACAAAACAAAACCTACTAAAATTAYTTTTAACAAGGTAAGGAGAGTCAACTCCCAAAAAAGAATAGGTCAAAAATATCATGAGGAAAACAAGCAAACAAGCAACAGCAGAGTTAGTTCTAGAAAAATGCCTCTTCCCTCTTTTATGGAGATACTSCAACCTCTAAAACTCCTATGTTTTGACATTTTGGGGTAAATACTGCTGTAGATCCTCATGTTATCTAAGCAAAAAATGTAATGCATCTCAACACTGCCATATCTGTCTGTAGAACTACAAGCACTGTGAGCCACATTATTCATACCAATCTACTAGGGTTGAGTCTAAAATGTTTTTTAACAGAATAATTTACAAAATCTATTGCAACGTAACTGTGATCTCAAGCAATATATCCACAAAGACACTCCCAAAGTCAACAAGATCTCTTAAACAGTTTATCTAGTTYATCATGAGGTGACATAGTGATCGAGAATGTGGTGTGGCCTCCTAACTCCCAAAAAGATATTAGTAGGGTGAGTAAAATTTCATTAGYTGAATCTGAGGAAAACACAAAAAAAACATTATCTACGTGAGAGAGTTTTATCCAAGTAAACAAAAATTTTTCTGTAGTAATATCAACTTTGTTCACAGTGAACTGTCTTTGTGCATGGTTGAACAGGTTACAACAGGCTTTCAGTGATTACACAAATAAACCTGTAGTGCTGATTTTGGACTTTACACAGAAGAGCTCAAGTGAAGGTGTGATATCTCATGAAAGCAATGGATTAAATTGTGTATGTTTGTAAATTAATTCAGTTCTAAGAACATGTCATTGGCTTTAAACAGAAATCTGAAAGTAGTCAGACCTTTAGGAGTGTTTCCCGAGTCTGTCAAGAGCAACTTTCTCTTCTGCCTAAATTCTGTCTAAACAACATACAGAGGTAAATTAATTCTGGTTTAACATGTCTTTTAAAGCCATACACTACAACAATGCAATGAACTCATTATTTTTTATTTCCTTTTCAGCAAACTCTAGTAGTAGCATCATAAAGATAAATTCTAATCCTGGAGTAAAATTAAAGTAAGCTAGAAATCAGCCTTGAATTTTGGCTATACTATTTACTCTGCATGCAAATCATCTCCAAAGCATTTATTCTAAGGAAATTTTCATTTAAAGCAGGTAAACAGTGGAGAAAAGAAAAATTAACATGATGTCTCTTCCAGTTCTACCAAATACATAGCAAAAACTGAGTCACTGAATTACCTGGTCATAAWGATTTAGATAGTGAAGGGAAAGAGTAGCTAAACCCTGCTCTTTTGGCTTATTTCCCTTCTCTTTCTCACACACACACATGTGTGTCTTGGGTATGGCATATGAAGTCTCTTGCACACACTTGGTCTACTCTCCTTACATAACTTCRCTTTGCCTGTTACATTATCTGAACAGCTGAGATATAYTACATTCACAGTCTGACAGACACTYTGTGACCTTGTATGAAAGAAAGGCATATAATTTTAGGTATCTGTTCCCAAAAGAAATAAAAATAAAAATCAGGGGAAGGAAATATTAAGGTTCCAAGGCTCAAATCTTGAGTTGTGCCTAATTTTCACAGAAATAATGAAAGTGAATTGTGACTCAAAAAAATCTATACAATATATCTACAAATGCATTACACTATAAGGTAAGGTCTGATGAAACCTGAAAAGCTGTATAAATATATTTAATACCCATTGTCATCCCTTAACTGTGAACTGCCAAAAGTACTTTGGGTGTGAAGTTCTCTCATCTGAAAATAACTCAAGCAACTGGAGAATTTTATATGTTAGTCATGAGACATAAATTGAATTTACTAAACAGTCTTTTTTCTGCCCTTTAGTCTTCTTGCCCTCTCATACAAGCCRGAAACTTATATAAATAAATTGGCAAAGACTTGACTCAAAATATAACACAGCTGTGTGTATTTTTACACATTCTGTTTTATGGCGATAGGAAGGAAAGTAACTGCTTGTATTTTCAGGGTCAGTTAAGATGAAGAGCTTTCTAAGAGAAAATCTAKGGTATTCCAGTCCATTTATTGTGATTTAGTTTACTATGTGAAGAAAAAGGACATAATTTCAGTAGATTTAACACATTAATTCAGAATCTTTGCCTAATCTCCTGGAATGTAGTCTTCTCTTCTCTGGATGTTCATCTTTTTTGGTAAGGAAAAAAGACTCATTTCTCAGACTGTGACTGCAACCGGCAACAGAAATGCCCCTTGTTTAAGTGTTAATTTGGATTATACATTATAATAAGAATGAGAGAAAGTTTATAAACTAAGACTKTTAAATGCTCAGCTCTCCACAGTACTATTTATGTTGCAAAACAATTGGCACATCACAGTTCACTCATYAGACAGTCGAATTCAGAACAGAGTTTCATTAGCTTCATGACAGACATGAAAACTCCAATATTAATATAAGTAAAAGTAAAAATTAAAAAAATAGTGAAAATAACTTCATTGTGTGCAATTTGTGTGGTATGCTACCAATGGTCATGGTAATGAGGCTAAAGAGAAAAAGATTAGTAAATAAGTACAATAGAAGAAACACATTATTTTCCTCTTATTCCTACGTGATTTTGCTGGGGCTGAGGGTGGATAAGCGTGCAAATATAATTCAGTGCCTATCAGTGTGGAAAGGTTTGAGCAAGAGGCTAAAAAAGCACAGCTCATACAGGGGGGTCACAGGACTGTGCAGACATCTCAGGTGCTGGATGAGTGGAGAGCCCTGGTGATGTCTGTGCTGTGATCAGTCTGCCCATATTTATCCTCTGGGATAAAGACACTAAGTGAGCTAAATCGGGGAGATCAAGACTCACAACATCGATTGGTTCAGCTAAATTAGTCTCTACAAACTGAAGTAAAGAGAAGTGGGCCAAAGCTCTTCACATTTCAGTAAAACATCTCTTCCTTTCCACTGTCCCAGAGGCTGAATAAAAGCTGTTTATTYGGAGAGGCCCTGAGGCTGACTTTAGTCTTTTACACTTGCAAAGAAACGTTGAAAAGGCCAATGGTTCCTTAGAGGCACATTTCAAAAAAAAAAAAAAAATCAGGATTTATGCATACAAACCTTATTATTTAAAGTGCAAGATCTGCTCTAAAAGTCATTGCACAAGAAGAGCACAGAGTAAGAGGACCTAATATTTATTATTTCAAAGCATACTCTATGTTGAATATCACCTGTATCTAAGCATCCAAAACTTCTTCCTACAACCAGCTATATCAGATCTTTCTTCCCTTCTTTTCTTAGTAAGAAATGTGCAGCTAATAAAAAAAAAAACACTGATGAAATGTATGCCAAGAAAATACTCAAGCAAGCTCTTCCTATATTTCATTGACTTAACAAAAAGCCTGGAAAAGCAGTCTACTTGTTTCTTCTGCCTAAGATAAAGACCCAGTGTGAATCTGTGTATTTATCAACAACAAATTAATGCAACATTTTGAGGGTTTTTTTTATTTTAATATATAGATCTGATTTTATTTAGTTGTATTTGCATTTTCTTCCTTTTGTGTACTTATCAGTTCAGACTCTTAACATCCCTAGGGAGTTCACAGAGAGGAAATGGAGTGCAAACTTTGGGTTAGGTAGCAAGCCTTCAGTTATCAACTGTACTGAGTGTTCAGGATGCTTTGTAAGGACTGGTTGTTGGCWGTGCATTTGCAGTGATGGCAGGTAAACAGAGCACTTTTACACATCGGTGTTAAGCACTGATCWTGTTGTAGAAACTGCATGCCTGCAGCTTTTTGAGAGAAGATATCTAAAAGGCAGAAGTGACATAATTTGATTTTATTTTGCTTCAGGCATGCAAAAGACCACACTGAAATTTTAAATCTGTGACTGCAAATTTGCACTGATATAGATCTTTCTTTTCAGAACACTTGTCTGTAGAGAGTTTTGGGGTTTTTTTGTAGTTTAAAAGCTCATGAATTTGTGTGGAAATGTAGATACCCTATGCTCTCTGACATTTTTGGTCAGCTTGTGTAAGAACCTTTTTCTGCTAAGAAAAAAGTAAAAAAAAAAAAAGAAATCCACATTGGCAAGTATAGAAATGGCTGATGGAAGGGACAATAGTTACTATGGCTGATGCAGAACAGTAAGGCACAACACTGTTTTCCAAATTTTATTCTGTTAGTTTTCTCAAAAAAACCCTTTAGTAACATAATTTTGAATTGCAATTAAAAAAAAAAAAAGCCAATATTGAATATTCTTCACTTATTAATTTCTTTATTTGCTTTCTTGTTTGTTTTCCAGCAGCATCATSCTTTGCAGAGTTAACACTTTGGCTGTAGAAGTTGGGTGGCTCATTTGCTTAAACATGGCAGGAGGAAGTTAGAGTTCATTATTTTTATGTGAAACAAATACCACTTTCACTCTCTAGCTGTATCCTGGGCCACACCAATCAAAGATTATTTAGTAGTGGACAATATTAATCGTAACTGTTCTTCTGATGTTAGGCAGATGCAGTGCCTGCATCATGATGACAAGTAAATAAAACTTAATTCAGAACACAATTAATTAACTGAAACATTCTGACCGAATACATTGAATTTCACCTGCTGAATAATATTTTTTAAGTGCTTATCAATGAAAAGTAATGATAAGGAAGAGTTATTGAGCTACTTTTATCTGAATGTGAATCCTGCAAAAGCACAAAAAAGAATGAGGTAGGATTGTCGTGGATTCCACAACCACTGCATAAGCAGGAGTGAAAGTGCTATAAAATTTGCCTGGAATTAATACCATGCATTTTTGTAGGTCAGYATACAATATATTTCTTCACAAATATCTGAAATTAATTCTAAAATKAATCGGTGTGAATAACATATTCATTTAAGTAACTAAAAGAATTTTCTTYGTAGAACAAATATGGTTATATATAATACATATTTATTGGTACATAAAATAACTTYATAGCAACAATGTTAATAAAGTCATAAAACTGAACAAGAGTTAGTTTGAGATGGCTATTTTTGTCTTTCATCTTCTCATTAAAAAAATATCTGTGAAAAGCAAGAACTATTATTTTTCAGTGAAACTACCCATTATTACACCCCTCAAAAATTTATTTCTAACTAGAGTAGAATTTAGCAATTTTTCCATGCAATCTTTTTAAAAGTAAATTTCTTTATAATAGCTGTGAAGCAGCTCTATGTAGAAGATACCATATTTTGCCCCATTCTACTTCAGAAGTTGTATGCTTCCCATGAATCATTATCCTTATAAACACCCACATTTTTACCACTCTGAGAAACACAGTATTTTTAACATCAGGAATGAGTTCTTCATATCATACATTTGCATATATCCTGTCAGCAAATGACAAGGAGGGAAAATTATACATTTCTACTATAATGACTATAGAGGAAAATCCTTTTACCCTTTCATCTTCATGAATTTGAGAAAATTTTTTTGGGAGGAGAGAAATCCTTTCCTGTTTCCTGCAATCATCAAACAGAAACAAGGAAAGAGTGTTAGTACAACATGAATAAAAATAGTCATAGAAACTTGGGAGAGAAAATGGGAGCCTATAAATGTATAGATAAAATGAGAAGAAAAATATGAAACTAATAATTGAACAAAAATAAAACTATGTAAAATTCACAGAAAATTATCCCCTGTAGGTTTAAATTCCCCATGGACTCACATGACAGGAAACTAAGAAGATCAGCAGTGCAGCAGCAGAAATTATGTAAGAGTTAAACACTGGGCATGTTGTTAGTAAGAATACTGAAACTTCATGTAAATGTTATTATATTTTTATTAAAGCAAATGATAAGTCTTTAATCAATTTTTGAGTTCTTTCTTTTTCCAACAACAGCTCTAGCTGTTAAGGGACAAGACATGGCTCACAAAATAGGTCATGTGTCAAGATATACTACATAARCATATAATGAATAGTTTGTGGAGAATTTACTATCTTTTTACAAGCTTTCAATTATTTCTCCTTGAAGGTGACAAAGATAATGAATATAAATAACATTTTTCTTTTTAGACATGAGCACTCAACAATTTTTAATTAGTTTCAGTAGGTGACAGATAAAGGTGGAATGGAGTCAAGATTTCAGATACAATTCTTGACTTCAAAGAGACTGGATGGTTATATTTTAATGGATCCTATCCTTACCAAATATTTCCCACATCAAAGAAAAAGTTGAAGACCAGAACTACACAAACACACAAAAGAGAAATAATGTGGATGGTGATGTGTTTCTTGCAGCTTTGCTCTAACCTCAAAATGGATCTCTTTGCACTGACCTTATGCCTACTTTTATCATTTGTTCACAGGAATCAGGGAAAATTGTTATATCTATATCAAGCTCTAGCATAATTTTTATTTTAAAATTAGACAGCACTGAAGCAGGCTTGATGATTAGGAAGCTGGAGTTCAGTCAAGTCTGGAATTCATTTCAGTTCTTCAAAAGGATGGAGACATTTTCATTTAGTCTGCTTAYAATTCTCTTCTAATTAATATATTTTATTTATATTTATATTTATTTGCATGCATCATCAGACAGTAAAGGATTTATATGATATGACTTGCAGATTATAAAATCTTTTATTTAAAAAAGAATATTTATAAGGTTAGAAATTATATTTTTTTTCTTTCAACAGTCTTGTTACTTGGGTTGCTTAACACATTGCAAGATTAATTCTCACTATACTAATTGGATTGTAAGCACAGAACAGTTTTCTAATAGTTTTGCTTGTGGAGCATATGGTTTTAACTTCTTTTGAAAAGAATTTAAAAAAAAAAAAAMCAAAAGRATTATGGCACTGAATTAATGTCTGGAAGTCTAAGAAGTATTTTCTGATATTTGTTCATAGAATCACACAACATCCCTGGTAGGAAGGGGCCTCAAAAGATCTTCCAGCTCAGGCTTTTGTTGGAAAGGGAACCTGTATGAAAATACCTATCGCTCTCTATAATTGCATCTTGAAAATCTTCAGGAACATGTCCCAGAGGAGGTTGTTGCAGCAAATAAATGCTCTCACACTAAAAAGAAAATGCTTTTTTCTGTCAGTATGAAACCTCTCCCACTTTAGCTTCTACTGATTYAGTCATTACTCCTTGTCCTCTCTGCTTGGCACCTTTGTGAAGAGGAAGCCTCTTCTCTTTGAAGCTGTCATTTAGGTATTGGAGTACTGTGATTAGGTCCCCTGCAGGCCTTTCTTCTTCAGGTAGTGGAGACATAACTGCTTCAGTCTTTCCACACAAGATAGGTTCTGTGTCCTTTGATCATGACCCTCTTTTGGATCCTTTCCAGACAGCCCAAAACCTTTGAACTGCAGGCACCAGAACTTGGCACACTATCCTGGGTCTGGTCTGGCACTGAGTGCATGACCATGATCCTGTAGATGCCCTCCACGACAGATTTGTCTTGGTTGCTGCAGCAGCACAAGTCAGGCTCATGTGCAGGCTCTTAAAGCAAGGCAGTTCCACCAGGAACCACTTAAAACAAAGCAGCTTCCTATCCACTCTGATCATAATGGATGCTAAAAACATCAGTTGGAATCTCATAGTTATGAAGGGCTCCTTTCATAGAGTCATGGAATCATTTAGGTTGGGAAAGCAGTTGTAATAAAATAATTTACTCTATCTTCACACTGCCAGGTCCACCACTACAGTCCCCAGGTACCACCTCTACATGCCTTTCAAATACCTCCAGGGATGGTGATTCAATCACTTCTCTGGGCGTTACAACTTGCCCCTGAGGGCACGTAGCTGAGGTTATTGTTAGTAGATGCCTTTGAGCAGATTACAGTTTGCTGTAAATCTGCTCAATGACAGTTTGGTGTGTGTTTGTGTCTGTGTGTGTGTAAATAGGGCAGGTTTATTTTGGAACAATTTGATTGCTGCGGAAAAGGCCTTTTTTTTGTTTTTTTTTTTAATTATCCACAAAAGTACAACAATATAAAAGTATAAAAATATCCCTTAAGGAAATATATAAGTTAAAGAAAAGAAGAAAAGGAAAACAGTAGAATATATAGTGGGGAGCAAAAAAATATTGGTACCTGTGAATCCAATGACAAGACTTAGTTACTGCAACTTCAATGTTCATTGATTAAAATGATGGTTTCAGTTCTCATCTTTCAGAGATGGGTGAGCCCCCCCAAAAAAATTTCAATTGATTACTACACATTAAGATTCAGGTGGGAGTGCCAAGCACCTCCCCAGTGGGAAGTTTCATGCTGTCTGTTGTAACGTTATGGAGCATGCACAGTCCTCTGGTGATCACCAGAGGCCCCAGAAAGGAGTCTGAGGGAGCTTGAGGGATTGGTTTATTACCYTTTCTAAGTCATAACTACTGTTTCTCATGCCTGAATAGTTGAACCAGCTGTGTCTTATCAGAAGGGATAAATACACTCTGGCTTACATGTGGATGTCTCAATACTTTTTTCCTACTCTATGAAGTAATGTGCTGAAAACCAATGACTCAGCCACTTTGTACAGCAAAGCTTCAGAATAAATTGCTGTAAGGTGGTCAGAGATTTATTTTCAGAAATCTTGTTATCTGGTGAGTAATTAAGATTAACATGGGAATTAGTATGGACACTCACAAGCATTTTTTCTCAGTTGATGTTTTCCAGTGCTTTTAATTTACATGGAAAAAATCCTTAAAGATATTTTATGAGTGATCAGTCTCTGTGTACTAGAAATTCTAGGCTTTTTTCTGTCTACAAATAATCTTCTTTTCTTTTATACACTGTCTGATTAAATATCCTCTGTAATCAGCTTTAAAAATGCCATTGTCCTGAGCCTTCTCTTTTAAAAAATAACTTTGAATACACTTACTTAAGGCAATGACAAGCAACCAAAGTAGGAATCAATCAGTCCCCCACTGGGGGATTACAGTGTACACTGCCTTGTGAATTTTTTTTTCAGTCACAGAAAAGACAATAATGTCATAAYGAACAGTTCACAGAGGCTTTACAAAGGACCATGTTTGACCAGCCTGACTGTGTTCTGTGACTGCTTACATAGGCAGGAAGACAGCAGATAACCTTAGTCAGGATTTTGACACCATTTTCACAGCCCTCTCACTGGAGAAAATAGAGGCTGGAGGACAGGACAGTTGTTAGGCTGGAACGTGACTGGTGACTAGGTTTAAAGGTTATTATTAACTTGGTTATTACTTGACTGGTTAGCACCCAAATGCATATGGAAATTTATGGACAGCCTCCTAACAGGGATAGGGCAGATTGAAAGTTATTAATACTTATCTTGACAAAACCATGGCTTATTTGATCTGTTGTTGGCTGTTAGTCTTCAGGTAACAGTTTGGGCTAGGTGACCTCCAAAAGAACCCAAGACCATTTTTATGAATGGTCTTATATTATCTATGGCTACTACACAGTGAAGCTTTCAATATTATGAGTCAGATGCACTTCCTCTATTATTCCTTTATTATAATAAACATAAAGTACAAAATCACAAGCCTCAAAGATCAGTGTGCTGCTTACAAAATTTTGAAAAACACCCGTCATTTCTTCTTTGTGAAAAATAAGTCAACTATCCCATTCTTTCATCCTAAAACTCCAGATCTACCAATTTAAAGTTAAAAAGCTTTAAAGTAAAAATTTGTTTGCTTTATTATTTGATTTGCTTTGTTGTAAGGTTTCTTTTTAGCCACATTAGTTGTGAACTGAAGAACATCCCCCCTTATTCAGTATAAATAGCAACAGTCTGATAAGAAGCAGAATGTGGTGAAGGAGTTATACAGGCTGAATTGCTAGAAGGATCTTTAGATGACTAATTTACATCACAGACAAGGTTCAAATGAGAACCCTCAAAAAAATTACATACTGCCTATCTGGGAAAAAATGGAAAGGCCTTATCTAGAGATTATAGAGTATTACCATTGGTCTTGTGGGGGTTTTAGTTTTGGGAGTTTTCCTTTGGGGTTTTTTTTGTGGATTTTGTTGTTATTGTTCATTTTAGTTTGTCTGGTTGTGATTTGTCTGGGGGGGGTGTTTGGRTATTTTTAGAAAGAAAACTCTTTATAAGAATCAACAGACTATGCTGCCTACAACTCATTGCACAGACATTTTTCAGAAGAATAATTTTCACCAATTGTGTCTGTTAAACTTTGAGGATTTTGTGTCTTCTACTTAACTAAAAACAATGCTAAAGGGTGTTTTTTCAGAAAGTAATTTTCAAGAGTAGGACTTTAAACTCTCAATCAATGAAAACATCAAGTGTATGGCTTGGTAACCTGTGGTATTGTTTCAAATAAAACAATACACACTATTAGCCTCAAAACCATTGTCCTTTATTTTTCRATTTGGTTCTGCTGCTGAATAAATAGCAGAAGGATCTATCCTTCACCCTAGATATAAAACGGTGCTTTGCATTGGTCCCTTAGGCATTTGTATTTATGAAGAAGTGCAGAGGAAAGTCTAAAACAAAAACCTTCAGCAGGTTGAAGATTAAACTGAGATTTGCTGTTCAAGTTACCAATAAATAAGATTGCAGGAGGAAATTAATATGCATTAAACATAGGACATTCTCTGTCCTCATGGAAATATTGCCTACTTCAGAAATGGGTAATCTATTATTCATGTCTCATGTACTTATAAAAGAAAAAATAAATGAAAAAAGATGGCAATGCTTTCATAAAAGTATGTCATTCTGCTTATTAAGAGGAAGGTGTCTATAGGTAATTTGTGTTTATCAGAACAAACAGTAGCAGGCATTGACATAGGCACCATGAATTTCATGATAATTCCAAAATTATGTTTGGAAGGAAATGTAATATTTTATTATATACATTTATTTTCATTTATTATTTGACAGAATAAGGTCACCAATGTATTTTATAGTTTTCTATTATTTTCTGCTTGTCTTACTGCCTCTATGTTAAGAGAAAGCAGTTTACCTTAACAAGGACAGTATGCTGTCTAGAATACATTAACTGAGAATTAGTTTGTATTTCAATAGTTGCAATGTAAGGAAGTTATCTACCTATATGCCACATTTCTCTTGTCAAAAAACCTTCTCCTTTTTTAACCTCTTAGACCCATTCTTGTTTATTTATTTTATTTGTTGTTTATTTATTTAACCTGSGCAGTGATTGGATTGTGAAAGACAAATCATACTGAGAAATCAGGGTTTTAGGGTGGACTTTTTTATAAGAAAGATACTGTAGTAAATGAAACATATTGTAGTAATTGAAACTTTGAAGCAATATATTAAGATGAAGGATCTGTTAAGTCTAGATATGGAGTAATTGGAAGTAACATTTATCTTAACAATTTTATGAACCATTGATTTTTTTCAGGCTTTAGATTTAAAAACAGTAAGTTAATACCTGCCAGAAGTAATTAGAAGAAATAATTCCAAGAAAGTGACAGAGCTGAAGTCTTAGTTTCAGCCTTGTAACACTACTGATATTCAGTGGCCTGTTTTTAAAAATGTTCTAATACTGCTRGCACCTATCCTAAACCTTCCTCAGCTGCTCTCCAACATAACACTTCCTGTGAAAATCACAGCTTCACAGTACAACACTTGTTGCACTTATAGAGACAATTCATAATCATTAATTATTTCATGCTCTGAAATAAGAGACTATTTGCTTTTTGGCGTTTTGTTTTTGGGACTTTTTGAGGGGGGGGATGGAATTAAGTTTATTTGAGGGTCAGGGGTTTGTTTTGATTTTTTGTGTTTGTTTGAGTATCGGGGGCTATGTGTGGGTTCCTGCCTTTTTTTTTTTTTTTTTTTTTCCCAGAGAGCAGACCTTATTTGGCTCAGTGCTCTCTTTGCCATAATGGACTATGTAAGACTACAACTGACATCCTCTTTCAAATAGTGTTATAAGGTTCTTCTGAATTAATTCTAACATTAGGATTACAGTTATTACTACTGCTGCTACTGACTTGCTGTATTGAAAGTCACTAAGAATGGGACTATTCCTATCTCTTTCAGATATAATTTTGAATTGACTAGTCTTTGACTTGACTGACTAAAACCTACCCGAAGCCTTTATTTCCTTTCCATTATTAAGATGTATGCAAAACACATGCTTGGGGAAATTGATCATTTAATTTTCAATGATTTTGTTCCTTTTAATTTAATTAAGTGTAGGCCTCAATGCCAATGAGTAAATATGGGTTATAACAACTGAACAATGTTTTGTTATCTATTCCTTTATTTCAATCATACTAGTAAGATCACTAAGTGTCAATGGCAACTATGTGATCAGAAAAAAGGTCTTTGCTAAGTACACTCACAAAAATACTAGTGTGTTTTTCTCCACACAGTGAGAACATCAAACTCTCTTGAGGAATCTGAGAGGTCTGCATTGGTTACAGTAAACACCATTAAAGACACACATTAAAAAATTATTTAAGGGCATAGTGAAAGTAAAAAATACACCTGATTATATCACAATTATTTTTTTTCAGCAAAAAGAATGAAGTATTAAATATAGGAGAAAATTRTGGAATAGCTTGAGTCATAATAAGAATTTGATTTTGTAGAATATTGGAATTCGTTACTACATGAGAAATGGCATCCTCAGAGGGGAAGGGAGGAAGAAACTTCACACTTATAATAAAGGAGTTAAATCACTGGTTTATGCAAATGTGGCGTGGATGCATTCACAGCAGTGTACATGTGCAKACACACAGGTGTAAGTCTCCAATGGTGTAAGTGCTTAGGTTGCTGCAAAACTATAAAGACAATGTGGTAAGGAATTTTAAGAGAATTTCTCTTAAAATTAAATGTTAAATGTTAAAATGTTTCTGTCTAATGCTTGGAGTTTCAGTAAGATAACAATGGGGATCTTATCATTGAGAATAAATGTGGTTTAATTGTCAGTTTTAGAAGTTGATTGTATCTTGTATATCAGATATCTGTTCACATCTCCATTTGGATAGAATGACTGAAGAAAGTTGCTATGTTAGAAACTAATATTTAACTGTGTTGATAATTTTAGCATCAATATGTGTGCATTCAAGTGAGTGGCAGCAATGTCAAGTGCTTCATATTAAACAYCCTGCTAATTAGAAAATTGCTTGATTAGAAAATTGATTATTATTTCTCTACCAGTTTAAGAGAGCTTTATTGTTACAAGAAAGTTCATCTGAAGGAACAATATATTGTATGTTCCCTATAACAAAAGGAAATAATTAATAGCATACAAAAGGTTTCTGTATTCTACCTAACAAGAACTTATATATGTAATATACTGACAATTATAGCAACACAAAAAGATTACTAATTTACCAGACTGAGAGTTGAATGTTGCTTAAAATTAGGATGGCAAAGAATGCATGAGATATATAGATATAGATATACACAAATAAAAGCATATCATTGATATTACATAACAATTAATTATATTTTAAAAATAGTAAAATGACATTAAAACATGGCTGAAATTTGCCAGTGTGTAAAGGAAAGCAGAAAATTACCAATGAAAACTTGGAAATATTCAACATTTTGCATGGACAGATAGCCATGATTCAACAAAACCAAGAAGAAAGAAAAATGTTAAAAACCTCATTTTAGTTCACTAGTAATTTCCCTGGTGTGAGAATAATTATATGAAGTTAATTGGAAAAGCAAGCAAGATATGTAATGCTGTTGTAAAATTCATGTTGGTGAGAAATTTCATTAGCTATTATAAAGACATCAGGGAACAGCTGGCTGTAGTTGCTGCTATGTTGCTATTAAAGCTGCTTTAAATTATGCTGTGATAAAAACATTTACCATACCACTGGCATGCACAAGGTTTTGGTAAAGACTAAATTAAAAAAAAAAAAAAAAAAAAAAAAAAAAAAAAAAGAGTATTTTTCTACAAGCAGATCAGGATGTGAACTTTATCTGAAAAATTGTCAACTCATAGGAGCCCTAAAAAAGTTTATAGGATCTCCCTGGGATGGAGTTAACTTTCCCCTTAGCAAATGTTATAGTATTGTCATTTGTATTTGCAGAAAGAATGCTGCAAATGACACACCAGTATTTGGGCAACTCCTGATCCATTCTGTCTGTTGAAATCCCACCAAGGTTGGTAGGCTGGGTGTGGGAAAGAGACTTGCAGGGCACCAAAGGGATATTCCATGTCAAACGTTGTTGAGGTCAGAAAGAAGAGACAAGGAGAAACAAGGGGAGAGGGAGGTATTTCTTTTTAAGGTGATCGTCTTCAGAAGCAACTGCTACATGTATTGGAGCCCTGCTTCCCAGGCTGGACATCACCAGATGAATGGAAATAGAGACTATACCTTGCTGTATTGCTTTGTTTCTATGCACATCCTCTGCTTTTTCTCATTAAACTGACCACACCGGGATCCATGAGTTTTTCACCTTATTTTCTCTCCCATGTCGTGCTTAGGAAGTGAAGTTAGAAATTGTCTGGGTGGACACCTGGTGGCCTTCTAAGGTCAACCCACCACAGTCCTTTCCTGGCACGCAATGTGAGGCAGTTTTGAACTTGTAACTATAGTAGTTATTAATTGGAAGGCTTGTGTGAGGGCCACAGAGTTTAATTGCTACACTGCCTAGGTCTGTGTTTTGCTGAGGCTGGGAACATGCTAATAGAAACAATGGCTATGTGATTTGCCCAGCCATTGATGCCCAAYTGTGCTGGGGTAGCTTTGTTGTGGGCAGGATGACATCACACTTCTAATTCAGGATTGATGTGGGTATTTTTGATGCTTGGGCTCCTGAGGCCCTTGCCCACTTTCAGGCAAGTTTGTTTAATACACACTGAATCCAATTTCATCCTGGCGTAAGAGGGCACAATTCTGGGGAGAGATGGAAGCAAAACATGCCGTTAGGTAGATGGTCCCTGTGTGGCAGGGTGTGTAGAAGTATTTGGGTGGATGTTTCAGGCAATTATCACCTCACATAGACTGGGATTTCTTACCTGAACCAACCAAATAACCTGAATAAATTCATGCACTGCCTGGTAGAAGGGTCTCTTGCCTTCCCCAATAAAGCCCAGCAGCTTCTAGCACCATTTTGAGGCTTGGCCTAGGTCTATTGAGCCACAGTTGATTATTATTGGAGTGGGTTGTTAAGATAGATACCCAGACTGCCTCTGAAGACTCCTTGACTGAGACAGTGATCCAAATTACAACTAAGAACATCAGGGACCCAATCCTGAACTGCAGTAGTTATATAAGTAGTGAAAAAGAACCAGTGGACATGGAGGTTGATGGATCCATATAATTTTTGTCCTTTCCTGGGGACWGTGAAATTGACAGAGAAAATTAAACAGAGGGAACTATTTGCAGTCTCTGGAGGATGTTCCTGTCAAGCATGAAGGCAAGATATACATTCAAGGAAAACCTTCTGAATTACGAAGAAAGTGGACTACCACTGGGAAAAACATCCAATATCTGAGAAAATTAGTGGTGCTGAAAGTCTTCTACAGTGACCTAGATGAAAACAAGGTGTCCAAAGATCCAACACCCTGTGTGCACAGGTCATGTGGAGGAAGACAGTCCAAATGTACCAGTTACCAAACAATTTCACAACATATATTGCCCAGATKTAGATATACTATCTCTGGAAAGGACATCTTCCTGGCTCTGAAACCTTGGAAAAAAGCTCTCTCCTATCTTTTCCCCTGAGACAGCATCTTGGCTGTCAGGGCTGCCCCTGGTGAGAGAGAAAGTGAATCCCAAACACATGCTGCATGGCATTCTCTGGTTCTTCCTGGAGGACCAACTGGAAAACTTGAGGAAATAGGATACTCACCTTTAACCTGTCAGTTTAATCTTACTGTTGAGAGATAAAAAAGCAATCACTTGTACCCCAGAAAAAAAAAAGTACTGAGGATTCTGGTAGAGAGAACTCTGGTCCAGCAGTGTAAGGATCAGATGGTGACTATGAATGGGAACACAGGGTTTCTCTCTTTGAGCTTGAGAAGGAGAGGTATGTATGAGTGGGATTACTAAAATATGTTGGTTCTGTGCATATGAAAAGCACAGAAATAAAAAGCTTTGTTAGGCACAGGCATACAGTGTATGCAGATCAGGGTTCCATGTATCCTTGGCAGAGACTGCTTTGGGGAAGGGTACTTCAAGGGTCCAAGATATCAATGAACTTTTGGTATAGCTACCAAAAATACAAAGGTTGAACACCTATCTTACCTGATCTCTTGGAAAATCCCTCTGTTCAGGCCATGCTGTGAATTAAAGAACAGCAGGTGCCAATTGCCACCATGATGATGCACCAGTGACAAGACTTTCTGATTCCCATCACTACTTGATTTATCAGCTGGTGTGCCAAAATCAGCAGAACTTGGTTGTTGTTTAGTGATCCCATATGGCCAGTGAAAAATTCTGGTGGACGTTGAGGCTAACAGTGGACCATTGTGGCCTCACTGAAGTCTGTGGTGTSATGTTCCAGTGTGGGGAACAGCRATGACCTGATTGGAGAAGCCCCTCCACAATGTCTCCTGACCGCCTCAGGTGAGGTCTCCCCAGAGSAGAGGCTTCCCCACTCCTGGCATCCCTGATAGCCAGGGGTGGGGCAAGCTGGAATGGCTGAGTCAAAACTAAATTGGCTCCTCTCATATGGCTAGATCCTGTTGTGCCACAMACACCAAGTGCTCCAACAGAAGTCTGCCAAGTGGTGTGCTACYGTTGATGCTGTCTATGTTKTTTTGCCAAATTCCTTTGGCAGCTGAGTGCAGGCCATTCTTTGCTTTCACACGGAGTGGTATCTGGTCCACCTGGAACTGTCTGTCCAATCAATGGAAGCACCACTTGTCATGGAACAATTCAACCTGCACTGGAACAGAACAGTCAAAACAGCTAGCAAAAGGAAAACACYCAACAAAACCCACCTGTGTTAATCAGTTTATAAATCTAAATCTGGTCTTCAAAAATATCATACACTTCAGGATTTTGCAAGGCTCTTAAAAGTTACCATCCATTTATCCAAAAAAGATGTTAGGATGTTTTGCTGGTCTTAGCTCACATAGACTTGACTTCACAGCAGCTGGTATGGGTCTCTGTTCTGGATTCATACTGGAAATAGTATTGAAAGTTCAGGGTTTTTGTTACTGCTGAGCATTTCCTRTATGACAACACACARCTTTTCTCAGTTTTACYCTTTTGATTCTCTTCCCATCCCACTGGGGGTGCATGAGTGAGCAGCTGTGTGGGGCTTGGTTGCTGGCCTGGTTTAAACTATGASAGATGTACCTACAGAAAAGCTCAGTGTCGTGGGAGAAGCAGACGCAGAGATCTGAGCAAGGTTGTTATGCTGCTTTCTTACAGCCTAAGATAGCACAGTTGTTTTTCACAGTGCTTCTTCAAAAAGCAGGTAGCCATAATGGATAATTCAACAGTGTAGGTTTCAGTTATGCCTSTTTCTTAATTTCATCTCAGTAATATTAGTTGTTATAAATGTGTTGGCACATATTGCCAATGATTTATACAAATTAAGGTATGATGGATGAAACAATCATATGTGGGAGAAATTCTGTGTGTATAAACAGTGCATCAAGTGAAATCATGCAGTATAAGTAAGAATTGGACATACAAGAACAAACTAAAAAACATACATGTAAAAGCAAATATCTTTTCATGTTACCTTTCATACGCCCAAGTTTTGATCTTTTATAGRAGCTTCTTTTACAGTAGCTCCTAGCTACTCTGTGAAGCAGATCTAAGACCAGTAGGAAAGGAATAAGATTTCTTTCAAAATTTGCTGGTTTAAGATTCCAGTATTCATTTGTGTCTGGAGTTCAAAAAGTCCAAGAGAGCATCTATTWACCATTCTTTATAGGTGTACTGGGYTTAYATGGCCTGGGTTTTGGTCAGCGGGGGAATCACAGAGGTGGCGAGAAGCTGCTAGAAGCTTCCACCATGTCTGGCAAAGCCAATCCTTGGTGTCTCCAAAGATGGACATGCTGCTGGCTGAAGCTGTGCCAGTTGGAGATGGTGGTAACACCTCTGTGAAAACAGATTTAGGAAGAAATCAAAACAAAAGTTGTTGTGCAGTTTTTAATATCAGTGAGAGGAGAGGAGAGCAGAGTGAGAACATGAGCAGGACAACTCTGCAGATGCCAAGGTCAGTGGAGAAGGAGGAGCAGGAGGTGCTCCAGGCATCAGAGCTGAGGTTCCTGTGCAGCCCATGATGCAGACCATAGTGATGCAGTGTCCCTACACTCATGGAGGATCACGGGGATGCAGAGGTCCACCTGCAGCCCAGAGAGCAGCCCCACACTGGAGCACATGGATGCCCTGAGGAGGCTGTGATCCTATGGGAGACCTGTGGAGAGAGGGGCCCTGTTCCCATGCTGTTGCAGCCTGCAATTAGAGGACTGCACCCCATGGAGGAGTGACCCATGCTGCAGCAGTTTTGGGAGGGCTATTGTCCATGGGATGGAGTCCAATTGCAGCCGTTCTCAGGGAGCTGCTGCTTGTGAGGTGGACTCACATCACAGAAGTCTATGGAGAAGTGTCTCCCATGCGAGGGACCCCACCGTGCAAGAGGGGAAGGACTCCTCACCCTGTGATGAACTGACCATAATCCCCTTTCACTCTCTCCCTGTGCTGCTGGGATAGGAGGTACAACTGGAAGGAGGGAGGGATAGAGGGAAGGCATTTTTGAGGGTTTATTTTACTTCTCCTGTTCTGATTTTGTTAGTAATGGAATCACTTCATGTCTCTGAGTTGACCTTGTTCTGTCGTTAATGATATTTGGTGAGTGATCTCTCCCAGTCCTTATCTCAGCCCATCATAACCCTTCTTTAAATTTTCTCTCCTCTGTCCAGAGGGAAGTAAGAGAGCAGCTTTCATGGGTGCCTGGCATCCAGCCRGAGTCAACCCATGACAACAGGGTGGAGAATCATGTGGTCCCTTTTGTTGTACTGACTTAGAGCGTACTTACCTGGAACGTACTAGAGGAGTATCTGGCAACTCTCGTAGGGGTTTCTTCTTTGCCAGAATGTGGAAGTTATTCCAGAGTTATACAGCGGTGTATGACTTTGCATGGCAAGGTTTTGATAATGGGGGGGCTATAGGGTTGGATTATCTGGGAAGGTGCTGGAAGCTTCCCCCATTTCTGATGGAGCCAGTGACAACTGTACAAGACAGACCTGCCACTGGCCAAGGCTGAGCCCATCAGTGATGGTGGCAGAACCTCTGGGGTAAAATAAGAAGTGGAAAAAATTAYTGGACAGAAGTTCTCTCAGCCAGCAAAAAGTGGAGTGAGCAGATGTGAGACAAACAGCCCGGCAGACACCACAGCAGTGAAGAAAGAGGGGAAGAATGGGCTCCAGGCACCAGAGCATAAATCCTACTGCAGTCCATGGAAAAGACTATGGGGATCCATTGTTGTCTTCCTTCTTCCCATAGAGCTCCATGGCAGAGCAGAGATCCACCTGCAGCCTATGGAAGACCCCACAATGTACCCCACGGAAGGGAGTACATCCCTTCCCTTCCAAGATGGAGCAGTTGGTAAAGAGCTGCAGCCCATGGGAAGTACTCACATTGGAGAAGTTCATAGAGGACTATCTCCCATGGGACAAACCTAGTGCTGAAGTTGGAGGGGAGTGAGAGGAGTCCTACACATGATGGGGAGGGAGAGACAACATGCAAAGAAGTGACTGCAGCCCTCATTCCACATCCATTTATGCCACTGGGAGGAGGAAGTAGAAAATYAGAAATRAARTTGAGCCCAGGAARGAGGAAGRRGTTGAGAGAAAGTGTTTTTAAGATTTGTTTTCTCATTATCCTGTTCTGATCTGATTGAAAATGAATTAATTTTAACAAGTTGGGTCTGTTTTGCCCATGACATTAATGTTAGAAAAGCCTGCTGTCCCTCTCCCTCCTGCAGCTGTGGTCCCGGCTTGGTGTGTGTGTGTAGGTCCTGCCGGCTGCTTCCTCTTCAGGGAAGAGCCAGCGGTCCTGTGAGTGTGTGTGAGCCTGTAGGATRAAGAGAAGGGGGAGATTCTAACATAAATAGGGTTTCTCTGGGGTAAGGATGAGGGATACCGACTTGCAGATGAACAAGCAGTTCATTAAGCTGTCTCCCACTGAAAGCCTGGAGCACAAAGTGGAAAGCATTTTTAAAACCTTCGTCCTGGGCGGGGATATCACAGGACTGTCCAACCAGATACAGAGAAATCGGGGAGTGACATCATGGCAGCAGCCAGTAACTTTTGGGCTTTCATGCATATTAATATCCTCATTAAAACTTCCCGCTCTCCCAGGGGGGCAAAGCCCACGTTGCCAGCACTCAGGGCGCCCACAATTAACWTGTGATTCCTCCCTGTCTTTATCTCAGCCCATGAGCATTTTGTTGTGTCCACTGAGGAGAGGAGGGTTAGGGCACCTTTGGTGAGTACCAGGCATACAGACAAAAAGTCAAACCAGCAAAAAATTATAGAAGAATAATGTATACTAAGAATCAGTTTTTAAAAATCTATTTTCTTGATATCAGTCAACTAGTCAAGCACATAATTTTTTTATTTAGAAAATCCACAAAACTCCTGCCTATTAATGTGTGTGGTTCATGACTGTGTCATGATTCTAGAGGTGCTACTAAGCTGAAGTGCAAGAGATTCTGCCTTAGATTATTTATTCAACATTTTAGTATTCTTTATTTATTTTGACATTCACTCCAAATTTAGAAATGATTCATGTGCTTTTAAAACGTGAATATTAGCCAGAGTCTCTTAATATTGTATTACTAAAATAGGAAAGTTTGGCATGCTGTAACTTTGGAAAGGATTAAATTTTAATATATCCATTATTTCTCGAGGTAACATTTTAAGAGTTCTTGATAAGCATGTATCTAGGAATTTCTTTTTTGTGTGTGTGCAAGGGGATTTATTTACAGTCCTAGCAACATTGACACATTGGATATGGGGGATTTTCCATGTAATTGCTTCATAGAAAAGCAATTGACTCATTACTGAGTCTGAGAGCTAAGGAATCAGTGTCAGCATGTGAGTGAGGGTTTGGTGGGACTCTGAGTTAAATTTTGAGGGTTTTCTTGGAGAGGAGGAGTATCTCGGATGACTAATGGAGCAAAGAAGGGTCTTGGGACACAGTCCTGAGTTGTTATGAGACTTGCACTCACAAATTGCTAACACTGTAATGCAATGTTTGCATTATATGCTTTTTTGTAAATATTTTAATAATATAGAGTTTTATGTTACATTTATAAACTTGGAAAGAAGTAGAGAAATCTTACCTGAATATAATTAATTTCTGGGATTCTAACTCAATAGCATTGCAATTACWTATTAGGAAATTATTGCCTAGAGACATACTAACAATAATATCAACCTTGGCTTCTTGAAACAAGAGGTTGAAACAGTCCTTTCTCTGAACAGATTTAGTCCAATGTCTATGTTTTTTTCCTTTGGGAGTTCTTTATTTTTTTTACTTAAGCATTCTATTACTACAAACTGCTGTGTCCCTGAGAGGGAAAAAATATGTATTTTCTACATATGCAAGTAATAACTAATAAAAGAAATTATCAGCCATGAAATAATGCAATTTGAGAGTATAATGAATCAGTCATACAGAAATTACTGAATAAAAAGGTTTAAAAAATTTATAAAACAAAATAAGTAAATTCTATACCATGAAGTACTGAATGATCTCTCCAGACATGCATAAACACATTATCCCTGGTCATAGCCAAGCATGATTCATGGTAAAAGCCTTCATCAGAATTTCCAGGGAGTGGTTATTTCACTCATACTCTAGTAAACAAAAAACACAAACTGAAAAAGCAGTAAGAAATAATTCGTACTGCTAAAAAAGAGCCTCCATTCATATGACATCATTCTTTAAGCTYATATTTTGTTATATTCAAATAGTTTGTAAAAATGCATGTTTTGAGGAAGCAAGTCATACAGATTTTCTTATGAGTTGACTCACAAAATAGCATGTGTATTTGAAATTTTTTGGTCTTTGTTTCCATTGTTGCAGGAGATCTACTCACATATTTAAGATTTGTCCTCTCTAAACATTCCCTTTTTTGTGTCAATATAAGCATTATTAATTGGCTGCAACTTTTTAGGTTGTACATAAAATCACTCTTTTTCACCTAGTGTTGTTCTGTTTAAATCTATGGGAAATCAAGCAGAAGAAAGAATGATCAATGAGAGAGGAAAGAGAATGAAACATTCGTACATCTTCCACAATCTCAATTGAAAAATTTGCATTTTAGGAGACAAAGCGGTGAATATCTAAAATGAACTGTATATGACCTAAAAATAATTAATTCATAATTAAAATTTTCAAGGAAAAAACTCTTAAACAATTTCAGTTTCAGTTACTGAGAAGGTTTAATAGTATAATGYTATTTTCTGAGCTTAGATATCTTAGTTTGGTTCTATATACGTTATTCTTCTACCAGATTTTCCACTGAAGAAACAGTGAAATCTGCAACCTTTGGATAGTTGAGTTTGATCTCACATTTTTAATGTCTGTTCATTTCTCAGTGGAAAGGTTACACTGGGTTCTTTCCTTAAGAGCAAGTCAATTGACTTGAATATTTTATACAAAACATAACACTCATACTGGATTTCTTTTACTGTTTCTGAAGAGTTACAAATGTCAGTAYTATTAGTTTACTAATAGCTAAGGCTGTTTTCCAAACTTAAGTACAGGGCATGAAAAATCATTATTTATCCATCTAAAAGGGAAATTTTTGTAGAGAAGGTAGTTTTTCTAGAGAAGACTCATATTGCTCCACAGTGCTTGAAATATTAATAAGGGCTAATCTGTAGCAGTTCTATGTCTAAAATTATAAGTGGAAAAATGTTAAAAAGTTAAAAATCTCAAAGTTTAAAAAATTACTGATATTAATTGGAAAGTGAAAAAGAAATCCTCTTGAAAGGCATTGGGAGAGATYTGGAAACATAGGGGTTCAGAATTACTGAAAGAGTAGTTAGTGTTTAAAGATTGCAATTTGCACTGCACATTGCATWAGACTATACACACAAGTTTACTCTMWCTTGAGCAGTGAGATATCTTTAAAATAAAAAGTAATTAGAAGAGTCTGGCTGACCAGACTTCCCAGAGAAAAGATGTGACATCTTCAGTCTTTCTCATACATCCTGACAGGAGACATTTTCCTGAAAACCTCTAGGTCTGAAGATACTTTTCATGTCATCTAGATGGCTGAAGGTGAGCAAACTACTTAGGTGAGCAAGARGAAAGTTTCTACCCTTGTACAAGAACTCCATGTCTTTTGGGAGATTTTAAAAAAATTTTAAAAAATCAGCAAGCCAAAYATAAAATTCCATACAAACATAAAAAATAAACTGAAGGAGTCAGAAATACAGTTGTGCAGTCTTTTTGAATGTCTATGTGTCATCAGAGTTGAATCTCAGAGCCTGAAAAGGAAGATTTTGCRAATTCTGGAATGACAGAGCACAAGGCCAGTGTATGTGACTCTGGAACTGRCCATAGTTAGAACAGTAGAAGAAAATCAAAGACAATAATAATGCAAGCTCGTTTCAATGATTTATCTCTTGAAAACAAACTCTAAATTATAGGTTCTGTGATAGAATTCTGTATAAACACCTAAAACATGATCTGGTATCTGCCACAAAATAAATTCTTTTGTATTTCACATARCAAATGAGCATTCCGAAGGTTTACCTGACAGAGCATCCTAGAGAGATATATCCTTTCACATCTCTTTGTTCCTTCCTCCATTTGGGCTGGAAAACCCTAAAAGAGCATGGAAATATTTATGCTAAAAAAAGGGAAGATTGGGGCAAACTGGGATAATTAAGAATCCTTTGGATCTCAAGTTGCTACATTTAGGAATGTTTGCCCTGTAATTTCTTTTCTTTCTTCCAGCCTGTACATATATTTAACTCAGATTAATCAGTTTTTGAAATTAACTCTGTTCTGTCAGATTAAAAAAAACCAAAAAACCAAACATCTTTGCCTTCAGGTTTTTTTGCAAAAAGGTTTTGATATAATTTAGTAGGAGAGTGTTGTGGCTATAAATAATTCTGTTTAGAATTTAATAATTTTGAAATTATTTTCCAAGTATATTTACTAAATTTTCAAGTTCATTGGTTCTCTGAGATACAAAGATTTTTAGCTAGCAGAAAGTTATTATACAAAGTTTTCTCAGGATTTTTTTTTTTAAATTTATTTTCTTGTAACTTTGATTTATGTTTATGAAGTGTCTTGTTTTGTGAACCAAACTACCTCCTTCTGTACACTGGACCAATCTCATTCAACTTTTGTACACAGGCAAATTAGGGACAAGACTTAAGTGCAAAAAGTCATAGTATTGTGGCAGTAATTGCAGCTAGTGATATCTGACTTGCCACTTATTCAGCTGATTATCCATTTATCATTTTATGCTTGATCCTTACTTTATCTCCYGAAAAATATTAAATATTTGGGAGTTGCATTGATAAAAAGTGGGGGAAAAAAGAAAATAAATGATTGTGCTTCAAAATTTATCATTACAAATCATATTTTTAAAAGCATTTCTTTAAGTATATTAAGGAATGTCTTATTCTGTCTATTTTTATCAGAGTATAAAATGTCACAGGATGTACACTATATTCAAGGTATTTTTCTTTACATCCAGTTCTTCTATTCRCAATGTAGTTCTTTACCCACTGTAATCACTGTGTGATTATTCCTTATACATATTTTTGCTTGTTATTCTCCTGAGAACTTACATAATAATGAAATTCCATATGAGAAATCTTGAAAATAGAAATAATTGTGTATACGGGTCTTTGGTTACTACTTTGTGTAATTTTTTGACCTTTATTTTTTTTGCTTTTATGTGTGGAAAGTCACATAATCAGGCTACCATTTTTGCCATTAGACTTCYTCATTCTCATTTTTTTTCTAAAAATTTGTGATTCTGAATAAATTTTGCCTGCAGGCATGACATTTTTCACTTTTTTTTTAGCTTTATTTAATCTTTTTTTTCTCCTCATTGTTCTGGTGAGTTTCATATTTTARAATGTTAGATTTTCTTGAAGGAAACATAGTAATTTTAAATGTCATTACGGAACATGAACATGTTTGAACCCTAATCAAGTGTTTTTATTTCCATTTTTATGCAACAGTCCTTCAAGTAAGGAGCAGAACAAAGGCCAAAACAAATGTTTGGGCACAGTAACATTTTAGCAGCAGCAATATAAAAGAATTTAGAGTGACATTTCCATTTGTGATGGTAATGTCAGAGACCAGTAAGAGATTTAGAAGTAACTTCTGTTCACCATATWTTTAAAAAGTGTGGTTCTGACTTGAGGACTCATCATTTTTGTGGACTTGCTTGCTGCGTAATTCTTTCCTACCATCCCATGTAGGCAGTGTTTAGACACTCCCATGATTCTGAGAGAACTTCTTTGAATGACCAGTGAAGAAAGTCAGGGCTGAGCTGAAAAACTGAGAGTGGAGGAAAGTTTTTTTCAGTCCAAGCTCTCATGAATCCATTTCTATTTCTCTTAAAGAAAGAGTAGTTTTAAGAATTCCTTCTTTATGAAAGTGGAATTTTTAATTATTCTGTATAAAACACATTATTTCTAGTGAGAAAATTTTAACAAACACAAAACCAGTAAGAAAAAAAGTTAAAAGGAAATGGGAATGACCAGCCAAGTTTTGACATTTGTCAGAAAAGTATTCAAGGAGATGTAATTGCCTATGTGTTTAAGCAGCTGCTCAGTGTAGAGGAGACCTGTATTTACCCCACATCTCTGTCCACGCACACAGGAAGAGGACTGTAATCATCAGACTAGATTGTATTTAGGGCTGAATTACTCAATCTATTTTATGAACATTGTTCTATTCTGGATACTATTCCATTTTTTATATAGCACTTTAATATTAATTGGACCAGAGACTTGCATRCAAGTATCTTAGCTGTTAGCTGGCATTCCTGGAAAAGAGAGAGGCTTTTCTTGTTTGGAGTTTTGTGTGTTTTTTTTGCAGTCCATCATATTTTGAAATAAAATTGAATGCCTTAAAAAAGAAGGAGCAGAAATAACAGCAGGTCAAGCTACTTTCTCAATGTCACTGAAGCGTGCTAATCCCAGTGAACAACCTGTCGGAATGCCARCACCTCCAAAGAGACTTTGGCTTAATGCAGTTGATTTCATCCTAGATGGTACTGAACAAACCTCAAAAGGTAATGTGATTTGAGAGATACTTAACCAGAAAGCTAAGATCACGCATACTGTGAAAAGCAGTACGCAGAATAAAGACTGAATGTCACATAAGCAGAATGTTAGTTTGTTCCACCTTTTATTTCTGTCTCTCACCCCCAGTATTTTATTACTTCTAGTGACCAATTTAAATTCATATAATTTTAAATTACTAGCTTGCTCTTATCTTGCCAGGGCAGAGAAACCTCTGTTTAGGTGGAACCATGAAGGGTGCAAGTATATGCTTACTGTCACTAGGCCCTACACCATGCATTAAGTTCAATTCCTTTCCAAATCTTTAGAACATCCCCATTGGTTCCTGAGCCTGATCCTTTCTTCTGTCTTCCCCATTATGGGGAAGCTATTATGAACACGTGGCTTAACTTTCTCCTGCTCCATGCAAGAAAGTTTAGTCTAAATTCAAGACCAGCATCATTTGTTTCTTCTCTTCAGCAGCAGAGATGAAACAGTTCTTTACAGCTCCTAATGAAGCCTCAAAATGCAGCGAGGGGTGAATAGTACCAGTGTGGTTACTCRTTCACCCATGTCCAGGTTTCTCTCTTATTTTCTTTTATCTTAGCTGTATGTGAAGACTGAATCTTAATAAGAAACATTCTCAGGTCTGCCAATAGATGGGGCTACAGATTCTAGGTTTTTAATGGCATTTACAGCTTTGCTTTTATTTTGCTTCCCAAGGTTAATAAAAATTATGATCATTTATCTTCATTTCAATCAGATGGATTTCCTTCTAGCTAGTGAGTGTTAGTTCAAGGATTTATTTTGTCTGGCTTCTTTTTTTTCATAATAAGACATCCTGATAATATACTAAAATATAGTCTTTGTATTTATTCTCCTTAACCAGATTTGCACCTTAGAATAAAAYAGACTTCTATAACCAACCACAATATTATTCTTTAACTTGGTACTTCTTTCTTGGTATTCTTTAACTCTTTCTTCTGTTAACTCTATGAATCCTACACTACTTTTTGTCACTTTGTAATTAAATCTCATCACAAATCTGATACATAAGGAAAAAATTTTTCCCATCTGGTACTTCAGTATTTAAAATAAATGTATCCTCATGTGCAAAGCTTTCTAAACCTTCAATGATTTCTCCAATYCACACAGTCTGTTTTTCCTAAATTTAATGATGGAGTTTATGGAGCTCATGGGCCCTCTTTTTTGTCTTCAGTATGATGATGAAACCTTTCCCAACTGGTCAATTTTACCTAAATAAAATAGTGTCGAATGTAACTTGTGGTATCAAATCATATCACTTGTGGTAAAAAATTGCAAATGGTGTTCCTCTCTTAAAGGGATTGAATTATGTAATTAAAAGTTGCTTTGGGTTCCTATGCAAAGTAATTTTCATTTTCCCTTTGGACATGTTCACTTGCTAACTACTAATAGGAATTTATGTATCAGAAATTTTCAGTCTTGACAGTGAGGCCTCTGAGTTAATAAGTTGCAAARTTAAAGTAACAAAGTACAAAACTCTTTTAAAGTCAGATTTTTTTWATGTTGTGGTCAAGGCCAAGGCCACTTAAACTTATTTTTAACAGCTCCCTACACTTTTGAGTTCTTGGTAAAAGGCTTGATTTCTTAATATTTTCTTCTACACAGTTGTTAGCTTTCCTTTAGATTGTTCAAGCAGAATGTCTTTGATTTTACTGCTCTTTACAGGGATGAAATAATGGATTTGAAATAATTCATAGGAAGTAAATAGCATGAATTTAGGCACCTGCAAATATATGCTGTATACATAGGCCCGTACTCACAAAAACTCTTTGAAATGAAATTATAAGTAACTCAGCTGAATATAAAATTCCAAAATATGTGCTAAAGAAATGATGCCCAATCAAGTAACAGAACAATACAAGCCAAGTTTTTAATCAAATGTTGGTTTCTGAAACACTTGCAAAGAAATTCAATATGAGAAATAGTTTTAAGAATCAATGTATTATTTATGGACTTTAGTTGTAAAATTAATTTCCAGCAAATAATATGTTTCTATCTGTTTCTTTCTAACACATAGAATACCATTTAAACTACTGTATTGGAGCTGGTACTACAAATGGCTCAAAAAAACCCAATCAAGCAAGCATTTAAGTAATTTATATGCCACAATGACATAAAAGGAATCTTTCATCTGCCAAAGTAATATGTATATTGCCAGTAAAAAGAAGATACAAGATTCATCACATTTTCCTCCAAGAGCTCTTAATCATATTTTCTGCCCAAAGGGAGTTTCCATTTTTTTTTGTCCATGGTGTGATATTATGGCTTATTTTCTTGGAGATTCTCAGAGAGGGAGGGCAGAAGCTCAAGCATTAAAAAGAAGTTGAATTAAATCTTTGCTACTGTGACCTACTGTTTACCCTCACAAGCATACTATAATGAACTTTGTCCCCAAAAATTGTGGTTGAAAATCACTTATGGTTGCACTTCAGAAATTATAATTTAATTTCTGCCTTTTAGTAAAGGCTCCTTTTTATACCCCTGTGGAAATACTGTAGACATTCATTAGGAAAGCTTYCATAAATTCTGTCTTCTCTACATGMCTGGTAARATTTCAACACACAAGTAGTAATAATAAAATATAAATAAACAGACCAAGCCCTCTAGGGTAAACAGAAAATTTTCCCTGAAGATACTTTTCYACTGACTAAATAAGGAAAGCAAAAATATTAACTAAACACAGTACTGTTGAATCATGTTGATATTTTTTATTACAAAATAATTTGAAAATATGTATACAAGTCAGCARGAAAACTCTTGGAAGTAGTTTCGAGACATTTTTACACTTCATCTCTATGAAACTGCATGTAGAAATTTCCTTTTATACTATAGATATATTAGTTATATAATATGAACTAAAATAACCTTTKAAGTGTGAAAATACCAGAAATGCATGTGGTAATACAAAGGCAGGAAAATCATATCTTTTATGGCTCCCTTTGTGACTTTTCATTTCAAAATTACCTTAAATATTTGCCACAATATTCACTAAAGAAACACACTCTGAGAAAAGAAATTCTGCCCCCAAGTTCAAAGCACTCAAATAGATAATCCACTTGTTGTTGGAAGAAGTTCCTAGAAAGAATTTACTGCTACTATAATTTTACACCGTAACTCTTTGGGAAAAAAGGAGGAAAATTTGGACAATTTAAAAATTATATMAGGTTATGTAAAAATTGTAAAGAGTAATGTTGAAGGCACTCCACTGAATGTGCAGTGACTACCTTCTTCATCTGTATAAACAGCACTGATGAACTTCAACTCTGCACAATTGGTGAAGCTACTTGTCCAAATTAAAAAAAAAAAAAAAGGTTGAAGGCTGAGCTCAAATCAGTTGCTGCATCTCCCCTTGCCAAATATTTGACATTACATCAAAATCACCTTGGGCCTGGCAGTAGCTGCTGYTCTCAGTGTAACAGCTTCACCTTATCACCACTGTAAAGATTATCCTTTGATCTGGCTGTGATGGTACTCCAAGGCTTTCCTCATCAAGAGAATTAAAACACATGTTGGACTTGATCCAGAGAAACTCTAYGAATTACTAAAATAATATATCACCATGGTTATTTTATTTACTGGGAGGCCAGTCCATCTGGTTTGTTTGTCTGCTTTACCTGCAAGGTGTAAGGTGACTTGGAGAACAAATTTACTAAAATKAATATTCTTAGGTCCAAAATATTGGAATTTAAGAGAGATGCTTTGAAGACTGACACTTGCTGCTTTCTTTCTAGCAGTTTAAAAACTTGGGAGACAAATTTTGAGATAAAAATGCTATGAATGAAGAAGGATTTTKCTTTTTCAAAACTATTCAATCTTCTTAAAAATCCCCAAATATAAAAAATAGACAGATGGGATCAGCCTAATAGGATTTTACGTCTACAGTGTACACCATGTTGGAAACAGTTATAATTGTGTAAAAATTAGGTAGCAAAAGCTGCCTGAACCTAGGAGATCAGGTTCTGGAAAGGAACAGGTATGTAATCCAGATTATTTCTGCAATTCTTTTCCACTACATGGACTAGGAAAGAATGATGCGATACTTCTTGACTCTAATATGGAAAGTGTTTACACTGAACATTTAAGAAATATAGGAGCATATATAAAAGGCACAGTTCAAGACTAGGGAATAAATAAAACTCCTTYGTAAAATCAGTAGCTTTAAAATAAAATAATCTTAAACACCTTTCATGATAGAACTTGTAATTGTGTCTGTTAGCTATTTTGTATTTCTGATGTAAAATTCAGTTGGGAAGCTAAGTTTTACTCATTCTATTAAAATGCTCAGGATTGTGTGAGGAATAAAGTTACACACTGCTTCATTCATATGTAAAACCAATACCGAGTCTTCTGGGGCTTCTAAATGTTAAAAAACTACAACCCAGAAAAAAAGAATCTAAATTATTTACAAGAGYGGTTATTCTTTCTCATATTTATGAACATTGAAGGTTTGTGTAACTTATCTCTATAATAAGTTATGTAATGCACAAGAGAAATTCTTACAACTGTTCCATGATGCAGTGAAGCATTAAAAAGGATCTAGTACATTAGATTTCCTGAAAGTTTTATGTACAGTTTGATATATTTCATTAAAAATTTATTTAAAAGGTTAATTKGATTTATTTAAAAAACAACTTTCAAATAAAAGGCATACCCTGTTACGCAGAAACTTCACTTAAATAGTGTATTGATACATTTTAGTCTATTAGAAAAAGGATCAGTGAGGTTAATATGCGAGAAAATTTTGTAAAATAAGTGAAAATTACATCTAGTTCTGTGCTTCATGAAGCTTCTGCAATGATTCCTTCATTTTCATATGSCTGCAGCACAAAAGAGCAGCAACCTGTACCATCAAAATCGAGCAAACCAAATGGAGTGACAAATTCCCACACCCTTTCCCAGTAAAGTGTAACTGAGTCTGTCAAAAGGAGATTTACAAAGGGTACATTTATCTTGCCTAATGCCATTGTCCTCACTTCAAATCTGGAATTGTGGCATTTCCATAATTTGAAGATCTCAGAAACAAAGTATTTAAAGTGCATTGGTACAAAAAGATAAATTGTTACTTTAATAAAATAATCGGTTTTAAGTTGTCCAAAAGTAGTATTTTAGGTCTTCTTCAATTTTGTTTCTTAAGGGTAATGAGTAAACCATTGTTATAAAGAAAAATTAGGATTCATATAGGCATAAGAAACATTTATCACAGTTTGACATCCTACTTKTATACAATAAGTATTATAAAGTTCACATATCATTTTTAGACTGTAAAACTGTAATATTACTGTAATGCTTCTTAAATATGAACCTCAAAAGGGATGACTTGTTTTTTTGCAGATGGGAAAGTTTTCCTTTTTTCCTAAGCATCAAGATGGCACTACTACTAAGGAGGTAATCCACATTATCACAATATGAATGTCACAATCCTTTGTCCTTCAAAAGCTATTTCATCCATTTCTTTTGCCATAATAATCCATAGCAGAGCACTCTCTTGCTGTTTTTGTACTGCTATTTCTTTTCAGATCTCTACAACTATATAGAATCATGYGTAGGTGCAAAAGCTCATTACATATGTTACTTCAATAATTCCTATAAACACTCCACTTACATAACTCAGTCATGTCTTGAAGCTCTTAATTGTGATTTGTTCTTAACACAGGTATGATTTTTTTTTTAAATTAAATTAATTTTTTCCCCATGTGTCTTTTTACTGAATAGACTCCTTTAGTACTTCCTGGTGTGTGACAAACCAGAAAATATCTCCCAGGCCAAAAGATGACAATATTTAGTAAGTAAAGCAATAACAGTTGTCTATTTTGGCAAAGAATAGAAGAAATTCAACTTTTTWAATTTAATATTTCAAGACATTTAATTTTCAATGGTTTTGAACTTATATTTGAYTGAAGTCAGAATAATATGCTTTTTGGAAAATGAAAGAAAAATAATTTTAGTCAACCAGATAAAGTTCTGAAATACAGATGACTATAAAATTACCTTGTAATTACCTGAAGAAAAAATGTGATGTGAAAACTCAGTTTTCCCAAAGGGATTTTCTTCAATACTCTTTTCACTGCCTGAAGAAAGAACTGAAAGCCGACTCAGTGTCTCCAAATAGCATGAAAAGTCCAGATAATATCTAATAACTGTCATGATTTTAAGATTAGAAACAGGTAATCCAAAATAATAAGTATATAAAACTTCAGTATTTGCAAGGAAGACRCTCTTCATAATTAATTGTGAATAAAATGGTAACAAATAGTAACATGCAGACCACTGAACATCTGCCCCAACAGCACTGTTTACCATATCAGAACTCTGAGGAGTGAGGAGATTAGAGTGGCTGATTTCTGTGTGAATTTTCTAGAGAGAAGAGCGAGAACAGATAAATGCAACTAACCTTAAAACACCCAAACTATATCAGCATTTAGAAAGATAGCTTCTGTTCATAGGAGAAAAAGTGTATTGGTTAAGGACTGATAAAAACACAAACACTCCAAGTTAGTTTGGACTTAAGAAAGACTGCAATACCACTWTCTTCATAAATACAATTTATTTCAAGAATTTTACTACTAGATGTTTATTTCCTGTGAGAGTGAAAACTGCCTAATTAATGAATTCATACGTGTTATGTATCTAAGATCTACACACTGAATGAGTGAGAAGGGCTCTGATATGCAATAGGGTGACAAGCAACTATTTTTAATTTCAGCCATATTGGTATATGCCTTATCTATTTATTTCTTGGAGCAAAGTATCCTACCACTATCAGCTTGGTCCCTTTCTTCAGTTTTTTCACACTGGGTTAASTATCACTAAAAGCCAGCATGAAAGCTGTGTCCATGTCAAGAATGATGTCTGCCTGCTTTCTTCAAAGTTTGCCCATAATTGTTAATACTGCACATCAGTTTTAATTCAGATAAATATTTGGTCTTCATTTAAAGAACAKTTTGGCTAGCTGGCTGATGGTGACCTGCCACTAATTAGGACATTTACATCCAGACACATACACATGGCACACACCTCTGAATCTTACCTTCTATATTACACTGGCCTATCCCAGACCTGATTTCCTGATAAATGATCATTGTTGTCACTGACCATGATCAGCTCGGCTCTTCTGCATGTTTTATAAYCTCATTTTCTATTTCACCTCCGTTTTTGCAAACACAATTCATTCACACAATTTGTCAGTTGCTGAATTTCCTAAATGTTGTGGGAATATATTCCACTGCAGGAGAGAAACATGCTACCTGCCTAAGCTGCTTCACAAAAGATGAGAACTAAGTAAGGCACATAGGTTTGACATATGTAATTTCTATATTTTCTCTCAGGTCTAAAACATTTCAAAGCAAAATTTCCGTAATTATATAATTAGGAAGTCAGGCACTGGCACTGGCTCTCAGAAGAAATGTGCTAGTCATATCAGGTGACTCTAAATCCTGACATAGCATTCCTATCGCTGTAGTATATTCCCTTCTACTTGAGTGACCATATTCAGTTGCTCCAGGCTCTTCCCAGCTCTCTTGTGAGTCCAATGTTCAATGTGCTGGATGAAGATTTGAAGAGTGCTTCCCACAGGAGGGAGAGGAAAAACACATTATAAAATCCAGTGCAGAAAATGAGAAGGACAGCACTAAGGAACAGAAATAAGACAAAAATTAGTCTCAAACCACAGTACTGGTATGCCAGGTACTATCATAAAGGAATGGAAACAAATCTYATTGAAATYCAAACTAAATTGACACAAAGAACTTTCACCATTACTGCTGGTTTACATTTCTATAAAATGTATAGAAATACTGTTGCCATTTCTATAAAATATCGTTATTCTATCTCCCAGTTTCTAAAAATATTCTGGTTCATGCAGTAGAGGGAAAAGCATACCTCAGCCAGCCAAACTTACTTGGGGGAGGATGGGCACAATACATCTTGACACTRTTCCATTTCAGGCATGAACAAACAGCAAATATCTAAGGAACTTTAACAGTTAGTTAAGGTTTTCCTTMCTGATATCCAGTGACAAAATTCAGYTTTGTATATTTGACAATCTAATGTCCCAGTCTGATACTGCCAGTGACAATACTGGAATCAAATTACTCATCCTGACTGCTCCAAAAGCATTGTCAAGTGATTTCAAATCAATTCTTCATTTGCACTGTAAATACTGTGCAAAACCTGCAGCCTTCACGTCAACATTCCTTCTTTTATAACTTCTGCTGTTCATAAGACTATTTTTAATTTCAGTCTTTGACTAGTTTCCAGGAAACAAAAACTAACAACCACACAATCTTCATGGTTAGTGGATTTACACCAGTGGAAGCAGCCAGGAGGCTGGCAAGTAATTCCCAATCACAAACCATTACTTAGGGGGTCTTCCCCAGCAAAATTTCTGTTGAATCCCAAGCTCCAAGAATTGCTAAAAGCTTATGAATCTGAAGACCTGTGAAACTGTCATATGGACCAATACAAACTGTATCCAGATGAATTTCCCATATCAGCAGAAATCTGGTTCTATTCATTGCTATTCCCAAGGGCCAGGTTTGAGAATCACTCCCTAGTTAAGAAAGATTGATGATACAACTTATTGTATCATTACYCAATCTTGGCAACATAGCTCCAAAATCTACTATTAAGAAAAACATGAAAATCTTTATTAATTTGAGGATTTTGGAAATTAAGTTTTCTGTCCATTCCTTGACCACTCCAAGGTGGAACACTCCAGCTTTAYGTCTTAATTGAGACCTATCAAGATGATTGAGTTCCACTTTGACAACAGATAAARTTGTCATCAAATGCACTATTTGAAATTTTAATTCACATATGGGAACAAATCTGTTAACTCATTTGATAGATGATTTTATTTCATTTTTCTTCCTTGTTTCTCCAAAACCACTTCTTGTAAGTCATTGTTATSCAATTTCTCACACATAAAGACTTTTTAAAATATAGGTGATATTCATCTTCTTTGTTTCTTTTTCTGAGACAATACAGAGGATATGATATTTGTCAGCTAAATGAAAGAGTGAAATGATAAAAAAACCTGAAGTATAGATTTGGATATACATTTAAGRTTTGAATTCTGAGATTGGAAGTAAAAATAAAGGGTATGCTAAAGTTCACTGACAAAAAAGACCTTGAGAAAGTGATCATGTGGTTGTTCTTTGCCCCAAAGTTGTTAGTTTATGATTTTGGAACTTCATTAGATTCCTTGCGCTAAGTTTAATATTAACTGCTTCCTTCATGATGAGAGTGTGTAAAAACTGACGAAGGACAAACTCATCATTATGTGAATTCTTAATGAGAGAARTTTCTAGATGTTACATCTTTGCTCTTTTTACCTTTTTCTTTCCCATGCAKCGTGAATCCATCATGAGCTATGTCTGTCATTTGAAAGATTATCTGTGAATTGCATAATTAGAAGTGGGAGAAGATAAAAGATTTCTTCACCTACCTGACTGAATTTCAAACTTATCTATTTAAAATGACAGCATCTTTTTCTCAAATTTAGATCTGTTAAATGTATTTACTTAGTATTCAGATAACAAGAAACTTTTTAAAGAAATTTGACATCCTATTGCCCTTTCAGAAAACACATGGATGAAATACAGACCACCATGTGCCTTGGTGGCCAAGAACACCAAGGGCATCTTGGCTTGTATCAGCAGTAGTGTGACCAGCAGGACCAGAGCAGTGACTGGTGTGCCTCAAACATGATGTTCAGTTTTGGACCACTCACATGAAACGTGAACTGAGCATCTGAGGGAGCTGGGAGTGTTTAGCCTGCAGAAAAGGAGCCTCAGGAGAGACSTTGTTACCCTCCACCACTGCTGTTAAGGAGGTTGTAGCTGAGTAGGAGCAGGGCTTTTCTCCCARCTAAGACAGGATGACAGCCTCAAGTTGTAGCAGGGGAGGATTAGATTGGATGTGAAATAAAAATTTCTTCACTGGAAAGGTTGTCAAGCATTGAAACAGGCCGCTCAGGGAACTAAGGACTCAGTATCCGTGGAAGGGTTTTGTGGGYAAAAAGTGTGTAAATGTGGCACTTCGGAGCACAGTTTAGTGGTGGAACTGGGTTAGTGCTGGGTTAAATTTTGATCGTCTTAGAGGTCTTTCCCAATCTCCATGATTTTATGATTCTATTGAGTGTTCTTGTTTTCTCACTTTCTGCATGTCAGGCTCAGCCTAAATCTTCCTTTCACTCTGTGAATGCCCTGATATTGATGAAAGTAACTTTGAAAGAGAATGAAAGGAACTTTGAAAGTTCCTAATAGAAGGTGGTATCACCAACTTTTGTACTATAAAGTGAACAGTCAATGGATGTTTGGCATCTCTCAAGACCAGGCTAAAATTGAAAAGGGAAACCCATAAAACAACATAGTTATTWAAAAAGTAAAATAAGCATTATTATTGTGGCTAGTTCTGCTGTTATATTTAGGAATTTCGATACTTATTTTACCTGTTATAACCATAAAAGTTACCAAAGGACCAGAGTGAGTCTGAAGAAAACTGTCTGGTTTATAATTTAGTACAGCACTCTTCAGACTAGAATGACAGACAAATGGAAGATGCTGGAAAGTATTAATGGTATACATCTCACCACATACACRCAGCATGTAAAAAMATTTGGTGGAGTTAAAGATACMGTTTCATAATTATAGCTGATACAAATGAAATTTAGAAAAATTTCTTTACATTATCAAAATGTTTTGAGAATTCTAGCRTTAATRCAGTTAAATTATTTCACTGCTACTGTTTATGAAGTAGAGGAAGAAGTATGTACAACATGCTTTAGACCATTTATTGCACTAMAGGGAAACAATACTGGTCTAAATAATATTAATGAATAATTAATGATTGAGAAATACAGAATGCAATAACAGCATGCATCTACTATGTACTCAGACTAAACTTCATGATAGTAAATTAGTGGTAATCAAAGTATTCAGAATACAAAATGTCTTGAAGTACAAAGAATTTAAAGACTTGTTATGTTTCCTATGGTTTCCTTCACTGTTTTCAAATTTCTAGTAAATTCTTGCTACTGTTACCATTGTCATTCTCCTCCTCTTGCTATTAAAAACTTTTGTATGACCTCCTTTCTTTGTCAGTGTCTCCTTTGTTGGCTAGGGTTATGCCCTAAAAATATTACAGAGCACTAATATCAGGTCAGCTTTCTAGCACGCCTGTTTTAACAGCTCAGGCTATTTTGCTACACCGACATAGAAGTGAAGAAGATTTCAAACCCAGTAATAATTTTGTAGCTACAAGTTATTAAAACACAAACAGCTGCAGACCTGCACTGYATTTGTCTGCATCACTGTAAGTGTTGAGAAAACAATAAAAAAAGAGTGTCATTGCAATAAGGCAGAAATCACAGCCATGGCAGGTAAGAGGCACCAGGCATCCTGACCCATCCCTTTCCACCTGTCCCCTCAGCAGACAGGTAGGAGCCATGAGCTGCCTGTGGCTTGATGCCTTAGGGGCAGCAGCTGGTGGTGCTGCAGAAGAGCAGTCTGGTGTGAGGAACACAGCAGAGAGAAGAAGACTGAGGCAAAATGCAAGCCACAAAGGTAAGAAATAGCAGGAAATGGAGCRGAATTGCAGTGAGGACCTGGGAAGATGAGAAGCTTGGTTTACTTTCTTCCTCTATTGAAATTAAATAGATAAATAAACTATCATATTTTAAATGAGGGTAAGCACTGGATGTGAAAGCTACTGGGCTTCAGTTCTCCTTCTTTTCTTTTTCAATAACTGAAAATCTCCCAGGAACCGGAAGAGATCTKCTGTGTCAAGCTCCCATGAGGCATTCTGTACATGCTAACATTGTGCTTTGATGTTACTTAACTGGGAACATGCCAGTATATTCTGAAATATAATAAGAGAAACTATTAGCATAGCAGCGGTTTATGTCTTGTCTTTAATATAAAGGCAATTTTTTGGCTTTGGAGAATAGGGGCTGTAGTTCTAAGGAGCTTTGGAGAACACCTAAACACCACTTTAAGTGAAAGAGGAGGACAGGAATTAGCAACAGCCATACAAGAAATGGTTTACATTGAACTGTAAAAACTAAACACCTCTCATGTAAAGAGTACTTAACATGTTCACTCTACTACAGTATGTAATATACATCTGCAGGGGAAAAGTATTTCTTATATATAAGAATTATTTCCACAAAGAATTTTTCTCAGAACAACAAAAAATTCCTAGTCAACATAACCTAAGTTTGAACTTGACAACTTTCAAACTCAGCAGTACTGATTCTAGGGTTTACATTTTTTCTTTCAAAATCATAATACCTTCCTTTCCAAGCTTGGAATGAGCTGGATGATAGCTGCATTKAGTTTGACCTCTAAACTGATGAGAAGAATTTCACTGTAAATCTACTCATCTTTGACCATCTACTGTAGACTGGGTCCGTGATGAAGAATTTCTGGAAGATGTTTCCATCTCTGCAGTTCTAGGCATGGATCTCCTCCCCATGTCCATAACTTCTGTTGTTACAAGTAACCAGGAAGCCTCAGTCGCTCATTGTAAGTATGGGTATGGAAGGATGTAGTGGAAAGTATAATAAAYCAGCTTGGATAGCTCCTGGTTAAAGCCATGTTGTGGGCTTATCATTTCTCTAAAGTGCCCTAATAACTACACTGTGTGTTCAGGTTGAATGCTACAGAGCTACAGGGCTCTGTATTTTGCCATAAAATAGAAATTGCCAGTGATTTAAGATGTGTGGTTTCTCTTGAGCTGATCTCTGRTAATAGGGACATTTGGGAAGGACATAGAGTTTATTCTGTCTACCAGCTACTCTCAGGGTTGTTTATGTCCTAATTTAAACTCTAATTATGCTAATTTCAGGAGCAAACAAGCTTAGAAATAGTTTAGGGAGCAGATAATTCAGAACTCCCTTGCTACCAGTTAAGTGGCCAAACTACTCATCTGCTTCTTCTGTATGTTCTTGCTGTATCTCTCTCCAGTCCTAAGCATCTTGAGTAATTTATTGTACAATGGCTTTTCCCCCTTCCCCTTCTGCCTGGTGAGGAGGAATTGAGATTGAATTAATATTTTCTGATGACAGATATATCTTCATTATTTGTATTCATTTTTACCAGCTATTTATTTCTATCTCTAATATATGTTATACTGTCAAAGTACATTTGATATAATTCAAATCAGATGCTCTTTTTATCTTGACAGATATATATGATCCATTTAGGGCATTGATAAGAAACATAACACTGTAATGATACATGTGGGATAGAAAAACATTCTAGATTTGTATTTTGAGTTCCTTAATACAGTTTAAATACTATTTTGCAAAACCAGGGAACCTGGCTTCTTTAACATATTGCTTAGAGGGTTTAGAGGAGGAAAAGTAGAACACTCTCCAGAGAAACAGCAAAYCTGTATATAAAAWCCTTTCTGCCACTTGCTCTGTGCTGTGTTACACTTCAGATTTCATGGTGGAAGGCTGCACTTGTCCTTCCACTCCTGTATTTCTCTTGTGTTTTTCCTCTTCTTTTATACCATGCAAATCACACGACAAGAAGAAGAGTGTGTGTGTATTTGGATGTCAGGTCACAAAAAAATACCCAATATGAAAAATTAGCACTTTAGGGAGAAACCTTCCCTTAACAGACTGTTTTACATCYCATCATTTCCACAGTACTGCCATTCCCTGTCATACTTGCTGTCATTTTCATGATCAGCAGTGACTTGAAATTGATGTGAGACATAATTGGCAATGATATAGATTTCTCCATTGCATTTGTTTCTGTGCATGTGCATCTGGGGTTCATAATTTTTCTCCCTTAACAGAATTTTTTCCATGCAGAAAACAGAGCTAACCATTATTTTGAAGTTTATTCACAACCTTATTATTAATGAACATTACTCAAACTCATTCTGACATGAAGTCCTCAGTCATATAGGATAAAAACTCTTACAAATTATTTTAATCAAACTTGTGTGATATAGGTTTTTAATAAATTATTGGATGCTATGATCAGAGCACCTATGGTGCTCTAATAAGATTAGATGACTATCCTATCTTTAATCTTATTAGAAGATCAAATAGATTAGCTTGGGCAGGTTTAAAACCAAATTTTAGTGCTTGACTTAACACTATTTTAAACCATATTTTACATATATTTTTAATATGATAATTTTTAATAAAAGCAAAAAATGAGGCAACTGCTGTTGCCTCGTTTTTAATGTTTTTTACCTTATTTGTTTGAGATGTTCYAGCTTAAGATGAGGGAGGTCTAAAATTGAAATTGAACTTATAAGCAAGATSATGTGGAAGATGTCATAGTTTTACTTTCATTAAGACACCACTGCTTTCAGAACAGACTCATTGAAGTCTTTGAATGCACCTCAACTAGTGCCTTTGAATCTTTAGTATTACTACAGCAGTGGGGAAGCAGGGAAGATCTGCAGTGATTAATACATTTTACTCCTTTTCTTTTGTGTGTACTTCATACTCTAAAACAACACCTTCTTTATGAAGGATGCATGCATTAAGCACAAGAAATAAGATGATGCAGTAACGTCTTTAGAAATTACAGGCTTGCGTACAAATTGATCTGAAAATTTGAAAAAGAGAGTATTCTGGTGCTGTGAGTTTTAATTTCCTGACTTAAAAACAAGAGATTAATCCTACCTATTAAAAAAGGATGAGTTGTTACAGAACTTGCTTCCTGCTAATCTAAGGTGTSTGGCCATTTTCAGGATCTTCTCTTATTTCAGTGAAATGAGGGGTTTGGGTCTACYGTACAACTCCTTTTTTGTTCCCATATGTGATGCAATCTCCTGAATAACAATCTTGCTCAAAGTACAAGTTCAGGTGCCTTCTAAAGGAAGGCTCATGTGAGAGTTCTCTCTCCTGACCCTGGAGAGAACTGCACATTCACAGTGCCTTTTTTATGGAGCTGCTGGTGCTCAGCCAGGATGTTTAAAGTAGTTAAATCAGTATTGAATGAGTCAGTGGTTTAGACAGGGTTAGTTTGGACTGGGTTAATTTTTTTCTGGTTTTTCTGAACCATGCATGGCAATGGCAGAAAAAAGGTGGAGAAAGCTTGTTCAAAAGGTCAGAGACTGAGTATTTGGATAACCCCAAGGAGGGGATGGAATGGAGTGGATTGGATTGTTTTCTGTGTGAAGCTATTTAGCTTAATTCTACCACAAAAGCTGCTCAGGTGCTGTACTAGACTGCAGACAGGGGGCCTTCTGAGCTCTARCTCCTCTCTCTTCTTCCTGAGAATAGAGAAGAAATTGAGAAGTCATTGTGTTGTGGTTCAAGCTATATGTCAGCAGTCAATCCCATCTTCAAAAACCTAAGGTTTATTCAATTTTTGTGTTCTGACCGAAATATGTAAGTAGCAGGTCATTGTAAATATGCAGGTGTTCTGGTTTAGGACAACTTTGGGAGAACACCTCTTAAGGGGCTCTCCCTCCCTTCCCCCCCTCAGCAGGTTTGGGAATAACTTCCTCAGAGAGAAGTGGAAAAAAAACTTTATTCAACAAGTCAAGCCCTCCCCAGCACAATAAATTGAATAATACCCAATGACAAAGACTTTGTGCTGCTCTGGAGAGATGAAGAAATTCAGGTAGAAGGTCCCCCCTGAAGATGGTGTCTGTGTTCTCAGTCTCTCTGGTGCCGGGAGAAGTTGCAGCACAAGGTGGATCTTGGTGGGTCCCAGGTGTGAGCCCTCCGGCGCTCCCCCGTGTTCCCAGTTCAGAGAAATTAGAACAATTCCTGGGAAAGGCGAAAAAAAGGAAAAAAAGAAAGTCAAAGAAAAAACTAGCTAGCTCTCCTAACTAACTAAAGAAGCAGAAGCAGAAGYGAAAGCAAGCTGCTAAAAGAGAAGGAAAGAAAAAACTTCTCCATCTCATACTGTGTGTTATCAAGAACTCCAGACACTCAAGGTCACTMAGAGGASCAGAGCCTCTGAAAAAATCTGTGCCTCCCCCTCCCCCCAGACCCAACACCACAGTGCACAGAGTACAAMATCCTGCACAAATTCAACAGACRACTGGGGATACAAACATCAYAACRTCACCCKAGGACAACAGGTGAAGTATTTGTTAAATTTTCTAAAACTTAAAAGAAAGACAATAGATTTTAAAAAGTATTTTTCAAATAATAATTAATTATTTTTGAATCAATACTCTGGAATTATGAAAAGTTATAAAGTTATAATGGAGCAGATTATAAAGCTTATTCTGCTTTCATTACACCAAAGTATACWCTTGTTTAGGAAGATTTGATGCTGAAATTTGCATTTTTCTTCTCTGTGAAACCTATAGAATCTTTATYTCAAAATGTGCCACTATTTTAAATTTCTTATTGAACTAATTTGAAAATCTTATCATTTCTCTGTATATRTTCCAAATATATTTTCCCTTCTATATTTGTTCTGCATTTAGTGCCTTTTCATGAATTTATCCATGCAAGTAAAAACTTTCCTTCTCATTTCCTTTCTGACTCTGGTAATGGACCAATGTTGTCTTTTATGGCTATGACAATCAAAAAGTAAAAAATATTAGGAATCAATTTATTATTTTTTAAATATATTAACAAGTGAAAAAACAGAAAGGGTTGAATAAGAGTGGAGTTAATCTAGAGGTCTTTAAATTAGGAGAAATCATGAGAACTTTTCCTGCTTATTTTCCTTTTGTGTGTACTTCACATGTGTAAGATATGTGAATGCAGTGATAGTACAGAATATTGTAGAGACAATATTCTCCTTGCTAAACAATTTTTTCCTCTAAATTGCTTCCCACTGCATGGCACTAGTTTTTTGAAAACCTCTGAGGAGTATATTTTTTGTATGTGAAGACATCTTGACTTCTTGTGACTAGAAGAAGCACAAAGGAAACTGTAAGAAAGTAATTTACTCTCACATCAATTCTGACAAGCTGAATAGGCAGGGACTGAAGCAAATACTTAAAAATAGGCAACCTCCTTCATAATTTATATACAGATTCTGTGGTGTTATATGTTCTAGCTTTTGCATTTCATTTCTGTCTTCTTAAAAAAAAGAATTAGTTAAATTTATTTTAACTTAAAATTCACATTATTACTACTTTTAATGAAATGATATTATTATTACTCTTTGTGAAATTGATGGTTCCAGCTGAGGGGACAGTAACGACTTGTTTCCTTTGAAAGTTTTTGCATCTCCAGTTACACCTGTCCAGACATTCTAAATATGTTTTAGAATTATTTTGGGGGAAATTAATTTTCTTTGAGGTTATTTTTTGAGAGCTTTATTCCATTTCCAGGTATTCCTGCATTTAAATCACAGTAACATGCTACCTGGCCAGGAAAATATTCTCACCAGCATCTAAAACCAAAGGAGRTTTTATCCAGAGTTGTATCTTTTAGTGGTCTTGGCTTATGTGTGAAAGTACTGGAGAAAGGGTTAATGTGTTTTATGAACCCAGTTCCTTGCTTTAAAAAACTTCAGTGATTTTAAAGATGTCTAAACTAGTAAAAATGACACTACCTAACTCCTTAAGTACAAGCTGCATTTTTTGTCAATTGTATGAAGCATAGTTAAAAAATAATTATTTCAGAAAAATAATAACCAGGTTTGAATAAGATAATAAGAAATTGCTCAATGAGGAGCTACCTCATAATAAATTGGCAAAGAAGTTGTAGAGTGTACATGCTCAAATCCCACGTTAGGCAACATGTTGAAATTTTTTAAATAAATGCAGAATTACATAATAAGAAAAAGAAAAATTAGATGACTGAAAGGAAACAGATTTTCTGGTGATTTTCAGTTTGAAGTTTCATTTTCTATAACCAATGAAGAAACTTTGTTGCAACTAATGCCATAACAATGAGGTTTTCCTCATTAATTAATTGGAAATTGATTAAATATTTACTTTTGTGTTTAGGGATCCAGCTCTGAATTTTCTGGTGAAGYGATTGGAAATTGCAAGTGTAGTGTTGGCATCAAAAACATAATCTGAAATGGTGATTAAGCCAAAGTTGGAGAGAGAAGGAAGGTATTTGCCCCGACTGAGCTACAGCATGAATAATGAGGAAGAAATTTCCTCAGCTGTGTTGTGCATTATTGGTATTTACCTCTGATAATTTCAATACTAGTAGTTCACAGCAGAGTTTGGCGTGTTCTTGTYAAAGTTGTTTACTTTTGGAACTTTTCAACTCCCTCTACCCCAACCAATATGCTCAGTTTAAGAAGAAAAAACACAAAACATTTTAATATATGCTTCCTTTAAGAAGTGTGAAGGAGCACTAAGATTAATGTTTAAAAGACAGGCTTTAAATAGTTGCAAAAAATCAGACTACCTTCCTCTCTTGTGTTTTCAGTTTCTTTCATGTGGCTTTTAACTGGTATAATTTCAGTTAGTTATTACATAGCTTTCCTCTTCTGGCAACTGAACTTCAAAAATAGCTATTAATTGAAATCAAATTCTACTCTTAACTCCTATTGTTCTTCTCAAGATATTTTTTGTGATTATTGAAGTTCTGATTCTATTCTTTAATTCTGTTTTGTTATTAAAAAGTGGTTTTTTTAATGAGTTGGTTCTTGTATGGTGGCCACATCTCAAAGGCACATACAGCATGGGAAATTTAGATACCATTACATAAAAATTAGTTATATTTACTTGATCAGACCATGTAAATTATTGTATCTGTACCTAGATATGTATAGAATTTCCTTAATAAGCCATTTTTTGGTGTTTTACACTAGAAAACTTGTCAAATTAGAATTTATGAAATAAGGGAAGCAAGGAAAGTTTACTTTTCATTATTTGGGGTGAAAAGAAAAGTAGAGAAAAAGTATGCCCTCATCACATTCCTATTTTAAAATGCAGTCTTGACATAGAGGTATTTCATAGAATTATAGAATCATTAAGGTTGGGAAAGAGCCCTAAGTGCATTGACTTCAACCACTAACCTATCATTGTCATGTTCACTGTCAAAACGTGCTCCCAGAAGGCACATCCACGGGTTTTTTTTCAACATTTCCAGGGATAGTGACACCACCATTTCCCTGAGCACCCCATTCCAATGCCTGACTACCCTTGGAGTGCAGAATTTTTTCCTGTTATCTAAACTAAATCTCCCCTGGTAAATTTTTATGCCATTTCCTCTGCTGCCATCACCCCCTTTCAACGAGGTTAAATACCCCCAGTCCCTCARAGAGAAACATATTTTGCTAGAGATTTCTATTGCTTACAGTAATTCTGCATTGTATTAATACTGTTACAAACATTCTCTTATTTGTTTTGGTTCTCTTTGTTTGTTGCAGAGGCTCTTGGCTAAACACAAACCACTAATTGTAAAGATAACAATGTGAATGTTCTGCAGTTCTTAAGATAATGTAATGCTTAAAATAAAATCCCAGTGCAAACTTCCACATTTTGAAATATTTTCCTGTACAGGGTCTTAATGGGTTATCTACAGCTCTTAAAAGGACATTTCATTACCTGGTGGGKGTTTCAGTGTACTATACAGTCCTTTTTTGTTTTGCTTCTGTTATCAATGATCGCTCTGAAAWTTTTTTTTTTGGTTGTTGTTATTTGAGAGCAGAATGTTGCCACACTTTGCCATTGCCACTCTTGCTGAGATGTTCCTAATGCTTTTTTTATCATTAGTAATTTCTGTCCCATAAAAATTACACAGAACAAACAGCCTGAAAAATCTCCTAGAATAGAAGTTTTTTTTATTTTGATTTCATTCTGGACAAAAATCCCAACCAGCCAACCACACACACACATGTACACACACACTCACCCCAGATGACAGAAAAACAACCCCAAACCCTCCTAACTATGACATTCAGGTGAAATGGTAAGTGTCCTCCTTCAACTATTTGGTTAGAGTATTTTTATTATATTATATATGTTAGGTTATATATCATAACCATRTATGTTATGTTATCATCATTATTACATTGTGCACAATTACATATATTAAGCCATTATTTTAATTTGTGAATCTACATTCTTAATTAATTTTTAAACATTTTTAAGTTTCTAAGACATCACTAMAATCATTCTGTAGTGTTTGAGTGATTTCTTTGCATAACTTCTTGCAGGAATGGCAGTGAAACTCTCAACACAGGTAGCAACTGTAAAGTACTGTAATGGAGGCAAAAATTTCTTTTCTCATTAAGGTTTCAGATAAATACATCCATGAAGAACTTGAAACTTATGTCCTTCTCCTGTAATGGAGAGAAAATAATAAGATAATGAACAAAGAGAGAGTTATGGAAAAGGGAAAAGTCTGGGAAGTGTTAATGGGGTATTATTTCGTTTGCCTTGCCAAGAAAGGTCTGTTCCACCCTATGTATATTCTAATAATGGGAGAAGAAAATAACAAAGCCAAACCAGTATGGCCAGAAAATTTGACAAATGGAATCTTTTATTAATTAATAGTTAATGTTTCTGGTATGTGTTTTCAACTTCAGTTCTTCAGTTGATATGCTATTGTTAGGATCATGAGCTGTTTTGAGAAGTGCTTTCTTAGCCCCAGACTCCAATGTGAGCAGTGAAGTGTATGCTTAAAATGGCCTTGTCTGCAACTTTTCTCTTCAACGTAGGAAATACGCTTCAGCATTAGCCAACAGATTATTACCTACAGTGCTGACCCTAGTCAGCAAAGAAAGCAGATGCTAAATGCATGCTTTGCTAACTGATCATACAGCTGGGACACAGCAGCAGGGAATTTTTTATAATAGGTAAAAAAATTAAATATTTTATAAGAATTCCTAATCCATCAGTAAGCTAGCAAAACTGATTTAAATACAGATCACTTTCTCTTTCTCTCTGTCCCTGAAGAAAAGGTCTAACAGCCAACTTCCTGGGGTTTCTTTTAGTTACTTTTTTTTTTCAAACTCCTCAAATGAGGGAGATCTTTGGTCTGATAAATGGATCTACAGCTCTTATCTTGTGATAAACAACCTGCAGTTAAACTTTCTTGTACAAGGTTGTGTAAGACAATAACCTTTCATGTTCCCTATTTTTATGCAAAATCATGATCTTATCTTGTGAGAAGTCAGACATTTTACTGAGTGGGAACTCCAAAGTGCTGCACACTCATTTCTGTTAAAAACATGAAGTGTTTTGGAATCTTTTTTTGTCTTGAATGGAAGATTGTTGTGAGACTTTGTTCTCAAGGCTGAGGATTCATTGTGCGTCAACCTCTGAATCAGTCTAAAAGTAATTCTATATAATAATGAAGAAGGATATTTGGAGAGGGAACAAATTATTTGTCTGGTGTCAAGTATTTTTGTATGAGGAAATATGATCTCTCCTGGGCTCACCACTCTTTCCAGTTAATATGAGCTGTTGCCTGYTTTCAGTAAGAGAGTTAACTTTCCTCACTCACTTCACTACTCTTCCAGTTTTTGAGATGATTAGGCACGCCATCTTGGGAATAAAATGTTCCTTTCTTTTTGTCATTCCCTGTGTTTTGTACTCCTGACTGTTTGAAAGAGTTGAGGAGTATCTACATGTTACATGATATTGTCTTTAGCTCATTGATACATGATAAAGCTGGGATTATGCTCTTCTCCTTCTGTTATTATTCTTCTTAAGGTTTTAAAAACTCTTCTGTTAAGTTTCTCTTCACTTTCTACCTTGGTAACTTAATTGAGCTGGAGCTGCCAGCTGATCCAACATTTTTTGTTTCAGCTGCAAGCATAAGAATTTATGTTTCCAAGAAACTCCATCTCCCCTTGKTTTTTTCTGTGGCTTTGATTAGTCAGAAATTTATTCTAGAAGCATTCTCAGCAGTAGATTCCGTAAAGGACGTAAGAATATAAAAACAATATTGCTATTAAACTGGAAAGAACCCAAGATAAAATTGGAGAGCAAAATTCTGACAAATAATATTTATCTGAAAGCAACAWATAGATTGGGCTTTCACGAAAAAGTACTTAAGAATTTCTTCTTCATCCCACCTATTTTATAAACAAGAAGTGGGTCCTTAAGAATATAGAAAAGGAATATGGATCTTACTTTTGATTAAAAGGCTATTGGGGCCTACATTTATCTTGAAAACTTGAATTTAACAGAGGATGAAAAAAAAACCCTACTCAATTTATTGCAACTTTAAACTGGTCAAAAGTGCTTTTAGCTCTTCTTCTGTATCATTTAAAAAAAGCCCACCAATATTTTAAAAGAATGTGCACATTATTTAACTAAGCTCTTAGAAGAAAGTTTTGTTGAGTAAATAGTCCTCAGAAATCCTGTGGGCTTTTAAAATAATGACTGACTCCTTTCTACCTGTCATATTTTCTGCAATCAGAAAATCAGAGTGTGATTTATGTGTTTATTTATTATGTGTGCCACATAAATTTCATGTACTTATGAAATATAAGATGTACAAGATACTATCAGCAAGGCTATAGGTTTGGAGAATCTGTGAATGTAGAAATATGCAGGTTCTTAATGATTTCATAGGCCTGCAATTCCCCTAAATTTCCAGAAACATAAAAAAATAGGGGTTTTGGGCTCTATGTCATATTTGAAATTTTCTGTCCTCTTGAAATGGAGCATGATATGTTTTGTAAAATATTTTAAAATTTTATGTACGATTTTATGTGCCTGATTCTTGCTGTCAAAGTAATTTATTGGAGGCATCTGAGTTTGCTTTCTGGCCTCCTGTATTAGTTTTCACTGACATTTTGGTCATTATTTTAATACATATTCATGCCCTTCATCCATGGAATAGAAGAATTTTCATACTGTTTCTTGTGTACAAGATGCAATTCTAAGCAACCATCCAATATATCTAAAATTAATAAGCTTTTCATTCTGTGGTTTTTGGAGATACAAGATTATCTATTCCTACTCTGACAGTCTATAGTAAGGAGGAGCATGAAAAGAGACCTTAGGCAAGGTAAATTTTCCAGTACCGAAGTGATTCTTCTATGGCAACAGTTACAGAAAAAAAGCTATTTACTTCTAGGGTGTTTTTATTTTTCAGGTAGATTGATTTTTTTACCTTTACATTAGCTTCATGTGTATCTGCTCAGGTTTTAATTTCTTTTAATTTCTCTAATTTCTTTCTTGATAAATTTCCTTATCTACCACAAACTGTTCTCTCAACAGTCATCACACCAATGCATGAAAATATACAAAATAAAAGATATGTTATCAACTCTATTAAGAGTGCAGAGAAAATAAAGGTATTTCCTCTTTTAAAAGTATGTGATTTATATGTTACATTGATATCTAGTGTATTTTGCTAAAAAGGGTGCTCTTCAATCCTTTTCTTTAAAAAAAAGGGTTGAAAAAGTCTATGCAAGGATGTGTTAACTCCACTGACAYCTCTGTTTGTTTTTATAGTGATCAGAATAATGGCAACTGTTCTGATTACAAACCATTTATCACAGAACTATGAGCTCAGTGTACATGAATAAATACTTGTTAAACTTCCAGAACCAGTTTTCACAAAGAGATAAATGAAATATAAATGACTGTTGAAAGACAATGCTTTTAATGGGGACAGGAAAAGGTAAATTTGTAGAAGAGAGCAGATAAAACTTGGAGGCCAAACAGAATATAAAAAAGTTGGATTTTATAATGGATCTGGTTCCAAGGAATTGTAAGTGACATATTTAGCACCTCAAATTATATTCTTGCAATACGTTACAGTGAAGACTTTCCCCTTAATTGTGCATACATTTTCCTTTTGCAGAGTTTCTGCAATCTTTTTTGATGCCGTATGTACTTTATAAGTGGTTGTGTATCAAACTATTGTTAATGATAAAATGTCTAAAGCTGTGTTTGAAAAGAGTACATATATCCCTAGGGCACTGCTCCACAATGTCAGTGTGATGCTCAAAATATATCAATTTCCTGATACATTTTCTGAGATTAAACAGCACCATGTCTACTTCCTCTACTTGGCAAGTGGTCTTGGTATAAATAATGTAGAACTCCTACTGCTATTCGTATATATGAAGAAAACAGTTTGGATTCTTCTTTTTCATTTTACTTGAAATATCCTGTGTTTCTCAGTGAGAAATGACTATTATTTATTCATTGGTGTTGCTTCAGTGGTAGACAYGATTTGAAAAAAAAGTTAGTGTAACATTGTAATATAAGGGATGCTAAAAATCATTACGTTGTGAAGAAAATGTAAAGACTGTGCATGCATGTGTTTAAAAAAATTTAAAACTTTTTAAAAATTTTATTTTATTTGATTATCTTTCAAAGGACAATAACTTTTTATTTTTTAATGCATATTTAAACGAGTTCCTTTCAGGAGAAAATACTAGGAAAACCTCTACGTGCTTCAAAGCTTTCATGCAAATTAATGCATGTTTTAGAAAGCAGAATTTTGCTGAGAATGGTTATTACTTCAGATGACCTAAAGTCTGAACACGTATTTCCTGAAAGATGATGTTTATAAAGATGCTGTTTTATGGGTAGTTTTACAATTTGTAATAGTTGTATAATGGCTTTCATATACATCTGAAAATTATTACTTTCAGGTTTTTATAGTTGTGTGATTAACAACTCTTGCCCAATCATGCTGTTGCTCCTGTCTATGTCACCTGTGGCAGGGTAACTTGTGAACAATGGTTGCATGATGTTATGTTTTCCACAAAATTGTTTCAAAATATAAATGTCTTATGAATTGAGGTAAATATTTAAGCTGAATTTTATATTCTTTTAGGAATAAGTTCAAATCTYTGTCTTTCAGGGATTTTTCTAATAAGATGAGTTTTTGTTTGTACTGTTTTTATTCTGTAGAGAAGAATGGTAGAGACTGTGTATACACCTCTATGTAACAAATCATTCCCAATATAGATCTTAAACTGAAATCTTTATGATGTATTCAAAGGAAATATAGATTTTCTGCTTACCTTCTAATTTTGTGCATAGAATTACTAAATTAAATCAATATAAAATAAAATAATGTGGAATTTTYGCAGCTAATAAGGGAGATATTCCAGTGCCCCTTTTCACACTAAATGGGTAATCTGGCTTTCTGCAGTAGGACTATCTGTGGAACAAGGTGTTATTCAGCTGAAGGCATCAATGGAARCAGACATCTAACTGTGAATCATGAACTATGCCAGTTAATTTCCCAAGTGAGTATGTATTGTGTGATTTTAGGGGACAACAGACTGTACAAGGGAATATGCATGCCTCCAATAACTTAAGATAGAAACATTGTAGTRATGCATCTTTAAACCAAACAGATATTTTCCATAGAAGAAAGTAGGATTTCAGTTTTACCATAAAACTTAAAAGGAAAAAGAGCTCTAGAATTTTCTTTGCTTTCCTATTGGCTTAATGCCAATACAGAAAAACAGATAGGTCTGTTTACCTGTCCCTCAGAGGTGTAGCCATTCTCTGTTGGGTAGTTTGCCAAAAACCCCACCTAAATCACCCTGTATTTAAGGCAGAGCACAAAGCTTCTTGGTGCTTCTTGGGCTGTCCTAGCTAGGTAGAATGCTTTTAGATACCTGTGCTCAGTTTCTATTGTGTTCTTCTATTGTTTATTATTTTATACGTTCATTAAACCTTTTGCTTTACAAAACATACTCAAGGAACCATCTTGCAAATTATTTTTAAGCCATTTCTGTGAGGTGCAGGCACCCTCAGAGAGACTTGATACATCTTCACAGGGCTCACTCCACCCTGGCCACGTGCAAGACTGTATCACACTGGATTTTTTCTTTTCATTTATTCAAGTGCTGTCTGTTTTTTCTCCTACTGTTTCTGAAAACAGCTAATGTGGGTCTTTCTGCAGTGAATCAGAAACTATTCACTTTCTGCATATTTCTCAAAATTCTTATAAGGTAGTTAGTAATCATCTAAGATTCCGTTTAACTTTTTCCACTCCATAGTGTCCTAAACTGTGCAAATAATAGAATGCTTTGTGTTGTAAGAAGCCTTAAAAGATCATCTAGTTCCAAATCGCCTGCCATGGACAGGGACACATTTCACAAGACCATGTTGTCCAGACTGACATCCTGCCTAGGCTTAAACACTTTCAGGGATGAGCTATCTACAAGCTCTGAGGGTAACCTGCCCCAGTGTCCCACCACCCTCACAGTCAAAAATTTCTGTCTAATATTTAATTTAAACCTATTTCAGTCCAAAGTGATTCCCCCTTATTCTGTCACTATGTGCCCCTGTAAAATGCCTCTTCAGCTTTCCTGCAGTCCCCGTTTGGGGGCTCTAAGGTCTCCCTGAAGCCTTCTCTTCTCCGTCAACCATCTTCTCATCTCCAACAGCCTCATCTCTCTYTGTCTGTTTTCATAGGAGATGTGCTCCAAGCCTCCATCTCTCTCAACCTGTTTTCATAGAGGAGGTGTTCCAGGCTCCCAGATATCTCTGTGGCCTTCTCTGGACTTGCTCCAAGTCTTCTTATGYAGGAGGCCCAAGGGTTGGGTGTGTTACTACAAGTGAGGTCTCAGGAGAGCAGAACAGATAAGGAAAGTGACGACCCTCAACCCTYTGGTCGCATTTCTGTTGATGCAGACCAGGATGCAGTTGGCTTTCTGGGCTGTGAGTGCACTTGACTGAGCTTTTMAATCACCAGTATTGCTAAGTCCTTTTCAGGGATCCATTTTTCAATCCATTTCTCCTTATTTGGGCTTGAGATTGCCCTTACCCAGGTGTAGGACCTCTTGTCCTTGAAGTTTGCGAGGTGCACACAGGCCCACCCCTCAAACCTGTAAACGTCCCTCTGATTAGAATTGCTTCCTTCAAAGTTGTTTACTGCACCATGCAACCTGGTGTTATCTACAAATTTTTTGATGATGGGTTCCATCCAACMGGCTGTGTCTCTGGCAAAGATATTGAGCAGAGCCCAGAGTCCAAATAATGACCCCCAGAAATGTAATTTGTCAGTGGTCTCTGTTTGGATATGGAACCATAACTTTTTGAGCATGACTGTACAGATAAAATCCTTCTCCTCTGAGTGGTCCACCAATCAATCCCATCCCTCTCCAATTCAGAGACAAGGGCTTTCTGCAAGTCCAAGTACATGACATCAATTTCTCTGTAATCCTGTCAAAGAGAGCCACRGTGTTTTTTCAAGCATGACAAAGATATTAGGAGAAATTTATTCATAGAAAGTATTTTAAAGCACTGGAACAGGCTACTGAGGGAATTGTTAGAATCACCATTCCTGAAGGTATTTAAAAGATGTGTGAATATGGCACTTAAGAACATGGTTTAGAAGTGGACTTGGCACTCTTAAATTAACAGTTGGACTTGGTGATCATAGATGTGTCTTCCAACSTAAAGGATTTTCCTTTAGCAAAACTGTTCTGGCTCCCACCAACCACTATCTTAATTATTTCTGTGWGTTTTAGCATAGTCTTCAGGAGGATCTTCTCCCTGATCAAAAGTCTCATGAGGAGCAGCTGAGAGAGTTGGGGTTTAGCCAGAAGAGGAGGCTCAGGGGGACTTCATTACTATCTACAATCACCTGGAAGGATGCTGTTACAAGGTGGGGGTCATTCTCCCAACTAAGAGGTGACAGGATGAGAGCAAATGACCTCAGGTTGTTRGATATTAGGAAAAATCTCTTTGCTGTAAAGGTAATCAGGYATTGGAACAGACTGCCCAGAGAAGTGGTGGAATCATCATCTCTGGAAGTGTTCAAAATGCATATGAATATGACACTTGAGGATRTGGTTTAGTGGTGAACAGARTGATGCTGGGTAAACAGTGGGAGTCCATAATTTTAAAGCTTTTTGCAATCTAAATTATTGTTCGTTCTTGCCAGGCACTGAGGAGAGACTGACCAGCCTGTAGTTTCCCAGGGCGTTCTTTTTAACCRTGAAGGTTTTGTTTCCCCTTTTCCACAGAGTGGAATCTTCACCAGACTGCCCAAACTGCTCCATGATAATATAGTGCCTTGGCCTGAGGTTCCCTCAGGACCTGTGGATACATCTTATCAGCTTCCATGAATTTCAGGCTCCTTAGATAGTCTTGAATCTGATTTCCAAAAGAGGAGGTTCTTCACTCTCTCAGTCCCTTTCCTTGTCTTGTGTAGCTGGARCACTTGCTGGTGAAGCCCAATACAAAAAACTGAGTAACTCAGCCTTCTTCTCCACWCCCTGGGTAACCAGTTATTCAGTTTCTTTCTAGAAAGAAGGATCTTCCTAGGTGTAGAAGCTGAATGTATGACATGGTGCAGTAGTGTCACTATTAATTTTATTAACTCTTTAAAAACCAAAGTACCTGTATTTTAGGAGTTGATTTCCCTTTTTTTTCCATTTTTCTCTCCCATGAGTCCTGCTTATAGATTCTACTTAGATCCTGACAAAAAGAAAATATTACTATTAGGGTTGCAAAGASAAAAAATTACTTATTTGCCAAATTTAACTTCTGTTTTCTGCTCTATTTTTCAACCTTAGACAAAAAGTATTAAAAAAAAGTTACACGTTTTATTGTACCCATGAATTTTGACACTTAAAAATATTTCAGTATTAAAAAATAACTTCAAAATAAGRTTGACTGATTAAGTTACTCTTTGCAGTCAGGGTATAGGGTACCAGTAGTTTTGTTCCAGTGATAATGGTGCAGTGAGTAAAAAATATATACTCACATATTTAAATTATTGCTTATTTCTTTTTTTTTCTGAGGTTTTTCATGTCAGGTTGAAATGGATTGAAATGCACATGTTTGTGTTGTACTTAGGCCAGTTCTCTGAATTAGTCTCGGGTGAGMTCTACAGGATCTCTTTAGTAGAAAACTGTTAACTTAGAACAAGGTAGTCCTGTGATAGACTAATTAAAGGGTCTAATACTAATGGATTAAAAATTTATATGTTGGGATGTTGTCCTTGTCTTTCCTGTTTTTCATAAGTACAGAACAATACATTCTTTATATGAAAGAAGTTTGGCAAAGATTGAGAAAATCTGAAAAAGGACCAAAATGTTCTATATACATGAACTTAGCTCTAGAAGGCCTAGTCTTTTTAGAAAATTGTAGATCAAGGAAGGAAGAAAGATTGAGAGAATTATCTTTGTTTCTAAAGTAAAAAAATACTGATAAAATAATCTAAAAATTCTTTGAAGAAGCCCAATAAACAGTTGTATACTTTTTCAGGGGAAAAAAATTAAATCTGCTTAACTTAGCCTTCTAAATAAAAGATAAACTGGGAAAATTTGTGCCAGGTTTTTTTGACAAAATTTTTTAAGACAGAAGAAACAGGCATCTTTTAAAGTCATCCTCATACCACAACTGAGCTTCATTGTTGAGGAAATATTTTTAGACTCTAAACAGRGCAATGAAGAGCTGTAAACTTTGTATTGTTCACTGATTATTATAATTAAAAAATAAGATCCCACACAGATAAAGTGGAAGGCATTTATTTTTCTTTGATAAGAGGAAATGCACTTTTCAACGGAATAGTGGTGTGATCATTGCTTACCTGTTTTTAAGTAAACCACTTGGAGTCCAAAAAAGAGGGAGAGTTGTTCATATATGGAGAGAGAATCATGCAGTCTTTAAGAGGGCATCCATTTTAGGAGCTTGGGCTATTTTCTATTATCATAGTCAACAGAGAGATGTCAGCTCTTCACTGGTTCTGCTTTTCTTCAGTTATAAAGAGGGATTAGTCCTCCGAGGCTCTGCAGTTGCTTTATGCTGGCATAATTGTATGTTGCCATTAACAGGAGCTCATGCAGCTGCTGGGTAAGCTTGACAGGAAATTGATTTGATCATAAACTAAGCTGATGAAAGAAAAAAAACCAAGACTTTTCAGTCAGATTAATCTTCAAATCTATCTCTTTGTTTGGATGCATGAATACTGTTGCTGGCAAACACAACAACATGGAAATACATAGGGAGAGTTCAAGGAAAAGCATCTGTGYTAGCTTAAAGTGAGCTGAGCCCTCAGGTAATGTGAGCATTCTGGTAGGAAATATTTATTCTGATATCTTGAATGAGTTTGTCTGCTTTTTTTCTTATCTTTTTGCATATGCTGTGTGTCTGGCTCTAAAGCCTCCTTTCACTGGCATAGAAACTAATTTTCTGTGTGGGCTGGTTATTTCTAACTGCAGTCAGTAACTTACACTCATCTTCTTTTGAAACATCTGACCTATGTAATTGTTGCAGCAGAGACATTGTATTAAAAAGAACAACAATAAAACTTAACATGGGAATTTAAACCATAATAGAAAACGAGTATATCACTGCTGCAAGGAGCAAATAGAGATGTTTCTCGTGCAGCAATAACAATCCGTTTYCTCATGCTCTGAAGCACTACTGGTGAGCACTGATTTGGTTTATGTCTGTCACGCTCACACACTGATGAGCTCTTAAAACTACCCAAGTGCTATTTCACCTTAAAATTGCATGAGAGTCTGTCTTCCAAATGCTGAAATCCTCTTGAGTACCAGTTAGTTCCCATGCTAGCAATTTCTGTAAAGCTAGGTGTCATKGTTCAACCCCAGCCAGCAGCCAAGCCCCACACACAGATACTTGTTCAATCAGTGGAATCAGGGAGAAAATTATAAAAAGCCAGAAAAAKTGTGGGTTGAGATAAAAGCAGTTTAATARGGAAAGCAARTTGCATACACAAGCAAAGCAAAAGAAAGAATTAAGTCACCACTTCATGTACTGGCCATGAAGTCACATGGTCTGGAATATCCCTTTGGTCAGTCGGGGTCACCTGTCCCAGCTGTGTSTCCTSCCAACCTCCCAGGCACCCTCAAATCCCTTGCCAGAGTGGAATTACAAATAGCAGAACAGGCTTTGGTTCTGTGTAAGCCCTGCTCAGCAATAACAAAAACATCTCTGTATTATCAAYCCCATATTCAGCAAAAATCCAAAATACAGCCCCATACCAGCCACTGTGAAAGAAATTACTCCAGCTGAAACCAGCACGCTGGCTTTTACAGTAATATACTGAAAAAATGCTAGGTAAATTAATTAATGATTGCATTTCTTATCCCAGTGGGTAGTCTCACATTTATATGGCAAACTTATTTTCACTGCTTCTAACTTAACTTTCAGATCTTTTTATGCTCTGAAGTCGTCAGAGCATCATCTGAAGTTGGATCCAGAGACAAAGTTCTGTCATCCTTCTTTCCTCTGCCTTTCTGCCCAGCCTCCACAGGAATTGTCAGAGTAGCTGACACAGAGTCAGTCGCAACGTTAACCTTCCTAAATGAAGGGAAAATGTTAACACTCCTTCAAGGTACTATAAATTTCTTGGTTAAAAACATATTTAAATAGCTAGACTGAAGGGGCAGAAAACTGATTTATGTTGTTATTAATATCATAATGTTTCCATTATCTCATAATGCAATATCATCATCCTCTTTAAAAATAAATTGATAACTGAAATTTAGAAAAACTTTACAATATTCTGAAACATTTAAAGAATTATTTTTCCTAATGTACCTGATAACTTACAGTTTTAGAGAACAGAAAACTAGTTTTGTGATTCTAATTAGATTGAATTTTTTTATATTTTCCCAACACCTTTTGAGTATACTACTGATTTTTGAATTTTCTCTACTTAGAAATTCTAGGCCCTTCTGTCTTCTTGCAAAAATGRGCAATGTAACTTCAGACATTCATGACACACTCATCTGTTTGATGCCTTGGAGTATTTCCATGACTTGTAACGTGAAGATATAGTTAATAAAAAACTATTTTTATTAACTATAAAAAATTAACACACACTTACACACACACAGACAAAACTCCCCCCAAAAAAACCCAAACAAAGTGACTACACACAAAAAATTTCAAAGTCTCAGAGACAGACCTGACCAGAATTCGTTTTTATGAATGTTTTTATTCTAATGACAAAACAGCTTAGTATTCATCATTTCTCACACTGTTGCCTCCTCTTGCGGTTTCCTCCTGGGCAATCACTTATTCAGCAGAGTTAAGTGATAATAAAACTCTACTTCCATTTTAAGCTTGTGGCAAACCCTCTCTTTTTGAACACCAGGATTAACATTTTGAGCTGAAAGATGGGAATATTTTTCTCTCTCAGTGAATGCATAAGCTGTCACTAYATTGTGTTAAACACGTCTTGTTGTTTTGCTGGGATTTTTTTGTATCGCTACTTATCTGTGGCTCATTCTTGCAATGGAAATCTAATCTTGGTGATGTAAAACTTATGGTATTTACTGATCTTTTCATAGGTGTGTTTTATTCTTTTAAGCCACCATTAATTCTTCTTACTGTCATGTATATAGAGCAAGTGGAATTAGTGATTAAGCTTCGATGTTATGAGATATTACTAACTAATATATGATTATCCTAAGGTTGACCTCTGAGTATATTACCATATATTAGTCTCCATTTGTGCATTCTTTCAAACAGGGTACAGTTGATACTGTTGCTCTCTTTTCAGGCTTGACAGACTTTCTGACACTGGGGTTTCGAATATCTGATTCAGATGGGATTTTCCCATATATTATCTGTGAATGCACTGTGGCATTTTTGTACATGCATGTAGAGTAGAAACCTTTTTTTTGCTACATTCCTTTTCAATCTTTTTTTTTTATGCAAAGAATTAATGCCTCTAGTGCTTGGGTACTATACAAAAATTCTCTGGTTATTTTTAAATTTATTTTTGTATTCCTTGTATAAAACATGCAGAATCATRCTGAAGCCATATAAGGATTACATTATCAGAGTCTACGTTTATTTAAGATCGATTAGAAAATTTAAATTTAAAAATACAAATTAAAAAAAAGAAGAATCTCTATACATCTTCYATTAAAGTAATGAACGATGATACTCATGTGTTATTAAATTGTGATTGAATGTAATACTTCCTAACACTTGTTAATTTCTCACTGGTTTGCAGAAAGGAGAAAAATCACACTGGAATTCTTTCCAGAATTAATGGATGTCAGCACAACCTTCTCAGCTACGCTTGCTTATGGTTCTGAAACGCCGAAGTCTAAATGGGCAAGAATACTGGCACATAAAAGAGAGGACAATTTTCCATACAGCTTTGTGTATTCACTACTTGACCATTTCTTTTCTTTCATCTGAGGCTATAAGTRTGTCCAAAATCATTAAAGTCATGTTTCACATCCACGAAAAATTCAAGTGTAATTCATTGTAYCATTGCCAGATATATCAATTACTTTCTATAGTAATTAGCCTGGATCTCTGCAAATGCTGCAAATCAGCACAGCTTTCAYGTGTACAAGTGGATTCAAAAATTGTAAAAATATGTGTGTATCTATTGGTTTCTGACTGCTACAATGATCTGGAAGATACTTCTTTCTCCCTGCATGCTTCAAATCTTTTTAGTGGTGCTTACACTTCAGGCCCTGATAAACATTCTTGTCTAGGTAATATAAATTTGTTTCAACCTTCAGTAATAAATCACAAAACAAGCAGAGAATTAGAAGGGAAGTGGGCAGGAGAGGGAGGACGGAGGGCTAAAGGAGGAAAGAGGTAGAACAAAAATCCTAAACATGGAATAAAGGAGGAGATAGATTTTAAAAAACACTGTCCTATTATTGCAACATGCTGACTCTTCATTACTGCCTGAAACTGCTTTCAATTCTTATTTTAAAAGTCATCATTAAGCAACTAATAAGTCAAGACATGATATCTCTGAAGTATATTTTCTCATAAACAACTCTTAGATTAAATTCAAGAGAATTTCCACAAGTTAATTATCTTCTTGTGAAATAAGTTTAGTTTTAAAGGCCTGTAAAACAGTACTAGAAACCAACAGGAAAATATGTAAATGTTCATAAATTAATGTAGTGAAAGATATCTTGATGTTGTATCTTAGCTCTTTCAAAAAATATTAATGGAACTCATAAGACAAAGATAAGAATTAATGTTTGCACACATCTGTGTTTTTCAAGAGCCAAGTTAATTTTTTGTCCAGAGGCAGAATACAATTTTCATGTCATTCCTGGGCAATCTGGGCAATGAGTAGCTGGGGCTCATTTAAGCTTCATTTCATACTTCATTGATAAGGAAAAGTCTGTGCAGCACTACTGAGAGAATTTTCTCTTTCTTAAGAAGCAATACTGAAGACAATATGTTTAAGGAGATTTATAACATMAAGTCATTAGTTTAGTTTTGTGTTGAGTATATTCAGTCAAAACTGCTGAATCATGTGCTGGTTGTATTAACCTGAACCTCCTAATTTCTGGGTTTCAATAGCACTACATCAACACGTAAAAGAACAGAGAGTTAGGTGGAGTTAGGTGCATAGTACAGGGAGACAGCTCTTGCTGGTTTTGTTTCTACAGATCTGATTATAAAACCTATAGCTTTAATTTACAAGCAAATATTTAAAATATATTGACGTATACTACTAGCCTTTTTTCTTTTGGAGATAAATTTGTTTGGTCTTAATTAATAATACAACCAATTTGCAGGACAATCAACTAAAGTTAACTTCTACCAAATAGCTTTGTACAAGCACTGTGCAACTTTGGCCTTCTCTATATCCTGTTCAGTGCCTGTTGTGATTAGCTTTCTTTGTTTTCATAGCAATAAAATTTGCTGATAGGTATGTATTTTATAACTACAGAGTGATGTCAATACAAATCAGCATGTCTATTCAACAGATACTGCAACCCTTTTCTTGTCTGCTGTGACTTAACAACAACATCAGCAACCCTTGGAAAATATAAATCTTTTCTTGAGGGCATACAATAAATTCCAAATTRCAGTCCAGCAGGGCAGACTGGTTATGAGCAATAATCTTAAATACAGAACAGAAAGCCACATCTACAGACTAACATGATTCAAGTCAATCCCTTGACAAAATGCAGGTCTGCTCTAGCCTAGCTAATTTTGCTTAAGTGATGATTAATAGATCTATCTAATATATTGACATAACTTCGGTATTAATGCTGTTCAGAAATCTCCACATGGGGGTAGAGAGTAAAACTCCAGTAAAATGACAGTAAAAAACTTAAAACAATACTCATGTATTATTCTATAATTAAATGTCAAGATTATCTACCATAGTAATTGGCTTTCTGAAATCTTGTTGCCTGAGTACTTTGTTGTCATCATCGCTTCTCCTCAAATCTTCATTCTTATTACATACAAAGTTACTTTTCCAGCCCATTTTGTGTTTGGGAATGGGAAGTAGCATACTGAGAATGAAGAGGAAAGGATGGGACAGGAACAAAATGCTTGCRCTTTAAGCTTCTAATTGATAATAGCTGAAAAGTGTGCAGAAAACTCTCCCTTTCACCAAGTAAGAGTCTTTAAAATGCAGAATGAGAACCCAGGTTGGCTTCAGCTAAAGGGCTCCACAGTTATCCACTGGTACCTTCACGCCTAAGCATCAGCCCTACTGATAACTGCAGACACTCAGGCATGGATTGGCACAGACACTGGACTTTTTAAATGGCACTGATAAGTACTGCACATATGTGAAAGTCTAGCTTGATTGATACAGTTCCAAAGTCAGCCATCATTTACGTCCAGATTGAGAATATTATGTTCTACACTCAAGTAGTAGGGAACAGCTGCTGGGACTTGTGACCATATCTGCCTGACCTATTTAGAGCAAGCAATTGGTTCACAAAATTGAGCTTTCTTTGCTGCTTTTAATTC